>JBBPNA010000046.1:0-121908 GCA_038090555.1 Boletus subcaerulescens
CCTACTATAGTCTATCGAGTCATCTGTTATCTAATCTATGATGAGCTACTCTAGTGGGAGATAACATCGCACAGATTCCCTACTATCTGTCGTTTTGGTCGACCATCAGCTCGCTGACCGATTACTCTGGTTTCCATCTTTTTAACAAATGGACCAGTCACGCTGCTCCCATTGCCATCCAGGAATGCCAAGGAGAGATGTAGTATCTTGTCTGAAATCAATCGCGCTGCTCTGCTAGATATGAGTGGCAAGATCGTAAAGTCCGAGAATGAGGCGTGTTCGGATCGAACTTTCAAGCGTCAAATTCTCGATCATTCGTTGGTGGGAACAGAACGCACCAATCGTCAGTAACTCCCACTGGCCCTCTGTCCATGACTTTCCAATTTCCATCAAGCGCTCAAAGTGGTCTTTCCAGAGCGTAAACCTCTCCGAGTTTATAACCAATATGCTGGGGAAACGTTCTTCTTTGAATCCCTGGTGGGGTAAAGGTCCTGGAGAGGGTAGTGGTTCAAGCCAGGGGTCGAGTATTAGGACTTTTTGAACGGATATCGGAGGCTCAGTTTCCGGGGATGCGTCGGAGAGCATTGATAGCTGCTCCAGTCAGTCAACGTCGTGAATGAAACGAACTACACCTACAACAGTGGCTCCCCCGAACGAGTGTCCAGCGAGTACAACATTCTCTTCGCATTCAATTGGCTTCTTCGACCCAACTGCGAACCATCTTGACCAGTCGATGCAGGTATCTCCTATGGTATTCAAAGAATATCGAGTATCATCGCGACCGTCGCGAACTAGATTCTGAATCGCTCGCAGTGCATGGTATATTTCCGTTCTTCTGAAGGCGAGCTGTTCCCTTCGAAAAGATAGCATGTTACATTGTTCAACGGGGTAGTCATCTGGCCAACTTGAGGTTGAATATCGTCAGAGACAGTACCAGTATTAAATCCCAGACTTACACTAGACTAGTCTCTTTGATGTATGATATTGGATCAGAGAACGAAGGCACAAAAGCGTGGCCCGATCCATCCCGGTGTTCCATGGCAAGCACTACGCGTCCAGAAGACGCGATCCGTGTGCAGAGTTGGCTATACCAGAATGAACAACAAGGACTCTTGGCGGAAAGGTACGATTACCTGTATGCGGTTCTACTGCCTCCCAATCCATGCGAGAAGATGACCAGTGGCCAAGGAGAAGACTTTGAGGATTCAGTTTGGGTGATATTATGTGGATCAAGGAGTGGTGCTTCAGGGTGAACAGGTATCTACAGACCAAACGGTCAGATATGTGGGAGATACAAGAGATAACCACGAACCTTGAGTAAGCTGCCAAAGAGATATACGAGCGGCCACAGTAACCACAAGGACAACCCTGGTTGCAAGCACATTAAGTGATTAGTAAAGCCAGACGGGCACGGTACTGAACTTACCGGTATAGTTGCTATAACCCTGCAATGAAGCTCTCAATGGACTGCATGTCACGACACCAATTAAATAAATCAGTACCACCAAGTAAATCAGAGAATTCCGACGAACCGAAGTAGCCAGCCAAGGCCTCTCGGGTTGCTTTTCCGAGGAACGTCAGCGGGGTAATAAGCCGTGAAGGCAACTTCCTCAAGCACGAGTGCAGGCTTCAACTTGTCGGAAGATGTTTCCGAACGGATCTTGACACGGCTAAGTGTATGTCGTGGAACAGCCAATTTGAAAGTTGTCGCTCCGACAGGAAATCGACCTCTGGGATTGGGTAAAAACATAATAAACTGGAGCACGACGCGCCGTGGCCCGTGGGTCCTTGCCAGATGCTATTCCCAGCTGATAGATTAGAGGGCGATGCTGAAGTTAGATGCTGATGGTGCAGGAGAGGCCAATATAGTCCGACAGATTTGTGCTCTTTCAAAGTTGGCGACCAGTTAGTCATGATGCATGATGCATGATGAGTTACTTGGTGATGCATTTGATGCATAGCCAATGCGCTAGGCGAGTGCGGCCCGGTCATGACGCGTATGAGCGCTCTGAGCCTGAGGAAAATGTAGTACTAACGTCCACATTCGAACCTGTAAACTATCTTGCAGCTGCCAGATGCCGATAGAACATCGCTAACGGAACATCGGGCTCAGCAAGTCCAGGGACTTGGCGCACGTTACTCAAATTGATAGCAGATAACACGGTTACAATACAGGATGGACGTACATCATGCAGGAAAATGCATGCTTTACAACTGTGTATGACTTGGATCGATTCACTGTCAAATCCAAACGTTACGATCGGTAGATACGGAGGATGGTTCAGCGATGACAACATCATTGATTTCAATCAACGGGGTGTTGTCAAGGGAGAACGGGTTCCTCCGACTGCTGTCCACGCCGCTGATGGTACTGGACCTCGCCGGTAAGCCACGGCGGGCTGTGATACTTCGCTCTTGCAAAGGGCGCATAGATGGTAAAGAACCAGGCATCACCTGCGGATACGCAGAAGGCGGAGCGTGGAGAACACATCCTTGTAGGAAAGGTGCACTGGAATGGACCGTGCTTCCTGTTCCAGAAATTCTTTCAGTGACTCGAGATCTGGAAACGTCGGTGGGACGCTTGCGGACGGCCTGAGCCATCGGCAACGAGAAAGGTTCCTCCCAGGTATCTGGTGGAGAAACATTCGTTGGCTTGAAGGAGGGTTGCGTTGAACCACGATATCTTTGAGAGGACGTGTCCTCCTGAGAGGTAGTCGATCGTTGCTTTCCATATGAGACTCGTCCATCCAATTCTTTCTCTGGTTGAGCGATGCACGGGTGTGGGTCGAAGGTAGTGAGAGTCTGCTCTCCAAGCTCCTTGCGAAGAGTTATGATCTGGCTCTTCAGCATGACTGAAAATTCTACTCGTTCGTCGTCATCTGCGTTAGTGATCCGTACGAGGGTTGACACGCTAAGCAGGGGTCAAGATTGGTTTGCAGTCTAATGCACAGGAATCGGAGTGTGACGTACAATGCTTCTTTCAGATATGCAAAACTGAACCCTTGCGTCAGGCCTGCAACTTCCTCGACAAGGGATTCTGGGAAAGATATCTCGTCGATGTCGTCGAGCTTCTTCTGCCAATACTTGGCATACAGCACACGCTCTTCATAGTCTGGATCATCGAACAGACTAGCACCAAGCTAGTTAGCATGCACGATTGTTATGTATTCGCCAACTCACTATTTCCGATCGAACCTGCTGGGCCGATTGGACAAGCCGGGGTCGAGTCTGTCGAAATGATTGGTGGAGCCAATGACAAGCAAGCCATTGTTCCCTTCGAGCCCATCAAGCTGGTTGAGGAAAAACGATCGATTACGATCGTTGATCAGACTGTCGAGGTCCTCCAGTATCAACTGAATAAAGTTTAAGCTTATTTACAAGGCATCTGTTCCATCGGATACGTACCACACAAGGAGCCAATTGACGTGTCTTGAGGAAGACATTCTGCATCGATACTTCTTCACCTTGCGGACCTTGCGCATACACGTAAGTCTCTTACTGCGATCGTTAAACTAGTTTCTTCGCTCACTCTGAAAAGATTTCACGTAGAGCGGGATGAACCCACGTTCCATACAAGTCTTCATAATGACTTTGATACTGATGGTTTTGCCGTTCCCTGAGAAGGATATCTTGTTAGCGTATATGGGAGTACCTTGGTTAGAGAGCTTGCCTGGTGGACCATACATGATCAAGCCACGCTAGGATGGATTGTGAGTGTACTCCGACAGTCTAGGGTGGAACTAATACCAACCTTCCATGGAATGGATAATTTCTTGTACGTCTTCTCTGATTTGAAGAATCCGTAGATATCTTTCTGCAGAGCCTTCTTGCTCTCCTCCTTCATGACGACGTCATCCCAAGACGAGTCTTTGATTCCGAGCCAGAGTGTCTTGTCTTTGGACCAAAAACCCCTGTTGAAGACCCAAATCTCATCGTGGATTTGTTCTGTATAGAGGCAAGCAGCTAGCACGAAGTCTCGCGCCGGCTGCTCAGGACCATCGTAAAGAATGAAATGGACAGTCTTGATGAAGTTGCCGTTCTGAAACTAGGTTTCACATCAGTACGCCAAAGGCTTGTCCCGTTGATGCATCGCTCGTACGTGTGTGATGTGCACGACAAAATCATTGTTCTGCTCGATCCCAGTCAGTGGTGTCCAATGGACGGGCGGGAGGTCTTACGTTCCAAGTAAGTTTATACGAGCCGACGATGGCGTTGTCGACGAGGGATCCAGTTACTTTGCCTTCGATGCGTGCAGCGGTTGGCATAAACATGACGTTTAAAACTCGTTCTAGTCCTGGTTCTTGAGGGTGGATTGTGATACCAGGAAGCGAGAGGAAATTGTTGAGCCTGAAGTCGTCCGAGACGACGAGCGAGTACCCTGGATAGAACCTCCGCAGGGCATCGGCGCTGCAAAGGATTCGGTCAGTTGATCGCCGATGTTGTCAATCAAGTATATATGACAACGTACGCAATCAACTCGGGGCTGGCATGTTTTGCAGAGGCTGAGGTGACACTGGCAGTGAGCAACTGAGAAAGAACAAGGATGAGAAAACGGACATTGGTCTATCCATTTCTCATAAAAATTGGTTGGTTCATGGCGATCGGGGCTCGAACGGACGTCTACGTATTCGATGTCCTGTGGGAGTGCCTGTGTCATGTCGAGCTGAGCTGTTGCGTTGCAACTGGCAAGCGAGACGGCTGCGATTATAAGCACCGCAGCGGCACAGCACTACAGCACTACAGCATTCATCCGGACTCACCTCACCGCGTGTTCCAGGGGCTAATGTTCCAAATGCGGTGTCTTCAGCCTGATTTGAAATGCCGGTTGATTGCCGGCGTCAGTCTCAGCTGCTCGTGAGTGGGCGCCTTTTTTTATACCGCTACTATCGAAATCAGATTTGTGGCACGGGATGTCGACCCAGCCTCTCCTCCAGCGTACTGCCTCAAAGCGCATCGCTCTTCCAGTCAGGGTAGAACCCAAGGTTTCGTTTGCAAACGAGAGAACGTTCTTATCATGGCTTCACTTTACCGTCGTCCTCGGTGGCCTTGCTGTCGGCCTACTCAACTTTGGGGACCAGGTACGCACGCACTCTTTCTGCTGTGATAATATTCCACTGATACCTTTCCTATTTACAGGTCGGCAGGATTAGTGCTACAATGTTTTCAGCCGTTGGTACGTCGCTCATGGCCGAGGTAGGTGCACACGTCTGACACAAGCAGCTATGGCCGTGATGATCTATGCTCTGTATACTTACCACTGGCGAGCCGCGTCCATCCGACGCGGTGGCCGTGGACCCTATGATGATCGCGTGGGACCGGTCAGTATCACTATCACTATCGGTTGCACCGAACACTGATCAGATCTCAATAGACCGTCCTGTGCGTTGCACTGCTCAGTAAGTTCAGTTTCCGTTATCTTTCCGCCGAGTGGTTGTAATGATTTTACCCAAAGTCGCCATCGTCGTCAACTTTTTCCTACGGTTTTCGCGCGACTAAGGGAACATATGCTTGTTGCTCGATCGTTCATGTAAAGCATTGCCGAATGTGCAGATACATAAACAGTCTAACAACTCATCCCCTCTTCTGCCTCTTTGTGCCTATGCGTGTTGGTAGTGATGCCGAGGTGTCAATGGAGGAAACCGATATGGAGCGACATAACTACGAGAAAAGTCAGTTGACCTATATTTGAAAAGCCAGAAAGCAGCGCACCTGTTTTCTACCTCTAATGACACTTTGAGCCCTTCCCTCGCCTTCGCCGTCTCTATCTCCTTTGGACTCGTCGACGTCCATGGGGGTTGACTCTTTGGGGTCTCTATCAGCACTCTCACTCTCTCTGATGCCCAGCCTTGCTTTGAGTACTCGAATGTCCTGCTCCACCCTATCCACGATTTTTTTCGTCTCGATCAAAGCAGTGGTAGCATCCAACAGCGATTCCAGCTGAGAGCAGTTATCCCTCGTCGGCATTACTAAACGTGAGTACGTGATGCCCAGCTCAGCAAGCGCTTGTGCGACCTTGGGTGCAATTGTAGCTTTGGGAACCGGGAGCTTGAAGCTACGAAGGTGTGCAGGGACGTGCGTGACTTTTGTTGTGTTGGACGAGCCGGCGGGGGGGTCGACGCGAACGATGCAGTGTTGTGCGTCTGTAGTGGAATGAGCTGGGGGCATCGACTGAAGGCTATTGTCTCACCGTATACCGCAGACTTGGGTGGGGGCGGTCTTCTGGATACGGGGGGACCAAGTTGAATGATGTTGGATGGGGTAGGAGGTAGATCGATATCCAGGCCACCTTTTTTCTTTTTCCTGATGCCTTCTATGGAGAGGGCTGCAGGGCCGTCTTCCTCGACGACAATGTCTGGAAGACCAGAATCGGCTCCGAGTAATGTACGAAGAAGGTCGTCGCGTTCTTTTCTGAATTTACGCTCGTTTTGCTCCAGTCGCTTGAGCTCTACGAACAAGGCCTCTTCTTCTGCGATTTCTTCGGGTGTTCGATCTTCGAGACTGGCTACGTAATTTTTGCGCATTTTTTCGCGTTCTAGATTGGATTTATGTGAGATGCGCTGTGGTGATACATTCCGAGATGTACCTTTGTCGAACTGATAACTGTTGAGGAGCTGGGATTTGCTCGACTCGTCCCCGGGGCATGGCCGATTCCTGATGAGCTTGCGACAGACGCTGTAATAGCGGTCTTTGAGGTCCTGATTCGTGGTGTGAATGGGTGTTTATATGCAGTATGAGGGCAAGGTACCTCGATCGCGCGGATGGGACCGTCAGGGAAATTGTAGCGGTCGTGGATGACATACCAGCGGAGGTCATATTCTTGTACGATGCTGAATAGATAGTCTGATTCCTCCTTTGTCCATTCGGAGTCTGTGAGTGGTGTGAGAGGGGGAGAGGGGGAAAAGGATAGAGCGGACCCTCGAGAAGTCGGGAGTACTCATCCTGAGAGTAGGTGTATGAATTTGACTGTACGTTGTACTTTGCAAAGGGATAGTCTGTGGAGGGATGGGCGGAGATGCAAGGGAGAGGACGAGTATGATGTACCGCCAATGGGGTCAGACAGTTTGACCCAGTGAAAGAGTTGGAGGGTGTCTGAGCGGGCGCTGTTTCCAAAGGGTCTGTGTTCCCTGTGTGGCATGATTAGTGTGAGCTACGTATGAATGGAGTGGCATACCATTTCACGGTACCACCACCACCCAAGTTTGGTTTCTGTCTTAGTCTTGGTTTTGCAAGGTGGGCAGCGAGTGAAGGGGCGGATGGGCCGATGAGGGAGTACAGTTCGCGTGATATACCATCTGGTTTCTTTGTGGTAGAAGGGTGAGTCCTGCGGTGGTGGGCTGGGGCAGGGGTGGACTGGGGCAGGGAGAGTGCGCTCCGTATGTCGGATGCGGAGAGGGCCATGAGAGAGATGCTTACATAAGGGAATGACAGGGCTGACAGGTTTCGTCTCCATCACTACCAGTCAGTCGGCTTGTTTTATGTACATACAATGAGGCCATTCCGTCACCGCGTACGCCGTGCACCTCCAATGTCCTCTCTCTCCTTGTCCACTCCTTCTCTTTCCATCCCCTCCTTGTCCACACCCTCTCTTTCCCTCCCTCTCTCTTCCCCGTCCCCGTCCCCTACGTCCTCTCCTCCTACCACTTCCCCGCCTCTCACCCAAGATCCGTCCACCACCACCACCACCACCACCACTTCCTCATCGACCTTCTCCTCGTACGTCACTCTCATCCGTCTCCGCTTTCCCACTTACCTCTCGCTGTAGCACCTCTTCTTCCTCGACGGTCTCTACATCAACCCTTTCGTCTACTTCATCCTCCACAACAGCATCCGCTGCTCACGTGCAGCAGCAGCCATCTTCGTCTCCTACACCTACAACCCTCCCTACTACTACTACCGATGTATCAAACTTGAACCCCACTTCATCAGTAGTCGTCTACGCCTCCACCACCCCCACTCCCACTCCCACTACCACCAAGTCTTCCTCTTCCTCAGGGTATGTAAATCAACCCCCAATCAGCATCGACTGTTGACCCCTGTTGTATAGCTTCTTTTCCAATACCGGTGCTGTTGCGGGCACGTTTACCATCATCGGTCTTGTTAGCATCGCTGGCGTGATCGCAGTCGC
The DNA here is from genome assembly GCA_038090555.1 of Boletus subcaerulescens. Classification (NCBI taxonomy): domain Eukaryota; kingdom Fungi; phylum Basidiomycota; class Agaricomycetes; order Boletales; family Boletaceae; genus Boletus; species Boletus subcaerulescens. Next base: position 8,126 of record JBBPNA010000046.1, read on the forward strand.
CTTGCTCATTATAAGACGCCGTCATTCCCGATCTTATGAAGAAGACATGGAATATCTCGACAAGACACCCGATCTATCTGCCGATCCTTCCACAACCCGAGTCACTTCCGGAGATGACGGTTTCACCTCCGACCATGGCCACTACAACGCACCTCCACTGCCTCTTGCAACCCCTCCGGCAGCGTACTATCCGGACTACGCTTATGCTCCCCACCCACAAATTTTCTCCCCAGAGACACCACCTTCACATGGATACCCTGTGGGATACACACAAGACTATGCCTATGCCCCACAGCACATTTACCCCCCAGATAAATATGTTCCATACCCCTCTTTGCATCCCCGAGTCGACCCCAACATGCCCAATCCCCACGAGTTTGCTGACGTAGCGCTAGACCCTACTCCAGTACCTCCGACTCAGACTGCCCTTCCTGATGCCTTGCGCCCCTCCGTTCGGCCGACATCAACTGCATCAAAACAGTGGGCAAGTACCCGCTTTTCGGTCGATTCCTTCTATGCAGGAATAATGACGGACAATCAACCGTCTCCTGGGCAAGCCTTTTGAGCTTTTTGCAAAAGCTTACATCCTTTCTCTTTTCGACCATTATGGTCCTTCTTGACCTGTTTTATGTATAGATATTTAACAGTCGTAAATTTAAACCGGACACTTGGCAACTACTACTTCGATCTTCATCGATTTGCCGGTGATGCATCGGTGTACGAGATTCTTGCGACATAGTGTGGTGTTGTAGGCTTTATTTTGTGTTAATGGCGAACACCATCCACTTGCTCTTTACATCTTGACCTTGCCGTCACTCTTGGGTAGCTAAACCTGAGGGTAGAATTGGTATCTCTTCGAATCAACTTGCAGTAGCTGGACGCTCGAGTTTCACTGGCCACTTCTATATCTGTGTAGGCACTAAAGCTCTAAATCGGAACCTAATGTATCCTTTCGTCTTGCGGAGCCTCCAGATCAGCCTGCAAAGATGCAGCCACGAGACCTTTGACGAAATACGAACACGGTTAATGCAAGATCGATGATGATGAGAACGTATCCGATCACTATGAACGGTACTAGTAACTAGTGCTCTGCCCCTGGGACATCAAGGAATCTCTGCCTCTCCACCCAAAGTTGTGCGCGAGTGAATAAACCCTCTCCCATCGATCACGATACAGACTAAAGGATTAGATCTCCATACTCCTGAACGTTCCAACCAGGTTAACGTAGGTAAATTTTGGGGAAGGGAACGACCTGGAAGAAAGTACCAAGCGCCCTTCGATGACGGGATTGTAGACGCCGCTAACATTGGAAATGTATTTCGGCCCATCTTGAGGCCATGTTGAACATGACACTGAACCGGGAGATTGACTTGCATCGTTCCAGTAGTTGTAGGGATCCCCTCGAAGCGAAGATCATGATGATCAAAGAACCTTACGTGACTCATAGCGCTCGAGTGCCGGGAAAGTTAGGTTAATGTGGAAGGACCGGACCGGGAGGGTCGAATACCATGACGCATTGATGATAGATATATATGAGTCTTGAGATCCTGCTTCGGTCCCAGAGTGTTCGCACTAAAAAGTCGTCATGTTTGGACACCTCACCCCCAAAATGCATTTCCAAGGCCCGGCGTATATTTAAGCTTGAGACCCATCGATCTGGAACTAGCAGAGTGTTGCAGGAAAGAAGTGGTTTCTTCCAAGATCTCTATTTCGAGAAGCTTGGGGAAATCGAGGCCGCGGCTTTGGAGAGCTCTACAATGTAATCCGCAGCCAAACCGCATGGAAGACGTAGATGACAGACGCGTACGCGAAGTGTCCCAATCGGTTTTCTCGAGCGGTCTTCTCAACGACAAAATTCAGTTTCTGACATCGTGTATTGAAGCTTGAAAGGTTACCTCACAGCATCCCAGTTTATATGATGCTTCGGGGAGACATTGTACCAGGGGTATCAGGCTCGCAATTCAGTCCAAAGTTCCTGGCATGTTTTGCATGTCCTTGTTGTTGTGGTTAGATTCTTTTGCCTCGTGATGACGATAGACGTGTTTGTAGCAATGATCAATCGTTTCGAGAAGACTTGGATCCCCGGAGCAGTTGTGGAAGGAGTGCGTTGTTCCTAGTTTACCAAAGAGCGCTTGTGAGCGTTGCGGGGTACTTCGATCACACGGTTCCTGACATGCTCTATCGCTTGTTACTCCCCAGGTCCTCTTCGCGCCTGCTTGGCACGACCACTCGGCGCTCCCTTTCAACAAATGTGACAGCCGAGGCATTCCTTCAGCCAGTGCCATCCAACCCTTCTGTCGCCTGTCTATTCCTTAATAGACCACAAAGCAAGAATGCCATCTCTATGCGGATGTTGGAGGTAAGCGCACAGGAGCCACGGCCCCCACAGCGTCCTCATCTTTGCTCAGGAGCTCCATGAATGTCTGGACACCGTCAAGTTCGACAAAAGGTGTGCAACAGTCGTCCTCACACCGATGATATCCAGCGAACGCACCCCACGCATAGTGTTCGCGCTCTCATAATACGTTCCACGACGGCCGGCTCGTTCTGTGCTGGTGCCGACCTCATCGAACGACGCACCATGACGCTCACCCAGGTCGACAAGTTCCTCGTCGATGTCCGTTCCGCCTTGTCGGAACTCGAATCCCTGCCCATGCCAACTATTGCCGCCATAGATGGTCCCGCACTGGGTGGTGGCCTCGAGCTCAGCTTTGCCTGCGACTTGCGCGTTGTAGCCCATGACGTGACCAAGATCGGTTTACCCGAGGTACGCCTGGGGATCATTCCTGGCGCGGGAGGTACACAACGGGCCGTCCGGCTGCTGGGGGTGTCCAAAGCCAAAGACCTGGTGTTCACTGCGCGCATGCTGACCGCTGCGGAGGCACTCGATTGGGGTGAGCATGACCCTTGGGTACCGTCGTGTCGTCCACTGACGTTGTCCAGGTGTCGTGGATTACGTCTCCACTCCTCCTTCTTCTGCATATGACCGTGCACTGCAGCTTGCGCAGGATATTGCCAATAACGGTGGGTTCCCCGAGGATGTCTTTGTGCGCGCTGTGCCTATTGACTGCCTTTGTAGCGCCTTTGGCCCTCCGGGCCGCGAAGCAAGCCCTTTCGCGCGCAGGGGACGTTTCCCTCGAGTCTGGTGAAAGAGAACTTGCTTCTTGTGCCCGAATAGCTACTCACAGATTTCCCAGGTCTTGACTTTGAAAGAGCATCATACAATCTGCTTCTCACTACCAAAGACCGCATAGAAGCTCTTGAAGCATTCAAAGGGAAGCGACCGCCCGTCTTCCGAGGAGAATAGGCTTGGATAACGCAGTGTGTATTTTACTACCATAGCTACATAACTACCACAACAGTGTCCTAACTACGTCCAGTGGCGGTAAAGTTCTGCACGAGTCCACTCGGAATTGTCGCAGCGATGCCATCTCCAAGTTTCAAGCCTTCTAATTCCTTCATCATACTCAGGCGCGTTATTTTAAAGCGGTCTTTGAGACCCTTGGTCGCGATGTCAGTAACAGGGTCCTCCGTCTCTGAGCTCTCGTTGAAACGATTCTCGAACTGGACCCAGTCGCTTCTCTGTGCTAAATATGGCATGAGGAGGGACGAGTCAATGCGACCGAGATAATTTTCGGTAATGTAGGAGCGTAGGATTTCGGGTCGAACGAGAAAGACATTGCCTAGTTGTCGGATGAACTCGTAACGCTCGAGGAGAGAAGGAACGTTGAACGACATAACAGTGTCTTGATACGACTTGAGATCTCTGTTGGATTCTATTACCCGAGTGCATGGCATCCTGCTTGTGCCGACTCACTTGGCAAGCATAAGTCCTCCCGTCGCGCTGACGGGGAACTTGCGGAGGTGGTCCAAGAGAAGACTATGTATCCACTCAGTTCTGCAAACGAAGACGGTGTTGACGTGCACTGACCTGTGGAACGAGGTGCCAATTTCATTGAGGAAGACCTCACGGTTCTTGCCACTCAAATTTTGAAACGCAGCATCCCGCATCTTCTCCAAAATCTCGCAACAAGCAACGCATGGCTCTGTGTTGACTCGGGCAAAGGATTGGTCGTCGTTTCGAGGCTTGAAATCATTTTTCTTTTGTTTGCCAAGCTGCAAAGATAAGCAGGAAATGATAGCTGGGAAGATTTGTTATGGAAGGCCACTCGAGAGAGAGTTTTGGTTGAACTCACCATCAATAAGTCGCTGTAGTAGATTATTACTAGCGCCCTCGACATGACTGACTGACTGGTTATTGAAGACAGACATTTCGCGTCGGATCGTTACAGATGCAGCTGCCAGTGGGAACAAGGCTATGTTGACATAGTGTTGCCAAAGATGGCATATAAGGTCAACGGTGTTGATCACACTCAGAGCCTGGAAGCTTGGTTCCGCCTTGGGGTCAGCAGCCTCAATACGGGCGTGCGCGCTTTGGGTGGTCGGATAAACGTTGGTACACTCGTTTATAATCATTCACGCTCACGTTTCAATGGCAACTTCGAGATAAGATGTTGCGATCGCCTCGGCTAATACCCTCATCAAAGTGTAGGTGTTCTTTGGCCTGCGGATGCGCGCGTTAGCGTGGGTCGCGTCTGACATGTGGTCGGAATATGCTAACACGTCATTTTGAGCACTAAGCTCGACACATCGCCCAGCGGCCTCGGCATGCCACCTCAACATTTTCTCCGCGGTGTCAATGCTGAGGAAACCATCCTCCTCGCGTGTCGGTTCTTCGGAAGTCCGCTCGTAGGCACGATCAGTCATCATATTACCGAACCGAATGATAGCAGCCGCTGCTTGTGCAGAAGTAGTAGACGTCGTCATTGCTGACGTATTGGCAGCAGCGGCTCCCAAACGATCCACCATACGATCAAACATGGTCACCTTCCCCTTTTCTCTCTGTGTTTTCATCTTGGTACAAATTACGAGTCAGCACGGGGAGTGAGAAGATGATACTAAACTCACATGAAATTGTGTAAAATGACTAAGGAGGTTTGCGTATAGCTCTGTCAGGCTTTTGCCCTCGTGATCAATATATTTCTGCACTTCAGTGTATGGCATGAACAATTCCTCCATGGCTGTCTCCAGCATCGCGGAAACTGTCACAGTCGTGGCGCCATGAGCGGCAGAAGGGGCATTGGTGAGCGATTGATGGAACTCGGTAGCCTCGAGCGAAGAGGATCGGCTGGGAGTCAATGAGGGTAGCTCGTGTTTTTTTAGATCATCAACCAAGGCGGAGGTCTCGACATGGATGAGCTGCAGTATTCGTAGATATGCCAACTCTGATATGGAACTCCCCTTGTTCAGAAGTCGTTCAATGTATTGTTGAATCTATCGAATCGGATCAGAATATGCAATACCAGTCATAGTAAGAGAACGTACTGATTGAGCGAAGACGCGTTGCAGGAATACCTGCATGACGAGAGGAGGGTTCGGGAAAACTGCCTGCACAATCTGGGATTCCTGTGCCACTGTTGCTCTAATCTCCTCAAAAAGTTCTGTGAGACCTGACTCGGCCCGAGGTGTGCTTTCGTCTGGATTAGAGATCGTGCCCCACCTATAAAACAATTATGACCGAGTGGATGACAAGGAAATGAGAGGAAACGTACAAATTATCACCATGATCCACATGCTCGCGGATCTTGTTTATAAAAAAGTCGTGTTGATTAACGTAGACTTGCACACAAGATGTCCCGCCATTGAAATCCAGGAGTGTTTGAGCGCAGTGCTGGTAGGTGGATATGAGACAACGAGACTGATGATAAGCTACGATAGAATCAGACAAACATGCATCATCTTCGGATCGCCTTTGCGGTAACACTTGTCGAAAAGATAAAGCATGTCTTTCTCAAACTTTTCACAATACTTGTCTATGTTCTCTCTTGTCTTCAGGAAAGTTAAGAATCTAGCAAGTGCGATTAAGAACCTATTAGGAACAAACACACCTTCTCTGCAATTGGAAGGTCCACCTCTTTGGCTACGGTTGTCAACCGTCTGAGGATAATAGCTACTTCTCGTCGGCCTCCTTTACCTTCCTTTTTGAGGGCGTCGAGATGTGTTGTGTCCCCGCGGGAGAATTGGTTATAGTAGTCAATCAGGTCATACGCTGCCTGCGCCCTCTGCCGCTCGATGTGAACAGACTCGAGCTTTTCACCTATTCAGCATCAGTGTGATAACTTGAGTCAAGAGCAAGCGGACACACCTATCCGAATCGCCGTGCGGCCGACCTCATTTAATTTACTCTCCATCGTCGAAAATGACGAGCCAACGCCCTGATCAATGTGTGGTCGCTCACACGATAGAAATGAGGGAGTAAGACATACCTCAAATCCTTTGTTCAATTCAGCCATCTTCTTCGAGTACTCTCGTTCTGATACCCTTACACTCTTCTCTAGCTGCTCCGTCTTTGTCTGCACATCCCTTCGAATTGCTATCAACCGGTCAACAGCTGCTTCGAAGGTGCGGATGAAGGGCTTGGGGTCGAAAGCTGCGGAGAAATGCGTCACGCAGCAGAGATGACAGGGAACGATCAGACGCACGTCCGGAAGAGGTCTTTGACTGCGCAATTAACCTCTCAGAGGTGGATCCTACGAAATCCTTGACGTCAAACTTGCCCTGTGGGTAAGCAGATGAGCAAAGTGTGGGGCGAGGACACTGGCCGCGAACCTGGAATGTACTAAGAGTAAGTTGACTTTCGACTGCAGGATCGAGCTCGATTCGGTTGGGTTGTTGCATCGTTGCATCAAGCTCAAGTCACCGATACCAATACAATGACATCAGCTTTGTTTTGACGTGTTGAAATCCAAGGATTTACGCATCATTCCAGAAAATCGTCCGGTCCATGGATGTACCTCATCAACTTCAGACGCTACTCCAGTTTCTCGTGACGGATGTGTCCAGCATCGCCCACCTTGCCTACATATTGGACCACCTTTCATCATCCTGCCTTGCTCCATCTCCCCATCTGCAGAAATGGATAACCCGTGTCACTTCATTGATGCATTCAAAAGATCCCGCAACACGTTGGGCCGCTATATGTATTGCGTATCGGATGTCATTCTTGTCAAGGTCACTACTCATCGAGAACGCCCAGTCCTGGGTTGGAATTATCTTACCATCTTTGACGGTTAGTGCGATACCACATCCAGCATTTATTGGCTCATGATCGCGCGTTCACAGAAACCTGAACCTGTTCCTGTCCTAAGGGCGTCCATGCGATACCTGACCCTAGTGTTTTCTGCTGCAGGACACAACCTCGAGTTCCAGAGACAGGTCGCAGTTCCCATTGTCCCTAAAGTGAGCTCGGCACTTCTAACAATCGCAGAGAAGCACAATGACCGAGATATCAAGGTAGTCCCGTATCTTCACGGAAACTGCGTGCTCATCATTTTCAGAACTCGTCCATACGATCGTTGGCACAATTAGTACCGCTGTACCCTTCGCTGCACAAAGCACTCAGCCAGAGATTATTTGCGTTGTGTCATCAAATATTCAGCGGTTCCACGCATCACGCGACGGAGAGCCTTCTTGATGCCACCGTGAATCTCTATGCCGTCCTACACTTCCTGGGAGGGAAAGTTGGGGGTACAAATCTATGGCGGAATAGCTTGGATGAGGTCCTGCAATTTTCCTGGTCTTCTTGGCTAACCTTGCGAACAACATTCCCTACGAGTGCAAGTCATAAAGTCACAGCGTATTTCCGCTCACCTAATGGCAAACTACCCGATTCTCTTTTGCACGCCGATGCAATGGCTGGTAATCCTCTGACGACAGTGGCACTCAACCTCGACAGGCTTAAGTGTGGTGTTAACGCGATTGGTGCATTGTTAAGGTACCTTGAAATCGTGGCTACATGCACCCCAATATCTCATCAGCACCACAGAGTACCCGTTAATCGCCCTGTCAAGGTACCCATAGGTCACCTTGCAACCCTTTGTTGGTGTCTGTTGACAAGCACTCATGATGATGAGGTTAGTTCCTGGGATAACTCATTGAAGTGCACTCAGACTGCTTCAGGGACAAGCTCACTTTGATCCGCATGTTAGGACTGCTGAATCCGCAGTGGTACCACAAATTTGGACGCATGGTTGTCGTTTGCTCTCTTGCTTGACCCAAACGTAAGTTCAGTATCCTATCTTGCGCAAGCACCCGTTAGAGCACTGCGTCCCAGCGCGCAGGAACTGCTAGCTCCTCACACATCAAAATTGATTATGATACTCTCATCCCACCTTGAAGACAACCTTGAATCGTGCGTATGAGGCTTCCTGGAGACGCTTGCATTACTCATACAAGTTGTAGGCCACAAAGGCATTCATTCCTTCGATGTGCCTACCATCTGCTTTACTTTTGCCCTGTTGTTGGTGCCACGCTCGCAGTTAATCGTCTTCTGAAAGCAACGATCTCCCTTTTATCTCCTCTGTACCTCCATCAGCCACGAACTGAGTCGAATCCAGGAGCCAGCAGTCAGTCGAGAGCAAACAAGAAGAGGCGGCGGGAGTACGAAGCAGACAGTGTTCTTTCGACATCCAATATCGCGCTCTGTGCGAGGACCGATGAATGTGACACGTTGATTACGGCTCTAGATGGTGAGCACCTTGACGCCTGTTCAAATAAATGTGTACTCACAAACGATTCCAGTTGTGGATCAATGTATGCGGAATGCGGAACTTGTTCCTTCCACCCGCTTCCTTGCGAACCGAGTGATGTTGTCTATATTACTGTCGCTTTCCTCGATACCACCTTCAAGTCTTTCATCCGATCCCAACTTTCATGGGAGAGTGCTGGAGAAAGTTCGCGATATGTGTGTTGATAATGTGCAAGGAACCTCGTACGCCATGAGCAAAAGCACTAGCCTTGTCCTCCGCACATTCTCCTCTAAGGTATGTGGATCCATTCTTAAAGCGGTTTATTTGGATCGAACGGCATGCACAGAATTTGGCGACGCGCGACAAACTACATTCTCATGTTGACTTGCTGTTGCATCCTCGACGTCCACCATTCGTCCGAATGCTACCCACTGTGGAGTCTCTCTCGCTCGTGTCCGCGGAAGAAAGCACGGAGGAAAGAACAACCCGTCAATCATTGGATCTGGTTTTTCGCAATGGGGAGATGTGTGCTTTCACTTCTGAGCCACAAACCCACCCCGAACCAGTAATCCACAACTCCTTGACCGTAGATCAACAAACACACCCGAATGCGTCACCAGAACGAGCATTGTTGACTTTCACCACGCCATATCCACAAGCCACGAGTGACACTGGTAATCTCTCAATGGAAGCACCCATTCCACCTGCTGCCCCTGTAGCGGTGCCGTTACAAGCCATACTCGATGCGCCAACTGAATCACGTTTACCAATACCCCCAAAAGGACCTGCATCAAGTGTATATGTGGCGCCGATGTTAGTCGACGAATCTGACCACGAAGAAGTGCCCACCATCGATTTAGGCTCAGACTCGGATGACAACTGAAGCAAAGCGTATTATGTTTCAGTAATAGATTTTTTGGACGTCGAGCATTGTATGCAGACCAAATTCAAGTTCGCAGTCTCTTGACTTGGACAGATGGATCAGCCTCGTCGTCGTCGTCGGCTTCTGCCTGCGGGAGAGCCATTGGACCCTGGGACAGATTCTGGGTCTTCCCGTGGTATCTATGAGTCACGGGAGTCATAGCAGGCCTCGAAGGAACGTCCTCACCATGCCTAGCAATGAATCCACAACAATGTTTTCTGGATCGAGTGACTTGGCGCGTTCGAAAAATATCTGAGCGCGGTCAAGCATTTCGCTGTCGATTGATTGCACATTAACCTCGCTTGCGGAACCAGGCTGAGAAGTAAGAACAGAGCATATCCCTGCGTAGATATGAAGCACGGCATTGTCGTGGTACGGAAACGATGGCAGAGAGCTAATGTCAAGATATGTCAGGAATGACTCGTAGTGAAGGACTTGAAGCTCGAACAATTCCAGCTCATCGAGGGCTTCTCTATGTCTCCCGGCCACGATATACATGTGGGCGAGTTCACACAAGATTAATTCCCTCTGTACCATAACAAAGTGATCAGCAGGACGAGTGTTGCATTTCCAAGGTGTACGAACGTCTTCAGGACAATGTAGCATCATCATCCGCAAGTAGTCGATCTTCGTTTGATTACTTTCCGTTCCATGCCCGGAGCGATCCAGGAGCGCGATTGCGAGCATCCATGAGGTTCTCCAGTCAATTTCTTTACACCTTGCAAGAATTGCCCAAGCTCGGCGAGCGCGGTGGACATCACCCCGTTGTATGCTGAGGTGGAGCACATCGTATAGCCGCCGCAGATGCACGCGACGAGAGGTGAGAGGTGAGATGTCCTCTGGTGGTGAGAATAGGAATGTGTGGATATTCGGCGGCATGGATATCCGAGTCGGTACGCGCGGCAGCAATGGGTCTACTGCCAAGATACCTCTGAAAGATACCTATTTATCCCGCAAACGTTACCTGCCACACTTCATTGTCCCTGGGTCGAGAAAGCAAGTACCTGGTGCGATGCAATCCTTGGATGATGATTTCAGCTTCGATTCGTCAGTATGGGGTGTACCTGCGCCAGCACCCTCACTATTGTCTCCACCCCCACCCCCATCAGTGTCGTCTTCCTCTCCCACCGCATCTCACACCCAATTCGATGATTTCGATGACTTCCATACCCCGTTGGAATCCAAAACGCCATCTCTTGCGCATGATGACGACTTTGCGGACTTCGGGGACTTTGGTGAGGTAGGGGGCTCAGACGTCAATTTCACTTTCGAGGATACAACGTTCAGCGAGGAAATACATGGACCAGAGTCTCAGCTGAGCTGGAAGTCCCTCCGTCTATTTCCACTACCTTCTCCACAAGACCTGAGTCTGCAGATCGAGGAAATTCTGGGCCCAGTCTGGCCACACAAACTGTCCAGTTTGACCCGTGACGAGGATATTAGACAAGTCGAGGGTATTGGTCAGATACTCACTAATTCAACAAGGTGCGGCGTGCTTTTTTGCCTATCTCATTCTGCTCATGCCCACTGTGTAGCCGCGAGTTATACTCGTCGCTACTAGATTCACCCCCTCTCATGGAACCAATCAGTTGGATACGGTCTCGTATACGACAGCAACACTTGATCGCCCTCGGACTCCCTGTCAACCTGGATGAAATACTTCCCCAAGCCACCGCGAAGCCCCTTCCGCCTCTCCACATTTCCACCCGACCCGTGTCTGCTCCCCCGGGAGCCGCGAACGGTCCATTCAGCATGCCCCCGTCCCGGAGTAATTCTCGAGCAGGGACACGTTCAAATACGCCTCAACCGTCTGCACGTTCTGGACCTTCGACAGTTAAACAGCTCACTCTCGGCCGTAAACCAGAGCTAGATGCAGAGAAGATAGACGACCTCTTGAAACTCGACACAGGTGGGCCGCCGCATTTTTTATTCGCTTTCAAACGTGTGTCTAGACTGTTTCGCAGATCAACTCAGCCTCCTTCCGTTGGCAAAACTGGATAAATATCTCGCAGACTTGCGCATAGAGACAACCAACACATCTTCGCTTCTGACATACCTCCTTCAAACGCGCGATGCATTGCAGCAGGACTCAGAGACGTACAATAGGTTGATTGCAGAGTTGGTAAGCGAAGCTCAGAAGACCAAGTCCGGAAAAAGTAGAGTAGGGGTGAAACGTAGCGGAACGTTGAGTTGAGATAATCTAGAGACTGGTCAGACGAATGTCATAGAGTCTCACGTGATGAGCCGTTAGTGACTTGTGCTTGAACTTCAAAAAAGTTACAAGCAACTTCCAATGAACTTTGGCATTTCGCTACTGCCGTGAGCATAGAGATATTGCGAAGCCTTCACACACTCAACATGAACGTCGCCGTTTCGGTACCCTCCACGATCTCGAGTATATCATTCTCATTCCTTTCCACGGAGGATGTCCGCAGGATATCCGTGAAACAAATTCTCAACCCAGTCCTCCTCGATGATCTAAATCGGCCAAATGTTGGCGGTTTGTACGATCCAGCTCTTGGACCATGTGATCGGCAAGACATGTGAGTTGTCCCACTCCTAGGGTTAATTCTGTAACAATTGTTTCTGTGCAGTTGCGCAACCTGTCATCTCAACTATTTCACTTGTCCCGGACATTATGGCCACATTGAGCTACCCGCTCCTGTGTACCATCCTCTATTCATGGCAAACATGTACAGCGTCCTGCGTGGAACCTGTTTGTTCTGTCATAAATTCAAGGTGGCTCGATCCGTGGTGAGGATCCATTTTCTTCTCACTACCATTTACTCGAACTGAAGGGATCATTTGAAATTTAGGTTTGTAAGTACATCGCTAAACTACGGTTGATGGAGCGTGGTCTCCTCGAAGCTGCACATGGCGTGGACGATATTCATTTAAAATTGTCGAGCGCGGATGATGAAGATAGCCACGATGAGACTGTCCAGGAATTTGAAGGGCGCGTCGAGCTCTACGTCAATATCCATCTTGCCCGTGCATCAAGCAGTAAACGCGATCATTACAAGAATGAACTTGTCTATCAGGCGAGGAAAGAGGTTATCCAGGACTTCTTAAGGATAGCCATCTCAAAAACATGCCAGAATTGTGGGGCGTGAGCGCCTTTTCTTTGCATGACGTTATCTCCACCTGACGCTGGGGTAATAGACATGGGTATACGTTCCGCAGGGAGGGCTCCACCAAGATCATAGAATATGATCTCTCCACGAAGCAAAAAAATCGACATATGGCCCTCAGCCTCAGACGCCCAGATGTACTGCTTTCCCAACAACAAGCAGCTGCGGGATATCGTCCAGATGTAGACGACGATCAATTTCCTGGCGACGTCGACGACGCCTCGGACTCGCAACCTGAAGGAGAGTTGACCTACACTGATGAAGAGGAAGTAGAAGCAGCATCCAATTCCCCCAAAGAGATGCTACCCAAATCGGCCAGCGGGAAGGTCAAAACATCACGCGGACGTAACGAAAGGGTCATGCCCCCAGAGGAATGTCGCGCCCACCTTCACCGTCTGTTCGAAAGATCCCCTGTCATCTGCTCACTTCTGTTTGGTCGACACGGTCATTTTGCTCCTCTTTCGGCACAAGGTCTGTCATTGGCCTCTCCTGACATGTTCTTCATGGACGTGTTACTGGTACCACCAACGCGATTTCGACCTCCAGCAAAAATGGGGGAAACTTTGTTCGAGAACCCTCAGAATGAGCTCCTTGCCAGAGTTCTCAACACTTCATATCGTTTACGTGATCTGAATGCTGAACTGGCTGCCGCATCCGTAAAAGCTTCGACTGTTGATGAGGCTTCGCGCAGACGTTTATTAGGATCGCTTCTTCAAGCCTTAATACAGCTCCAAGTTGACGTGAATAGCTTCCTCGATAGTAATAAAAATCCACAGCCATTCCGCCAGGGAAAGCTGCCACCCGCCGGCGTAAAGCAGGGTCTCGAAAAGAAGGAAGGCCTATTCCGGAAACATATGATGGTTCGTTACGAAGTTTCTATATCTCAATACCAACTCAGCAAGTTAATGTAGGGCAAACGTGTTAATTATGCCGCGCGTTCAGTCATTTCCCCTGACGTCAACATTGAGCCGAACGAAATTGGCATTCCACCTGTCTTTGCTAGGAAATTGACATATCCAGAACCCGTCACGCCATTGAATGTCCATCAATGTCGTCAATGGGTGATCAACGGGCCGAAGAACAATCCTGGTGCAACCATGGTGGAGTTTGAAGATGGACGCCTACAGTCACTGGTGACTTCCTCCTGCTGGTATCTTTAAAGTAGACTGAGCTTCGTCCTTTCATCAGGATAAAATGACGAAGGAACAACGTCAAGCTATTGCTGATATGCTTTTTACCCCCCAAGACGCGAGCAGTGGTGGACGCAACGGTCTTTCGACAAAAACTCCGTCTATCAATAAAAAGGTGTATCGCCATCTGCAGGACGGCGATATCTTGATCTTGAACCGACAACCAACGCTGCACAAGCCAAGCATGATGTGCCACAAAGCTCGCATTCTTCAAGGTGAAAAAACAATACGCATGCATTACGCGAACTGGTTCGTGTTCCCTCTCTCAATTTTTTTTGTTGAATTTTGATTTGAATTTTCTTGTGTAGCAATTCCTATAACGGTATGTCTATATTCATGATCTCCATATTGCATTCTTACTTATGTATCCTCTTACAAGCTGATTTTGATGGTGATGGTAAACGTGTCTTATTCGATTGCCTCCTAAACTACTAACCTATGTCACAGAGATGAATATCCATTTTCCTCGTACGTTATCTACCAGTGCTACTTTCTAGCTCTTCAAAGTGTTTCCAGAGAACCCGGTAGCTCAAGCCGAAGCAAGATTCATCGCTAATACAGATAATCAGTACCTTGTGCCTACGTCTGGGAAACCTCTTCGAGGTTTGATACAGGATCATGTCGTTGCCGGAGTATGGATGACATGTCAGGATACCTTTTTCACCAGAGACGAGTATTTTCAACTACTCTACGGGGCCCTCCGACCAGAAAGCGGTGAATCGCCGTCCGATCTTCTCAAGACCCTTCCGCCTGCCATATGGGTACCAAAGCCCCTCTGGACAGGAAAACAAGTGGTGCGTCACCTTTTATGTCATCTTTGAGTTTACTTACATTGGCTAGATTTCCACTGTGCTCTTAAATATCACACCTCACAACGCCGAGGGGTTGAACTTGGAGTCCACTTCCAAAGTCCCAGGAAACCTCTGGGGAAAGGGGTCTATGGAAGATAAGATCGTCTTCCTTGACGGTGAATTGCTCCGTGGAATTCTTGACAAGTCGGCTTTTGGCGCCACAGAATACGGACTCGTGCACTCCGTGCATGAGTTGTATGGTGCAACTGTCGCGGGACAACTACTCGGTATCCTCAGCCGCTTGTTTACAAAATTCTTGCAACACCGGGCGTTTACATGTCGCATGGATGACCTGGTGTTAACTCCTGATGGGGACCAGAACCGGACCAGCATCTTGCAGAAGAATGCCAATCTCGGCACGGAAGGCGCCACCGAAAATTTCCCTTCATTGTCTACAGCGGAAAAGGAGGATATTCCTGCTGCACTCACGTCTCTCCTTGAAGACGTCCTCCGGGACGATGGTAAAATGGCAGGTCTTGATATGACTGTTAAAAGCAAATTGGCGAAGCTCACGAAATCAATCGCTGATACTTGTATACCTTTCGGGCTTCTACGCAAGTTTCCTCACAACCACATGCAGGCAATGACACAGTCGGGTGCTAAGGGTAGCGCAGTCAATGCCCAGCAGATATCTTGCGCCCTTGGTCAACAGGAGTTAGAAGGTCGACGGGTGCCGGTCATGGTCAGCGGCAAAACACTTCCATCGTTCAAATCCTTCGAAACGAAGGCGATTGCTGGCGGATATGTCGCGAGTCGATTCCTAACGGGTGTCAAGCCGCAAGAGTTTTACTTCCATTGTATGGCTGGCCGAGAGGGTCTTATCGACACGGCTGTGAAGACATCTCGCTCAGGATACCTGCAACGGTGTCTCATAAAACACTTGGAAGGAGTTCGTGTCCATTACGACCACACCGTCCGGGGTAGCGACTCCTCTGTCTACCAATTCTTGTATGGTGGAGACGGTCTTGACGTCACCAAGCAGAAGCATCTCTTCCAGTTCAAATTTGTGGCGGAAAACCAGATTACCCTTCTTAATTTGTATCAACCGAAGAACATCGCCGGTGCGATCAATGACGAGGATGCAGTGGCTTACATGAAGAAGGTGCTGAAGCGGTCCAAGGCACGTACCAGTAGAGATGCACCCGCTCCGCGCGAGGAAATGCCTCCTGCTCTCGACTTGTTCAGTCCTTCGCGCTATCTTGGAAGTACCTCGGAGAGGTTTGCCGAAGAAATTGAGGCGTACTTGGATTCCAATCCGCCGACCATCAAATCTAAGACCTCAGAAGAGAGGCGGGTGATTAAGCGCAGACAACATCCCATGAAACCTAGATACTTTCGCCTTTTGATGAATGTGAAGTGCTTAAGAAGCCTTGTTGAGCCTGGAGAAGCAGTTGGCCTACTAGCGTCACAAGGGTATGTCTTCTTTCATGCCCATGTTATAACATGTTTACCATTCGGCTACAGAATTGGCGAACCTTCGACACAGATGACCTTGAACACATTCCACTTCGCTGGCAAGTGATATTTTCAATTACCTGCAGTTTCACTCATCTACTTCATAGGTCACGGTGCTGCGAACGTCACGTTAGGGATCCCTCGCCTGAGGGAGATAGTGATGACAGCTTCTCAAAAGCCCAAAACTCCGTCCATGACCATGGACGTCTTGCCTGGTGTTTCGGACGCCGATATAACGACTTTCTGCAAGAGAGCTAGCAAGCTCCTTCTCTCCCAAGTCATCGACAAGGTTATCGTTAAGGAATGCCTGAGCGTTCAAGGTGACGCGCGTCGGACAGAATTCTCTGTTCACCTCTTTTTCTACCCGGAGGAGGAGTATGTTGAAGAATATGACGTTAATGCTATTGAAATCCTTGCTGTGTTCGGGGCTCGCTTTCCTTCGACATTGAAGCGCGAGATACAATTAGAAATGAAGAAACTCGACGCCGACCTCAGGAGCCAGATATCGCAACTCGGCAAGGGCAAGGCAAGCAAGGAACCAGTCGTGGGAGAGACTGATGCCGATGCCGATGAGGAGTATGTTGAGAAGGCCGGAGACGCGGAAAGTGAACAAGGCGACGGCGACAACGCCAAGCGTGCACGCCAAAGAAAAGAACAGGCTTCCTATGAGTCTGATGGGGAGAACGAAGAAGAGTTTGACGACGCTGCGATAGAAGCTGTGTATGCTTCCGAAGGAGAAGACAATGCAGACGCAGAAACTGGCAGCCAGACACCAGGTCCTGCCACACTTCGCGAACAGGTAAAAGTCATAGCGGACACGTTTGTCGACAGCTTCCATCAAGCTTCGAACTTCAAGTTTTCGGAATCGGCATGTTCATTCAAGCTTGAAGTAAGTATTCCAGCTGGTCGTCGCGGATGGTGGTTTAACCAACGTTCTAGTTCCCTGCCGATTTTCCAAAACTTCTCTTAGTTGGGATTGTAGAGCGTGCCTGTCGCAAGACCGTCATCCGCGAAATTCCTGATATTGCGGAGTGCTTCAAACTTGCAGCAGAGAAAGGAACTGTCCAGGTTTGTCAAACCGCTGTTGGTTTTGGAGTACCTTACAATTTAAGAATGCAGCTTTCCACTAACGGGTCGAATTTCCGAGGCATCTGGCAGTTTGCGTGTGGAGCAGGCGACAGTATCATTGATTACGACACCATCTACTCCAACGATATTTATTCTGTTCTGAAGACCTATGGTGTAGAGATGGCACGCGCCGCCATCCTGCGCGAAGTCGGTGGGGTGTTTAGTGCCTACAAGATAGATGTCGACAAAAGACATCTTGAATTGGTTGCTGATTACATGGTGAGCATGCGGATATGGGTTCTGGTCGGATATTACTAAGTTGATGCATGACCAGACTTTTGATGGTGGATACAAGCCATTTAATCGAAAGGGACTCTCAGCAAATCCGTCACCACTTCTTAAGGCATCCTATGAAACCACGGCTGCTTTCCTATCGGAAGCATCCTTGTTTGGTGACTTTGATGACCTTTCGACGCCCTCGAGTAATATTGTGATGGGTCGACCAAATCTCACGGGGACTGGGGTGTTTGATGTGGTTATGCCAATCACTTGATCTTGACTGTACTGTACGACGGTCACTGGTGTGACAGTGACGCGTGACGTTAGACGTGATACGTTATTTGTCGTTATTGTGGCTTATTAGTACCGCTGGCAAATTTTTTGTCCCACAGTTCCGCCTCGAGGCCAGGGTGATGAGTCGGCGGTCCGCTGATCGCTATCCTCATCTTGAATTACTTTGCATACGCGCAATCTCCACCATTCACCATCATGGATACCCGTCGCATCCCACTACAAGACCTTCCGTTGGAACAATTTCTCACACCCAACATTGTCACTGGAAGCAAAACGCCACGAAAACACAAACGTCCATTGTCTCCGTCCCGAACCACCCCCCTTAACCCAGCTAAGCGCCGTGTCTTGGATGTCGAAGGCATCCCACCCTCCAATAATTCAATATCTCCTCACTCGCACCCCGTGCCATTTATGCTCTCCAACATACACGCAGTGACTCCAACAAGGCCGTCGCGGCTTGGGAATGGGTATGATTCTCTCTTTGACTCTTGTGGGGCCAACCTCATTATCGCATTAGGCTTATTCGAAACCATGGACGTTCCCAAGGAACTTTGTCACTTTTGTCGTCGCACCAGCTTTCACCCTTCCGCGAACTATGCCCCAAGCCGATAATTGAATCGTCTACCAATCCGCAGTCTAGGCACTATCCTGGCTTTGATATCTTTCGAGACAGCGAACATCGACGTGGTTCCCCCATTCCCAGAGTGATCCTGCCATCAGAGTCTAATGCTGATGCTCTGGTCGATAGACCCGAAGAGGACAAGGAGAACGTGCCACTCAGGAGAAGGGCGAAAAAGCTCTCTTCAAAGAAACGTCGTACTTCTGGTCTCGTTGGCTCGGATGCATCGTGTTTCACCACACCCACGCAAACGTGTAAGGTGGTTGTTTATCCCAAACGAACACCTTTTTCTGTATGCCAGGCTTTACGATGATCCACTACGGGTCTTTCACCTCTGAGAGGCCTCGTGTAGAGGACTCTAGTGAAAGTGTTGGAAGACGACAGGAAATGAAATATTAAAGGTCCATGGATTGTCGATATGCTAGGAATGAGAGGGTGTTATGGCGAATCTACGGAGTATGTTCAGGTTATCATATGCTGTTAATTGATTTGTACCGTCTCCTACGAGACCGTAATGTTATGTTAGATTGAATATACCGAAATATAGTTGTGTCGTGTACCAGCTGGGATCCTGCCTTACAGTCTTACGCTTTCTTGGAGTTTGTTTGTACTACTACCGAGGTATTTGCTACTGTTTGTACGTAAGCCGTTACAGTGTTTAGTATTTGCCACGTATGTTATCATCCACTGGCAACCTGCAAGTCGAAACTTTGGACTGCGGAGGCTGAATGAGGTTTCCTATCACCAGTACAATTCTTTTCGCCTCGCTATGGTCTGTCGCGACGGCGCAGTTCGGATTCTTCGACCATATGTTTGGGAATCATCAGGGGCAACAGCAGCAACCTCCTCATGCAAGCTCACAATGGACCGCACAAGCTGAAGCAGGTTCGTGTGGATTATCATAATAGACTATGGCTTGTCTGAGTTTCTGCAGTTCCATGCTCCTTGTATTTGTGCCCAGATAGTCTGGTCTGCGTTTCTCAGCCGTTGGAATGTCCATGTCCTCGTGAGGAGGATATCAGGTGCATGATACCCGACGCAGAAGATACAAAAGCTGGCACAGTGGTGTGTGTAAGGGGGACGAGTGGATGCGCAGCTGTTGAGCGCTTTGCGCGCGCATATTCGAAATGAGAGGAGATTTCGATTTTACTAGCCAACGTTACTTAGCACACACTTGGATGTTACCATGCACGCCGCCGATCTCAAACTGGGGCAGTGTGATTATGTAATCAAAAACTTCGGTTCCGTTGGATCTGTCACTTGCAAGTTGCAACAGCAATGGCTGCTCCCCGACCGACAGTACGTGTCTACTTACCCATTATTTTACCACTCATCTCAGCCAACCCTCCTAGTCAAAGCTTCCGCCCGGCGCCAACCGCATTCTTTTTGTCAAGAACCTTAACTATCAGATCACTGGTGAAGATCTGTACGACCTCTTTGGCCGCTACGGGAGCATCAGGCAGATTCGCATCGGAAATGAACCAAAGTCAAAGGGCACAGCGTTTGTTGTGTTCGACGATGTGATGGACGTGAGCAACGAATACGCTTGCACATGATTTGCTCTGACCCATCATACAGGCAAAGAATGCCCTCGATCACCTAAACGGGTTCCATCTGCAAGAACGTTACATTGTCGTGCTTTACCACATGCCCGCAAAACAGGATGCAGCAGCAGCGAAGGCTGATCTGGCACGGAGAGAAGAGGAGCTTGCACAGCTCAAGAAAAAACACAACATTGGAGATGACTAACCGTACATGTCTCACACATCACTACTCTGTAGCCATTACGCATCCATAATGCATCTCATTGTACCCATTATGGGTGATAAGTGTCCCTTTTACTTTTATTCGAGACCATTAATTGAAATGCTCAGAAAAGATTCTAGAAAATGCATCGACCTCAGCTCGAGAGAGCACCAAGTGATCCTACGTAACAGTGTTTGGGTGATCAACGTTCAACCCAACCCACTGCACTTTGGGCATTTCTTGTCTATTTGTGGCACTGAATCAAACAGCGGTCATCAACGAGTTCTGGAATTTTACGCTTCACGTACGATATTGCTGTGGGTACTGGTGGCTTGGTATCGGTGAGTTCGATGGACCATGAGCGCGAATAAAGCACCTACTATTGCCAACATGTTTGGGTGCATTGTGGTGGAGCACAATCTGGTGTGTGCCTGGGACTAAACTTGCAGTTATGGAGATCACACTTGATCTACAGGGCGTTAGTCACGTCTCTACTGTGTGTAGGGTTAACTCACTTCTTCATCTGGCTGCTCGAAACTATGATCAGTGGCAACGAACGACCGAATAATTATGTCTTACTAGGGTAACAACATGTCCGCACCTGCGACTTGGGCTTAGAGAGTGCATTCGTAACAGAGAATGCGAGGTGGACTCACGCTTTATAAGTGTTCCGTACCCTTCGTGGTGAGAAAAGGGCATGAGAGTTGGCAGTGCAAGTTAAATGTGCTGCGCACCTTCTCCAGTAACACATACCGACCACTGAGTGAGGAGGGTAGCATGCGACTCCGTCGTTTTTATACTTCGAGACACGGTTCTCTCACCTGCTGACACGAGGCCGTCTGCATGCCCGACATGGGGATAACTAGGCAGGACTGTCTGTTCACGTCATCAGTCCTCCGGCAATATGACAACCAATTCAGAGACGGTCGCACGACCTGGAGCAGCGGATCCGGATGGCGGCAATGGGTCAAGGCAAACGCCTACGGATGTTGTTGCCGGAAACGCCCATGTCATTGAAACTCGTCGGAAGACAATACTTCCATAGCGCATCCACGAAGAGGGTCCTGCTGAAACAGGTATCACCCACCCATTGACCCATTCCCAGCTGACGCTCTCACCGGCCAGGTAGAAATATTTGAGCATGTGAAGAGATCGAAACAATTCCTTGATAGTACCTCCGTGTATACATTTTTCTCCTTTGGTGAGGGTTGACTTGAACCGATGGCAGAAACACGACCACGTGGCATTTGAGTTGAAGCTGCATCTTTGTGCGACTGATGCCACACGGCTACATCCTATAGGCGGTCATCAGATTTCCCGAGATAACCTTGACTGCGATCGCCATTGACAGGTTTACCATGGTGTACTTCATCTCGCGAACAAGTTTACGTTGACTATTATTCCGTGGTGCACCATCACATGCGAGGCTGTCTCAACTATGATCCGGCCTCTCCGTTTGGGGATCCGATTGACATTTCGGATTTATACTACGAGAGTAAAACCCATGTGGAAAAGAATCCCTGCAGATCCTCGTGGCTGTTTCAGGGTGGTTATCACGACCAACTGCGTTCCTGTCTCGTTACTTCTTCTCACCTGCATCGACCAGCCAGGTTCGCCGGACTGAACCTAGCTACCGTATCCTGCAGTACAGCCGCACCAGAGCGGCGTCAGGTTCCACCTTGAGTTCTAGGGTCAACGACTCAGTGTCTCTGACGACTTCAACCCTTGGGTAAACTTGTGAAGGTTAGGTTTGATTCAATAGCCTGTATCATGATTTATTGGTTTCACCTACTGGAACACTGGCCAACGACTTCCGTCGGGTATTGCGTATTGTCCGATTCCTCACGGATTTGTAAGTCGAATTGATTTCACTGGCAACGAAGGTGTTCACATACGTCCCTAAAGTACTCTCACCTCACCCTGAGAACAGCTGTCTAGGGGTCTGAGCGCACTCTCCATTCCGACGTCGCTCCTCGGAGGCGTTGAGATGCTGTGGTGGGATGATAGTCTCCGCCATCCGCAGTCCGCCTCAGGTCTGCATGAAGCACTCCGTGGAGTTCCGATTACGCCTCCACGGATATGGACGCATTCCACTGATCGCATGATTTACCCTGCCCGCTTCACATACCCTCGCTTCCGTCCACGAGCGTCGCGAAACAGGATCCGAAGGCAATGAGGATCGAAACCCTCTAGACGGTGTGAAAACAACATTTCTTGCTTCCCTTTCAATATGTCTTGACGGCGATTGGAACTCACCGTCTGCCAGTTTCATGTAGCGCTCGCCTAACAACGTTCGTCCGCCAACCGAATTTCATCCGATTACCAGCGTCGTTGCATGTGTATAACTTCTAATTAAATACGGGAATCATCAGAGCACGCTTCGCTTCACCGTCTGGCTACCGGAATCGCCTAAGTGGCAGAACCAGCGAAAAAGTCCAGACTCAAGTCGCTATGGCCGATTCGAACTCACCGTGATATGGGTCTGCGCCCTCACAACGGAGTTAGCAATACATGATGGGACCGCCATGATTGTATGCAATGGTGCTTGACAAGATTGACGATCACAGGAACAAAAAGAAATACCAACAACACCACAACGATAAAGGACATCAACAGTACATAACAAAACAGGCGAGCGCCATATGTACAACCGTCGTCATGACCCCGCATATTATCCACTCTAGATAAGTTCTGCAGCATTGACAGGCATTTCATCCTGGAATGTGTAATAAGGACAATTCGTTGTGGTAAAGTGGAACAACTTACTATCTGGGTGCTGTAAAATTGTTCTACAGGAAAGGCATGAACGAGGGAGCCAGAGAACGAGATAACTCGACCTTACCGATGTCACGGAGGATGCGTACGTCCTCAACCGTCACAAACTAAGAGACGCCACGTGAAAAAGGTTGACCAAGAGAGCTGTTATGTGCAACGTACGTTGATAGCAACACCCTTCCTGCCAAATCGTCCTGAACGGCCAATTCGATGTATGTAGTTCTCACGATTCCTGTGCAGAGCACAATTAGCAAGGTGCGAAATGTCAAGGAAAATGGGATTACGCTGGGAGATCGTAGTTGATGACGAGTGAGACCTGCTGAACATCGATCCCTCGGGCCCACACGTCAGTCGTAATAAGTACGCGCCTGCAACAGTTTTAATACCAATTTCCAAGAGCGGATGGGTAGCTTACGATGTTCCCCCGCGGAACTCCGCCATGATAGCATCTCGCTCTTTCTGCACCATCTCACCGTGCATTGAAGACACGGTGAAATTGGCGGCTCTCATCTTCTCCGTTAACCAATCGACCTGATAAAGTGATAAGCGCAATTGACAGTCCTTTAGCCACAGACTCAAACCTTTCGTCGCGTGTTACAGAAAATCACAGCTTGGGTGATGGTAAGTGTGTCGTACAAGTCGCACAGCGTGTCGAATTTCCAGTCTTCCCTTTCTACAGCCACGAAGAATTGTTTGATGCCTTCAAGCGTCAATTCGTCACGCTTTACCAGGATCCGAATGGGGTCCGTCATGAATTTGGTTGTCATCTCCAACACGTCGTAGGGAAGCGTAGCGCTCAACAATACGACTTGCGTTGCTGGAGGAAGGTACCGGTAAACGTCATATATTTGGTCCTTGAAACCTTTATTTAGCAGTTCATCTGCTTCATCGAGGATAAGCATCTTGATGTTCCGTGTCCGGAGAGCTCGTCGGCGAATCATGTCGAAGACACGTCCTGGAGTGCCTGACACCACATGTTGCCCGTATTCGAGCTTTCGAATGTCCTCGCCGATGGATGTCCCTCCAATACATGCGTGACATTGGACGTTCATGTAGTCGCCAAGAGCAAGAACGACGGATTGAATTTGTGTTGCAAGTTCTCTTGTCGGGGAGAGAACAAGTGCTTGGGTTTCACGCATAGAAACATCGATAGATTGAAGGATGGATATTGAAAAGGTTGCCGTTTTACCGGTTCCCGACTGTGCTTGAGCGATGACGTCGCGTCCTTGAGTGATGGGTAATATGGCGCGTTGCTGGATGGCAGAAGGCTTTTCGAAATCTGGAGGAAGATGTGAGGTACTGGAAGGAAGGTGTGGGTGAAGACAGACTGTATGCGTAGATTCCCCGGAGAAGTTCCTCCTTCAAGTTAAGGTCATCAAAAGTAGACACGACCGAGATGGCTTCTGAGGACTCGAATATGAGTTTCTGGCAAAGTGCGTCAACACTGCATCCAGACCACCTCAAAGACAACTTTACCTCGTCTCCGGCGTTGATTCCAGACATTTTTGGCGAGTTTTTGAAGAGGGTGTAGCAGAGAGAGTTGAGTGCGGAGGCGGAGTTTGAAAGTGATCCAACCCGCCAAGCGGGACTGTGTTCACCCTTTACATGAAAGATCATGGACTCCATCATTGAAACGCAACGTCAAGCCCACGAAGAAATTGAGCGCTACGAGATAGCGCTCTACTCCCTCCTATCCAGAAGTCAGCTTACCCATGAAGTGAAATTGCAGACCGAGCATAAAGCAGCCCAAGTGCTGAGCCGCATTTCTTCTCGCGTGGCCTCACTTAAAGCCCAGTATGATGATGAAGATGCGCGCAAGGCTGAGATAGATGCGCTTACTGCGCCAGCCCAGCCAGGTGACCTCTCCGAGTTCTACGCGCGGTTGGTGAAGATTCAGGACCACTACAACAAGTATCCTGATGTTGCAGCAGGAGCTTTCGAACTCGAACTCGCTGCTCTTCTAGAGGAAGGGAATCAGGATGGAATAGACGAGGAACTCGAGGCGGAGGACCGTGCGTACCTAAGTATATGTTACCTGTGACGCTTCATTCATTACTCGCTCAGCTGTATCGTTGATGTTCTCCGGAGAAGAAGCATACGGGAAATACGTCGACTTGTATGCGAATCACACCGCCTACAACAACTTAAAGAACATCACAAAGAGGCTGCCTTACTTGCAGTATCTGGACGTTCTTCTAGCAACGCAAAACGGTACACTGCACGATGAACTTCCCGAGCAAACGCGGACTTCCAAAGAGTATGAAGCGTGAGTGCACTCTTGTCATCAGGTGTCATCACCACACTCACCTTGCCTTAGCTACATTCGGAATTTGCACGATTACTTGTTATCCCTCTTCAAGCGGACACAACCACTCGTAGATATAGACTCAAGACATCAGGAGGATGAAGCTGAGTTTCTGAAGAAATGGGAGGCGGGGGAACTTGATGCCGACTGGGAGATTCAAAGCTGCAAGCGTGTGCCCTCGGGAGAAGCAGAAGGCATATGGTGCGCCGCTTGTGAGTTGGTTATTCCATGGTGCCATGCGTACATTCATTGCAATGGCCACAGGTCAAAAGGGTTACTCCAAGCAGACGGTGTACGACGCACACTTGACTTCGAAAAAGCATGTCAAGGCGACCGCTAAGCAAGCCGCCTCCAGCGACCCGCCGCAAAATCCAAACGGCGTTCATGCATTTTCCAATGACGCAAATTCATGGCGGTCCAGGTTACGGAATGCCGCGCTTTTCACATATCTTGTTGCCTCTCTACTAGTCATGCTCACTCCCACAATTAATGAGTCAAAATCGAACGTGGAGCGCCGTTTCTCTCTAACCGCTCGCGAGCGTGAGCAGGAATTACTGGAACAATCAAAACCTACCGTTGCTCCCACGAACAATGGAGATGGCGCAGGCGAGGAGGAAGAGGAAGAAGAGAGAATCTACAACCCGCTCAAGCTCCCCCTCGGTTGGGATGGAAAGCCGATCCCGTATTGGCTGTATAAACTGCATGGTCTCGGTGTTGAGTACCGATGTGAGATATGTTCCGACCATGTGTACATGGGAAGGTATGAAAGTCTTCCAGTATTAGTTGACAACTACTCATGGTTCGATCCGCAATAGGAAAAACTTTGACCGACACTTTCAGGTACTTGCTCAAGGTCAATTCTATTGGATCATGCAACCTAATCACCGTCTGCAGGAATCCCGACATGCTTTTGGTATGCGGGCCTTGGGTTTGCCGAATACGAAGCATTTTCACGAAATCACTCGCATAGAAGATGCGCTCTCACGTGAGTTTATTTTCTTTGTGGAGCCCACTTGATGCCAATCACTTGCTATTAGTCGCGGAGAAGCTTAAACGAGAAGGTAGACACGAAATATTTGAGCAGGAGACGATGGAAGAGCTTGAAGATGATGAGGGTAACGTATACAACAAGAAGACGTATGAGGATTTGAAGAAGCAGGGACTTATTTAAACGTCTCTCTCGATGTCATTTGCTTGTGCACGCTGCTTGTTCCATATATTAATGTCTCTCCCAAGAAGAGAATTGCCCTTCAACTATTTCACAAGCCAGAGACATGACCACCTCTACGCATTGCAGGCTCAGGAGTAATGGGTATGGGAAGGTCTGCTGCATGCGAATAAAGTTCCTCGTCCGACGATGGGCACGATGACAAGGGCGAGTCTCCTGGTGAATCGAAAGGATTTGCGAGAGCAGCCTCCAGCAGTGGAGGCGAAATAACCAAGCTTCCCTTGTCGATCTCTGCGGGTTTCTCCATGTAGTCATTCAACGCGGACATCCGTGATCAGTGATACTCACCAAGGCTGTCCCACCAATTCAACTCATCTGAGCTTGGAGCAGGCACTGTCACATGACACTTCAGGGACAAAGTAGACTCAGGATGTGAACCCTTACGATCGTCCTTGTTCGACGGCAAGGCAAGAGCCGCGATTTTTTCTTCGAGCATCCCACCGGGAATATCAGCCATAGTAGTCTGGAGTAGCAAACGAGAAATTGCGGCGCGTTTTACCGTGTCGATCATCCGCACTTCAGTTCGGAATAGCGCGAAAACTAAAAGAGGGCGACTTTCAAGTCCAGTAGTGATGGGAATTTCAAGTGATTTACCTGGTCGGTGATCAGATCCTCGGAGCTCGGCTCGCGAATAAACGGACAAGTCTAGGCTCCCTCGAAACAAGATTCTGTCTGGAACGCGAGTGAAGCTGGATGGAGATGAAAGTGACAGAGACTACATACCAGTCCAAGCTGGTACCCGCATTTTCTCGCTCGAGTCATAATTGTCTGTTCCGACATCATACTTGTACGTGGGAGAGAACAGCAATGGCCCTTCGTCGTACCCAGTAAATGCCTCACCGGCCTCAATCGCTAATCTGAGCTGTATAAACGTTTCTGTTCTCAGTATCTTACGGAGAGCTAGGTGAGCTTACCTGGTCTAAGCCAATTAGCGGATCATAATCTCTCTCCGTCGTGAGAGATCTGACACTTTCATTGGGAAGGTCAATGCGATAGTTAGTGTCAGCCAGCCAGATAATATTGCTGCGGATTTTCGTGAGGCACTATCCCTGCCTTCGTTCACGCACTTACTCGTGGCTCGCGATCGTTTTCCCTTTGAGGAAATGCAATCCCTTTGTAATCGTCCAGAAATCGGCATTGCGTTCTTCAACATTGCTGTGTCCAGCGGCCAAGTGAGCGGTGACAAAGCAAAAGCTGGTATCATGGTAGTCTAGTCGAATACCAACCCCTCCTTTGTTTCCTGATATTCCTCGTAAACCCGTCTGACCAAAGGATGAGCGAAAACCCAGTGCAACCATTTTGACTTACTTTCCGAGTGGCACCTTCAACATTGCGAATTACAGAGGTCAACTCTGATTTAACTATGACAAGAAGAGCGGTGCCGACCAACTGCAAACAGACATCACCCCAGAGTAATCAAACAAGATCTAGAAGTGAATACCTGCTCGCTGCGCAGTAGCACGTAATCTCCCGAAGTCTTTGACCGACCATTGATTGTTTCCATGATTTTATGCTCCCATACCCGCCTGTGCATGCGTTTAGTGAGCAGCGAGTCGAGTCACGTGAGGAATGTCAAGTACCTTTTTTCCGGGTCAGTTTGGACAATCTGTTGAGCAGTGAGGAGCACTATCTCTTGGAATCCCAGCACAAAAATATCTGGCCTTTGGAAGTGGATGTCAGTGAGGCTTTCCCCCCTTGATATAAGTCTTACTCGAGAAAGTCTACACCAGCGAAGCAGTCAGACCCAATCCATCACGATCACATGAATTGTTCGTTAATTTAACTCACTATCTCGGGGAAACAACCAGGGAACCAAGCTTTCAGACGGAGGCTGTACATTGCGTGTTCACGTCAACGGAGATGAGAATAGCATTCTTTGGTTTACCCTGCCATTTACATTCCAGGTGCCAACGAATACAGAACATAGGCGGGTAGAAGAGTATTCCGATACCCTGTAGACCTGGGATTGAGCACCAGTAATCACTACAGCTTCTGAGTGACCAACCGTTCGTTGAGTGTCTTTCGGACCATATCATGAACAGGGTCAAATATGTTCACTTGTGTCTGGTTGTTGAGGTTGCCCTGTCATACCTTTAGAAATTTGATCAAAGAAAAAGTAGCAAAGGGACCTACGAGGAACATGTCGATCGCGATCTGCTTGCTCTTGTCTTGAAAATTATTGATGTACGCTCTCGATACGCTTTTGGTTGCGTCAGAGAGAACACCTTTTGAAGAAATCATTCCACATTTTTTGACAGGAACAAGCCATGAGGCCCTACCCGCTAGCGTTCGCTTCCCGGTCCGCGTAAAACTTGTATTTAGAGCACCAGTGCCAGCATATATGCGCGATAATGCATCACCATTTTCCGCCCAAAGTTCCCTGTGGTGCGCCCATAGGATGTTGGCTTGCAACCACTCGCGATGGACAAGGCCGAGAAACTGTTCAATTGCTTTGCGTGAGAGGATGTCTTGGACGAAATTGGTCCGGTCCAGGCTATATCAGCAGCAGTCAACAACAGACAAGTGATATTTGAATCTACGTTACCAATCTAGACAATTTGTCCTGAATACTCCATTTTGTTCAGTGATTCTTTCACCCGTTGAAGCATCTGTTAAAGTGAATCCGAAGTGATCCATGTGGTCAGCAATATCTTCTAGATGACTGTGATTGTAAGAAAGTGAACAAGTAATGAAGCGATCACCTCACCTAAACTCCCTTGCGATACTATCATGACCACCGACTCTAACAGCATTGTGGAAGTCATAGTGTGAGATGCTGAGCTGATCACCCCAGATTCCTCTGGCTTGGTATAGATGTTTTGCATACGCAGCTGTGAGAGTGGCTTCATTCTCCTTCGTACCGAGTAGATTAATTGCGTGTGTCGCCCCGTATTCTTCTATGAGATGTGCGAAGTGACGCTCGAATGCGGGTTGTGATGCTTGTGGACGAGTAATCTGGATGCGCTGACCGAAGGTTTGTATCCCCTGTTGTTCCCAGAATACTGTATTCCATAATGAGATGAAACGAAAGTAGATGGAGAAATAGCATACAAGGAATACTTCCTCGGACTTGCGTGTAACTCACGGAGTGTTGGTCTGTACTCAAAATCGTTTCGGTCTGCGATGCTTACTTATAAAACAGGTTTAATGGATATATTGTTTGTGCACTCGCCTCTACAAAATTTGCGGTGTTTCCGTCGTCATCAACACCTCGGGTATTGAAGCGGGTGCCTGCTCTCTTCCACCCAAGGCGTGATATAAGCGACAATGTGGCAATGACAGGAGCGCCGTTGACAGGCGGCGCCGGAAGGGCCATAGTAGACACTCCTACGTACCCCTGTATGGCAAGCACCTAAAACGGACCGGATTTATATGTCACCAAGAAAAACATCGAGCAATATTGCGCACAATGAATTGGCATCGATCGAGTTCTTGACGTTCGTGGGGATCGAGTCTCTCGCGAAAATCAAGCAAACTTCGGATGATGTATTCGTTCCAAACAAATCGCTCGTCAAAGATCCCGATATCATTTTGGACGCGGCTGTCTCGAGACAACCGTACAGCGAGACGTGACGATGGGTCCCACGGTGGATCCAGGGCATAGTAGAAAGAACCAGAAGAAAGTATCTTTGTGAGTGGCATGCATGGATGCTCAAAGACTGCATTAGAGTTGAGGGATTGTGAAAATACGTCTCTGCTTGGCACCGTATCCATGTTCTCCGGATTGACGAGCGAGTCTTGAGAAGAGGAGAAATCGTCCCACGCGGACGATGTCAGGCAATAGAACTGGACGTCATGAATCCTCGCAATTTTCTCCGGAAGTGATTGAGATGGACGAGTGTTCCCTACTTCATTAGCCGTAGTGATCACTGCAAGGAATATGTCTAAGTCCATGATAAGTACGTGCGCAAGCGATGTCGTGATAAGTGAACGCGCCGTTTTCTACCGAGATGAGTCCCAAACATCCTTTCACACTACGCTGTGTTATCTTGACTGTACCGGCAAGATTTACTTCATCGCCAGGCAGAAATCCGACCACGACTTGACTCGCATTGGAGGCTTCTGCCGCGCGAAATGTAAGTGCTCTGTGTGGGCATCCTAATCTCTGCTCATGGGAGTCTGTCAAGAGATGAAGGGTTCGCGGGCTGTGTCCAAGGTAGAGGTGCATCTGTACAGAAAGCAAGTTGGCTCGAACTGGAAATAGGCTCTGCAGTCACACGAGTGTATAATGTACAGCATCCTTTTGGCACTGATCTGATCTCAGAATTTTCAAACTACCCGACGGAAAATACCAGTTATGTCACAAGCAATCTCATGTACAAAACACAAGTTGGTGACTAGCGCAAGGATTGTACCAAGCTCGCATCGCACTGCGGTGCTTCTCATTTATCAACATAACAGTTACGTCCAGAGCTCGGAATTCGTCTGGATGAAAGCATGGAACTACCATCCACCACTACCTCTGGAGAATGTCGAGGGAACCGGCTTTGCTGAAAGAATGTAGAATCAACTTCAGACTGGGAAACATGGCTCGAGGTTCTCGCGCTACGTGGTGGAGGTGGAAGGAAAGGTGAGTGCGGTGATGACGCCGAAGGCGACGGTAACGGATAAATGGGAGTTGAAGCTGTAGGCGGGGGAGTGATTAACCCAACTGACTTGTCAGAGGCCAAGATTTTGTCCTTGGAAAAGACAGAAAACATGGATTTGAACAGTGAAGATTTGGATTGTCGAGCGCCAACGAGCGATGGTGAGCGGGAGGACGAATCCATGATACCTGACAGTGCCTTTCAGTAAGAGAGCAAGATGTAAAAACGAGGCAAGTACCAGACGATGTAGGAAGAGCATTGTCGTTAGCACTCAAGCTCAAGAATAAGAATAATGGGACAAGCCAGACACAAATGCCAAAGAAGGTTGCGATGTCGGTGAATCCAGGCGCGTTAGGGAGCGAACCACGATGCCTGTAGCTCTGTCTGGCATCACGAGCGAGGTGAGAAAAATGCATGAACCACAGAAAGTGATTCGCGATAGCCAAAGCACACGAAGAAATGAATGAAATGGAAGACAGCGAGATGAGAGGCCAATGGCTCGAAAAGTTCTGTAGATATACGCAGTGGCAGATGATTGAGAATAGCGTCTGGAGCAGGGGGAGAGAATCGGTGACATAAAGCAACATGTGCAGTGTAATGGTAGCCTAGAAGATGAACTGTGAAGAGGGTACACTACGGAGAGGAAACCGCACCCACATAAATAGCTCTCTGCCCAATCAGCTTAGCAAGACGAGAGTGTTCTTCAATTAATTCCGAGATATAGAGCAATCCGCTAGCTTAGATTGGGTCAGACTGACCCGAAGTCATTGGGGGAACTTGAACCAACCGAGAGAAAGTGTTACGAACACGAAAGCAGCGACGGCAGCAACATAGCTAGATGAGGCATGAGAGACAGACTCGCGAAGCTGAACGGAATGCACGCACCTAAGGTAGTGGAGTAGAAACATCGGGAAAGGAACAGACACTTAGTAATATCGTGGCATGCAGTAGACCCAGTGACTGAAAGGTGGCTGTGCGGAGGCATTCCACGACTCGGGTCAAAACTCGGGTAGATTTTTTTGGCTAAGTGGGCGAGCTCAATCGCTCACCATGCCCACAGCTACAGTCCATATCTCGCCAGGTGAACCTATTTTTCCTTTTTCTCCAGTGCCAATCCAGAAGGACCACAGTCACCAGTAGCTTACAGTGTTTTGTTTTGCTGCCAACAACCTAGCCCCAATTACATACATAGTACATGGTTCACTACGCTAGCATAGTATGTTTGATGGGCGCGAAGCGTCACTCTACATATGATGGACGAGTCCGCAGAGGTTGCATTAAAACCCTCTTTCCATCTTGGTCCTCGCCATTTGGTGGAACGGCGTGAGTGTGGGGCTGTCCACCTGGTTTAAAGATGGACCGAAGAAAAGAATCCGTGTACCAAGCGAATGTTAAATGGATGGTCCTTTAGGGTAGGTCGACCCTAGCTGTGACCTCCACGTGAACGTAACCCGGGGATCCAACCGGCAGTCACATTTTGTTAGTACATTACTCGCTGGTAGCTGTTTGCCTGATGCAACCCCCGACTTCTGCAGTTCCCGACTTCTACTACGCTCTCTTTGCTTTTTATGAACCTGCCTTGACCATTATTGGGTTCATCGGGACCTTGTGTGATCCCGAAACGGTAATCTTCTCCCCTTCTTCTTCGCCCGACGCTGACAATTCCCCTGGCAGGCTCATAATGCCCAAGCACCATGGCCAGCAAGCAGTCCCCCTCCTGCCGTTCTCCCCAAAGCCTCCATTGTAACAGTTATCCAACTCGCGCACGTTTGTGCCCTTATGGGACTCCTTAATATCTTCATCCTCACAGCTGCCAGACAGCACTTGGCCTCCCAGCCTGCACTCCAGGAAAAGATCGTCCGAGCGCTATTCATTCCTCTTCTTATCGGGGACATCATGCATCTCTACGTCACGTTGTGGGCGCTAGGTGACGACAGGTGGGATATTTCCCAGTGGAGTCCAATGCTATCTGTCACCGTGGTTTTGGGGATCAGTTTGATGATACCCAGGGTTATGTGGCACCTCGGTATAGGGAGGTATGTAGACACTAGGGATAGGGCTCCTCCATACGCACAGACCTCTCAGTCGGAGAAGTGAAGCTTTATTTCCTCATTTATGCACATAAGTTACTATACAGGAGACTATTCCTTTTCCTTTTTATTGTAACACTGGATGCAACATGCTACACGCACAGGGTATTTGTTTTTCTGCTTCAGCTCGAGAGGCCCATCTACATTGCATGTAGTTAATAAGGACTATTTACGATACTTGATCTGCTCTGCAAACTGGTCATCGGAGCAAGTGACGTTCGGGTTGGCCTCTTCAGATTTTTCTTGTTGATCGCCAACACATTGTTCTCCAAGGCAACGATCTGAAACGTCATTCTATAACCAAAACCTTCGTCAAAAAGGCAGATTCGCTCACAATTTCCTTATCATCTCCAAACTTGAAGTTGTCCTGCACCACACTATCCTCATACTTCTTGATTTCATACTTGTCCAGCTGTCCCTTCTTAACCTTCTTAAAGTCCCAAGCTATCACATATTTGCCGGTCGAGGTGACTATGGCGTTCTCTTCTTGGCCTTCTCCTTGGTTAAACCTGGTAACAACGTGATCAACATGCCATATAAGTTGAGTCTGGAA
Source organism: Boletus subcaerulescens (assembly GCA_038090555.1). Taxonomy (NCBI): domain Eukaryota; kingdom Fungi; phylum Basidiomycota; class Agaricomycetes; order Boletales; family Boletaceae; genus Boletus; species Boletus subcaerulescens. The sequence continues at coordinate 41,806 of JBBPNA010000046.1, forward strand.
TGGCGCGTACCGAGCAGGAGAGAAACCGATTTCGTGATTCATGTATGCAACATGCTCCGCACGCAGTGTAAGTCGTCGCGGCATCGGCTTCGCCTCAGCGGGGAAACTACGATCGAAACCAAGGGAACCGGCATATCTGCCCTCGCCGATGAGAGTGTCGATAAGAAGCAGATAACCCTTCGTTGTTGCAACTATCCACCGCCCGTTGGCTGTGACATCAATACCAATGATAGGATCTCCAAGAGGTGGCAAGGCTGTCTTCGCATTCTTGCCGATGCAATCGAAAAGTCTGATGTCGCCCTTCTCGCTCGCTACAGCGAGTTTACCATTGGCTGTAGTCGCGACGCCGGAAAACTTGTTCTTGCTGACGTATTGTTTATATTGGCTGTCGACCATTTTGTTTCCGGAGATACGTGGGTCGATACGGAATAGCGCGTTGTGCGAAGCGCCAACAAGAGTCTGCTCTCTGGTAGTTTGAGCAAACTTACTATCTGGCGCCATGTGGTCGACAGTAACATCATCGTTGACCTTCCACTCTTCCACGACTTTACCCCGTTCAATGTCCATGTTGTACAACGAGTGAGGGTCAGATGGGTTCATTAAGATCATTTTCGAGTCTTGATCGTGTAACATGACCTTCCACAGTAATCAGCAGATTTCCACCTGATGCGTAAGGATGGACTACCTCTCGGGGTTTAAACTCCTTCCCTTTAGTAGTTGAAATCTTGCTGATGGTTGCAAAGTACTTCACTCGATTGTCGCCAGTGTGAGAGAAGACGCCGATATTGTTCCCCCGAACAACGTATGAGCGGTCGCCTTTATACCCGACCGTCAACATCGAGTTGCGCTCTCCAGAGATCCTTGGAATGGAAGACGTGTCTTCCTCTTCTTCCTCTTCGTCGCTTGGTTCTATGGCAATCAGAAAGACGAAGCTACTTTTGAAGAGCAAAACCCCACCTTCATCAGGATCGAGCTCGGACAAAACATCCTCTTCATCTCCTTCCTCATCTTCTCCATCATGCATCTCCACGTCTTCGGAATTAGAACTCATGACATATGCTTGTTCATCTGGCTAATGGGAAGTCAGGACATGCTATCAACTAACATCAAAATTAGATTACCTTGATCTTAGTCCAAGGTACCCGATGTAGTGTTTCCCAGGCTGCTCTAGTAAAGGCTGCCTTGAACCTTTTATACCCCTCTGGAGTGGCAAACTGAAACGCCCAGCTTCCGTAAATTCCTTCCATTTTATAGTTCCAAGTGAGGGAATGAGTTTGTTGAGACCATCGAGGATTCATGTCGGAGGCGATCTTGTGCATTACCAGGTCGCCTTCATCGCACGTTGCGGCAATCCAGTAATTATAGTCACCGGAAGTGCGCTGAATGATCTTTGCATCAAGGACTTCGTCATGCGCAGACACAAATCCATCAGCCTCCAAATCCCAAACAAAAAAATAGGCCTCAGCCTCAGCCTCAGCGATTTCTGATGAATCTGCGCCGCGGGAGACAGGTTTGGATTTACCGAGGACTTTCTTCGGCGTAGAAACAACAGGCTGTTTAGGAGCTGAAACATCCTCCGCGGTCGGTGGAAGGTTGTCCGTCTCCTTACGAGCTACTGAGGTTTTGGACTTTGCTCTAGTACTCTTGGGTGGAGGCGGCCTGGAGAGAGGGCTGTGAGTAGATCGGATTTCCAGTAATATGGTGCGACACTCACTTCCACATAAATTCTTCAAGTTCTGAGTCTCCAATCTTGTCAGCACCTGTTCTGTATTTGCGTTCATACATGGCGCGGTACATGCAAGTTTCGAAGAAGGCCCGCGTGGGTTCGTTTGTCTCCTCTGTCATGAGAAACTCGTAAAGTTCGTCAATATCACCGTCTAAATCACGCCACACAAAGGAGGCCTCTTGTGGATTTTCTCCTGGACCAGGGCGGAACTCGAGCTCTTCGCTGATAAGGAACACCTTCTCTTCGTCGGCTGGATGATGATAAGTGGGGTTCAATGAAAATAGAGTGTCTCGCACTTTCATCTTCGTCTTCTAGTAATTCTTGGTCCCCTTCTTCGTATACGCGGGTGATAACAAGTTGGAAGTTGTGCTCGATGGATGGGACGCGTCTTATAGTGGCGATTGCCTCATTGTAACTGCGAAGCAGATATGTAATTGATGCGAGAGACGGATCGGAGGGCAAAAGCATACATGCATTCCCTAGATGACCGCACGTTCCCTGGCCTGACAAGATATAGTTGGCCTGACTCGATTTTGACCACCTCAGCGGCGTTCGGATCTTCTGAAGCCAAATCATGAGTCAAGTAAGGGATGATCAGCGTGAACTCGGGCTTACGCCAGACTTTTCCCATTACTTTTTGTTGGTATCAGTATGAATGTTGTGTCCGACAACTAATCGACTCACAGCTCCTGAATATGTTCATTGTGGCGGGTCGGAAGAACGATCTTGCCTGATGGCGTGTTGTGACAGACGTGTTACATGCCCGTGACGCGATTGCATCCTCGTCGAGACTCGAGAACCGCCATGTCGGGTACCGCAGGTGCGTCTCACTCACCCCGCGTTCTTGTTCTGATGACTGACTGTTCGGCTGTCCTTAGCAATCATCCCACAAATCTCCACGCCCATCCTGAGGAATCGTTCCATCAACTTGACCCAAGTAAGCCCAACCTATTCATGCCTCCACTGCTCGCTTAATTGTCGTCTCTCTCAAGGACGTCACTACTTCTCCATCCTCGACAACGATGTCCGAGTCCTGTGTCAGCACCAGTTTCCCTCGCACAGAAGACCTCGTTGTTCGCACCCACGCATCTGCTGGATTCCTCGCCACCCGCAAGATAACCATACGGTCAGACCCTGCGCTTCTCACATGCTTCGATGCGGCAGATAAACAACTCTACGAACTCTGGGCTCCAAAGACATGATCAAACACAATGTTCACGTGTTGTCATTTTCAGACAATGTGTCTTTCCCCTGATGATTGCCCTATTGGCCTGTTAACACAATACAATCCATTCATGAGCTGGAGAGTGTGTCAAAATATTGAGAAGCGCTGCGATATGGCCATCTTATCTGTTTAAAATTTGGAGCGTGTGGTGACTTTCCACTTTCCACATTACGTAAATCAGGTTTTCGGGTGGCACTTTCTATCTTGGACAGGAACAACGATGGTACTCAGACTCAAACGGCCTAGTCATTCACCATCTCCTTTCTCTTGGGATTCATTAACTACCCCGCGCCATGGCACACCACTAACAGAAGCGCAAGTAGCAGTGCTACCTTCACCGCCAACTTCATGGCTTTCTGCACGCGACATGAAGATCTTTGGTGCTGAGCCATTGAGTTCAGATCCCGGTGTTGTACGTTGTAGCGATTGCGACAAGCCAGTGTTACGGAGCGCCATTTCTGACCATGCGAGTAAGTTCAACGCATCCGCACCCTACTATGTTGCTCACCCGCCCAGCAAACTGCAGCGACATACGTTCAGGCAAGAAGTGGGTCAAGGGTAAGTCGGCAGATGGCGAAGGTATCAACCAATCTTTCTGCATGGGCGATCGTGAATTAACCCAATTTATTGGAACGCGTTTGTTTGGTAGTGGAACTGAAGAAGGGCAAGAAGCGCGGAGTAGATGGTGAAGAAGGAGATGATCCATCCGAACCTAGCAAGAAGAAAACAAAGATTACCAAGGGACGGACTAAAGGTCCAGTGGACTATGACAAGCAGTGCGGTGTCATCAATGATAAGGGACTCCCATGCTCGCGCTCGCTCACTTGCAAAGCGCACTCGATGGGAGCGAAGCGAGCGGTACAAGGACGTTCGAAAGCATACGACGAATTACTTCTCGACTGGAATCGAGCCAATAACCCCAATTGGATTGAGCCAGTGAAGAAGGAGACCAAGGCGGAGAAGAAGGAAAAGAGAGAGAAGGAGAAGGCTGAGAAGAAAAGACTTGCATTGGAGGCTGCAATTGCATCGGGCATAGATCCCAACAAAGCAGTAACAAAGAAAGCACCGAAAAAGGCCCAAGCGCCTGCTACGGCGAGTCGACTGGAAGGTGACGACGTTGCAGAGAACCTAGACGATCTTGACTCGGAGGCGGAAGTTGAATCATTGGTGAAAGCAGTTCAAGAGGCGCAGTCGAAAGGAATTGTTGGCATTCCCCTTGCGGTACCAAACGCAGAGAGCTCATGGTTTGTGGTGCGGCGAGAACGCTTGAGGAACTGTCGAGACCTGTTGGCAAGTGCTCTGGCTCCTAGTGCTGTGCGCAATGGGATCACTGCTGGGGTAGGCACAAGCATTGCGATAAGTTGACTCTCAAAGGGGTGCACTAGTGTTGTAGCTGGAGTCCTGTATTTTATGTAGATTTGTGTTTTCCATTGTCACGCTCTTCTTAGACGTTGACCTCCACAATTCCTGAACAATACTCAAAATTCAAATGGTCCATCTGCGCATCAATGAACGCGAGCCTAATCCAAATCCTTATGTGAATTTCATCACTGCTCTGCCAATGAACGACCCCACGGTCGAGGAAGCTGCTCGCCAACTTCTTCGCGCCCTCGCTGCTCAGGTGAAACCACTCATGAAAGCTTACGGATTTGCTGTGAATAGTCTCGAGGAGGTGCAATTCATCAGTTCTGTCATGATAATAAGTGGGCTGACTCGGACTCTAAGTACGAGTATAACAGGGTCTTTGCCGGACGCAACTGGAATAATGGTGAGACTATAGGTAATTCTTGTTTCGTCCGGGGATGGGTGGACCGCTAATGCGTGGCGTTGCAAGAACTTGTCCTGCGGTCATCTACGGGATCACTGCTCTCCACTCACTGGCTGATGAGCACACTGTGTCATGAGGTATTTCGCCGTGATTGGCTCCTATAGTTGCATCCCTGATCTTCTGCTGTCAGCTCGCCCACATCAAGGTTGGCAAATAGTTTGTTCTGTAATCACAGGAAATCACAGAGTGGCTTCTTAGCACATGGATCATGGATCGGCGTTCCAAGCTCTCTGGCGTCAGCTCCAGCAGGAAGTACGGGCACTTCAAAACAGGGAGTACTACGGGGACGGTACAATGCGCTGTTCTTCTGTACGCATACAAGTCCTTGACTCTCCATTCTCTATTGCGTCCCAGGTTACTGGTCATCAGGCATCAGGCTAGCTGATTCCGCTAAGATGGCGGGGCAGGGTATTGCAGTGGGTGAGCTCCCTGAATATATGGTGGTGTCGTATTCTCCAAGTTTGATTCCGCGTTTACTGAATAAGTCAGTGCGGTGGTGCCCATTCCAGAGCTCGGCCTGTCTCGCGCCGGTCCCGCAAACGTGCAAACTTGCAGACAAGCAAGAAGCGCAAAGCGGGATCACGAGTGAAATCGAATGCATTCAATTCGATCGGTAAAGCATTGAACGAGGACCTGGAAGGGGAAAGTAAAACGCATGGAGTTGGATTCCGGAAGAAAGCTGGAAGGTTGGTAAGAATTCTTCATAACATATTCTCGATAGTCATGATAATTTGCAGTGGACGAGCAAGGGAAGAACGTGCGCTAGCTGCCGAACAAAGAATGCAAGCTCTCCAAGGCAAGGCGACATCCACATCAAATCTTCCTATAGGATCGGTGGTCGAAGATGAGCCGGAGTCAGAATGTGAGGAACGAGACTCCGAGACAGATTATGACCGTCGTCGCGCACTACTGGAGGTCATCGAAGAGAAAGATTTAGACGCACTCAAGGCCACGATACTTGATTCCACACAAGTTTTCTTGTTACCAAGTGTCGGCTCTTCCGGGAACTGCGGAACCTGTGATGTTGAGGACCCTCGCGAATCTGCTTCCGGTGGGTTTGGTCAAACCAAGACATCGCTAGGTGCCGAAACCTCTACACGACCAAGGAAGAAGCGGAAAACATCGCAATCAAAGCTCACATTCACCCCCTATAGCACTGCCGCTGTCACGGACTCAGAGGCAACAAAAGCAAAACGCGAAGACATGTGGGATTGTGTCGTCTGTACACTGTGAGCGCAGTTTTATTTTTCCGAGGCAGGAAGCCGACCCTCATTCGCCAGCACCAACGAACCGAACCACCTTGCATGCTCTGCGTGTAGCACTCCACGAGGGGAGACGAGATGGATCGTTGATAACTTGTCCCCGCTGTAAAGTGGATGTCGTACCAGTTGTTCTTAAGCTTGGTGTCACTTTGTACTTGAGCAATTGCACTAGGTCACGTGTGAGAACGATATCGCGACTTGTCCTCCACCAGCTTGCTGCGCCTGGCTTGCTTAACTTCCTGAACGCTAAAACATTACCGTTAAATTACCTTCCAACTACCATAATTAACAGTCGTATCGTTCCGAACCTCCGTCTTGCTCACCGTGGCCCCCCCACATCACTGGAAAGCCTAAGCCTGTTGAGCGTCGATGGCCCAGACGGGCGAGGAATACCTTGCGGTTCTCAAGGCTGCCTATGACTATGAACCCCAATCCGAAGATGAGATTGCAATCAAGGAGAGTCAGATTGTTTTTCTCCTGGAGAAGACCGACGACGAGTTGAGTCCAATCTTGCGCACCTTTCTTGCTGTAATTGACTTGCGCATCAAACTAGCTGGTGGAAAGTGAAGATAAGAGGAGGCTCACAAGATGAAGACAGCCCTTTAGGACTAGTCCCCGCAGCATACGTTGAACAGGTGTGTTTCTCCTTGCCTTTCAGAGCATAATACTCACATGGAGCGGTTATGCAGGCGGAGCATACTTCCACTGTAAAGGCACTATACGATTACGACGCCACTGCCCCGGGAGAACTTTCTATCAGGGAAGATGAAATCCTCATGGTCTTCGATCGTGAAGACGAATGGATCCTTGTTCAAAGTCAGAAAGAAGGCGGCAAAGCTGGCTTTGTCCCGGGGAATTACGTTGAAGAGGTATGATTTTACTTTGTGTCAGGAAGCACTTAATCATGGCTGTCAAAGTCCACTGGAGAGGAACAAGCGCCAGAGCCGGAACCAGAACCAGAGCCGGAACCGGCTCCTCGCCCCCAACTTGTCGCCCCATCGGTTAGTTCAATTTTATGAATGATGATCCTTCCTCAGCTGGTGTTGCAGCCGAATCCGCCAGCGCGCCCAGTCAGTGTGTACATGGATCCCGCGGATCGTGTCGCTCAGACTCCTGTCAAAGTACAAATCGACAGCATCAAGACATGGGCCGTCTCTGAAGTAGACAAGAAGGGCAAGAAGAGGAAGGGTATCCTTGGTATTGGGAACGGGTCAATATTTTTCGCGAGTGAATCAGACAAGGTATGCCCCGATTTATCCTAGCATAATGACTATTTTGTTTACGACTTCTCTAGACCCCTGTACAAAAGTGGGACACTGCCGATGTTGAGGATTTCACAATTGAAAGGCAGAAGCACATTCTCATCGATATGGGAGGTCGTAATCCAACGAAGTTGCATTTCAATGTTGGCAAGGAGGAGTTGGCAGAAATAATCTTGACCAAGCTAGATGACTCGAGAAAGCTAGCTATCTCTAACATCAAGGCTAGGCCAGAGGCTTTTAACGCGGAGTTGCACGCTCCACGAACAACCCCACCACCACGTCCTGTCGAAAGTGGTAGCCCATCGAAGAAGAACGGGGTATCTGTGAGGTTCACGGAAGAGTCTCCCGAAATAATTCCCCCTAGGGAGCCCTCGGAAGATGGTGAATCGGAGGAAGGGGAACTCGCAATTGCGCTATACAATTTTGAGGGTACTGGTCCTGACGAACTGTCAATCCAAGAAGGAGAGCGGTTGCGCATCATTGAGAAGGAGGGAGAAGAGTGGTGGAAGTGTAGGAATGCGCATGGCAATGAGGGAGTTGTCCCTGCATCTTATCTCGAGGTAGGCGTTGTCACGCAGCTAAATGAGGATTCTGTCCGACGGTTTCGCAGTCCCCAGGTCCTTCAATTTCCACTAGACTTGAAGACGGCAGTGGTCGGGCACGAAACGAGAAAGATCGTAAAGAGGCCGAGAGGAGGGAGCGTGAAGCCCGAGAGCTTGCTGACAGGGAGAAGAAGAAGGCTGAACAAGAGCGCGTTAAGGCTGCAGCAGAAGCACAGGAGCGTCAAGAAAAGCGACAGAGTGTCGACGCGGAGACCACGAGGAGACCACGGCAGGGAGCTGCTAAGCGTGCAGAGCAAAAAGTCGAGAGTGAGCAGAGTGGTTCCGCGTACGATACTTTATCTTGTCTCAGGTTGCCTCTGACTGTGGTTTCCAAGTTACTCCAGGCCGTCAGCGAGCAATTCGTCAAGGGACAATTCGACTACACGCACGTCTAATGAACAAAAGAGTATGTTTTTTTCTCGGAGTATTGGATTTACCTATCTCACCTGACTAGACGCACCTCCTCTAGGGTCGACAAGGACCTGGCATGACCGGAGCGGACAATTCCGCGTTGAAGCTGCGCTTCTTGGGTACATGAACGGAAAGCTCAGGTTACACAAAGTCAACGGTGTTGTCATTGAGGTTCCGTCTGACAAGATGTCCCTTGAAGACATACGATACGTCGAGCGCTTGATGAAGAAGAAGTCATCCAGTTCACCTGGTACAAGTCCGCGAGATTCCAACGATGACGATCAACCCCTAGCGCTTACGCGTCCGACCGAACCTAAGAAGGATCTTATTCCGCCACAGAAAAAAGGCCCTCAAATGGACTGGTTCGGGTTCTTCTTGTCCGCTGGCTGCGACGTCGATGATTGTACACGCTACGCACACTCGTTTGAGAGAGACAGAATCGACGAGAGCCTGCTTCCGGACATTATGGAATCTACAATGCGTTCCCTCGGCCTCCGGGAGGGTGATATTATTCGTGTAAACAAGGTCATCCAACAGAAGTATGCCAAGTCCAGGGCTCTGCCATCGGATCACCTTGCTAATGACGAAGAACTTGCAAGACGACTACAAGAGGAGGAAAACGCGAAGAAGCCCGTTAGCCTAGCTCCAAATCTTTTCGCGGGACCAGGCGGCATCTTGAAAAACAACACACAACGTCGCGGTAGACCTCAGCCTAGCAAGAGCTTACCACCATCTATCGTTGATTTGGACGCCATTGGAACTGCATCTGAGCAGATTAAACGTTCCGGTTCCCCATCCGTTCGCACCAGCAGCCCAGCTACAGCATCCCCCGTCCAGCCCCCACAGCGGTCCAGTTCTGCCATGGCGACAGTAACTGGCTTTGATGATGACGCGTGGACGAACAGGACAGGTTTGAAGCCTCCTGCTTCCAGTTCCACCCCACCGGCCAGTGCGCCTCCGCCAAGGGTGCCCTCGGCACCCCCAGTGCCTCAAGCAACCGCAACACCTCCCCCCGCTCCACCTGCCCCGCCCCGAGAAGGCACGACTACTAGCGCTAGTTCGCTTGCGAACACTACGGAAGCTGATGTATTCAATCAACTGGCCCGTCTCAGTGAACTTAAGACAAATCGAGTCGCTCCTTCTTTGACTCCTCCCTCAACATCCATACCTCCCGTAATCCTGCCAGTTAGTTCGCCGCCACCGAGCTACAATAATGGTTTCGGTATCGGGTCGTCTCCTACCCCGATTGGACAGCATTTTCAGCATTCTGGGGTACTTCCCCTTCCCCAACAGAATGACCCACGAGGTCCCTATGCGCCAGTTCCAGCTAATCAGGGGCTATTACAACCTTTGATACCTACTCAAACCGGGTTCAACAGCTTTGTCCCAACACGTCCTTCTGTATCACCTTTCCAACCTCAACCCCAGCTTGCACAACCCTCTTTCCTGCAGCCGCAGGTTACTGGGTTCCCCGGTAACACCCAGACAATCATTTCGCAACCTACTGGATTCCTTCCTGGCCCCATTTTGACTCAACCTACTGGCGTTAGTAGTGGGTCGTTCGGTGGCTTCACACCGACATCTGCTTTCCCCAACACAACAGCGGCACTGGGACAGACTAGTGCGTATAGTTTGTATGGCCCTTGTATCTATTAACAGCGTCGCAGATCCGACCAGGTTTTCGCCGTTTGGTCAATCGCCGTTTAACAACATCATATCCGCTCCATCTCCAACACCGTCGAACAACAATTCAAGTACATCTCCTGCGAATATCTTTGCGCAGATGAAATCTGGAACGTTCGCATCTGGTAATGAACATGCTGCACCCCAGCAGGCAGGTGAGTGCGACTATATGCTGCCTTCTGGTCTGGCCCATAATTGCAAACAGATAAATATGATGTGCTTCGAGTCAACCGTGAGTAGGCCGCCATCATTTTTTGACGAGACTTGTTGACTGTGGGTATCAGCTCAGCCAACTGGGTGGGCTCCACAGCCCACCAATTGGGGGATACAACCAAATCCTGGTTTTCAGAATGGATATACGGGATTTTAGTACCTGTGTTTCTCCATTTCATTGTCTTACACCCATCTTATGTGTCTAGTAATTGGATGGAATACACGAGAAATAAAGTGGAGATAGTGTGAAGGAAAGCGAAAACATCAGCAATCTTATGATGATTCTATGATTCCATGAGTGTACCCCACTCGCTCAAAGTACCTCTTCAACTCGAGCCTTATTTCAGGGGCAATGTCGCGCGCGAGTAAGCCTGTACTCAAAGGGTAAATAACGGGCAGGTATTTGACGAACTACCCCGAGGCTCGATTAACAACACATAGTCCAGCAAGGGATACATGACTTACTGTTTTGTCATCAAAACGGCAAAAACCATCGAGAATTTCGGTTACAACGGGTGTCCAGGCAGCAATGTTCTTGACTTGCGTATCAGCTCGCAATTTGGTATAATCCGACAAGACGTTCAGACCAAGCCTACATCATCCCGTCACTCTCAGTTGCGCCGACAAGACCAGAAGACTTACGGCAGGAGTCTTTCAGCTATTTGGGGCCTCGCAGATTGATGCTCCGCCCGCTCATCAAAATACATCCTAAGCAGCACATGCACCAAGGTTGATGCGCTACTGGATTCTTGCTTCAAGAGATTTGGCAGGTGCTTCATGAAGCCTTGGCAGGTCTCAGCTTGGTTGGAGATATGTCAGATTCCAAAATCGACTCACCAACTTTCCACAACCCAGTACGAAGCTCCTTGTCGTCATTGAACATGCGCGCGAATTGATAGCTGTGATCCAGCACACCCGTCAGTCTGAGTAATTGGTCTGGGGGCATCGTATGATACACGACGTCATTGCGAAGCAAGTCATTAGTCATTTCGATCAGAAGCAGCTGGAGGACACATTTGACGATGATCTGCTTGAAGACCCGACGACGGCTGCCAAGTGATGGCTTTGCCTCACTTGGCGAGCGTTCACCGGTGGGAGAAAGAGGGGCAGGCAAAATCGCCTGTCCAGTAGAGTCAGCTTCTTCAGTCTGTCAGCGTAAATCGAAGCAACGTCGCAGAGGCCGCATACCAGAAGAATCTAAATCGACAGAATTATTGTCAATCTCCACTCGTAAACTCTCATCAAACAGCTGATGAGGTGTGGTCGTCCGGAAAAGTTTGACGAAAGTAGATGCAACACGCTCCCATCGCGTGGTACTCAGCTTCGTCGCGTTGTTCTCCAAAAATTGTTGCAGACACGACGTTCCAATGCGAGCAAGTGTATCGTTTTCTATTACTACAGTTAGAATGGAGATGCACGGAGGAGTCGTGGACGAACCTTGACAGATGCAAACACACAACAAATCCATCAATCCATCAAGAGAACGGTCCAGAATATCGTAGTAAAATGTATAGAGATCAACAAGATCACGGAGTGCCTGGATCATGGTTGTTGATAGCCAGACACTCATATCCTCTTGTGTGCTGAATCGCGATAGGTCTTGGCTCGACTTGAGAACAGCGAATATAGGGAAGAGGAGCTCTTGGCAGACGGTGTCCCAGAATTCAATAGAGAAAGAATCCCCGTGGGTCTTTAACGTCGAAAACAGCGAATCCAACGCCCTACAGATCGAGAATTCAATCCAGCACGAATTAGAAATTCGGGGCTGAAATTCTTACAATCGCCGTACTTCCAAATCTTCGCCGTTCATTATAATATCGTAGAAGCCAAACAATACCGGGAACCAAAACCGTATCATCCCATCTTCGCTAGGTGACTGACCTTCAGGGCCGAGAGCGCACTCTGGAGAGTTGAGCATAACTGGGATGACACCACGAAGCATCGCGATAGCAAGGAGGCTGAGCTTTTGATACTTGCTAACTTTACAAAACTCTGTGATGCAGACAGTCAAGTCCGCAAAGGAACCATGGCGGACGATTGCAGCGAAATGGTCTTTGTTGAGCCGGCTCACTATCTCGAACGCAGAGTTGGCAATTCGTTCTTGGGAGAAATCAGTCCCAGCGAGAGACACAGTTCAGGGAACTCATACCTGTGAGTACTTTGGAAGCGGCGGAAAAAACACCAAACATAGTTCGCCACCCCGATCTCATGTTCTCAACTCGTGCTTGTATCATCTGTTGAAGACACTGCAGGACCTACCAACGAATGTAATGGAACCAACGTCACTCGGGGATGTGACGGAATGTCTTACCATATCTCGGATATCTGGATTGACATTATGAATCATGGTGTGTTCAAAAGGTTTCAGGAAGTCCTTTTGAAACTTGAAATGTGGCAATTCCTCTTTTCCAAGGAAACGCATGGATAGCTGCCGTAGAGAATCTAAAGCGAAGAACCCGACGTGAGGGTTGCTGTGACAGCAAACCTACAAAAATCAATGAGTGGTAGTCAATAACAATCGAAATGTGACATACTTGGTTGAAATGTTCGCCTAAGATGTCCCAGAGATTGGACCACTCTAGTCGAATGCGATTCATGTTGTAGTAAGAGATTTCGATCAGCTTTTGAAGGCTGAAAAGGCGCGGATGCTGTGAGAGGCCCGAAGATTGGATCTCCTCCCAAGAAATGTCGCAAAGCGCACGGACAAAGTCAACAATTGCTGTCTGCGACAATTTTAATACTTCTCAACTTCGAGGGAGGATGACTTACCCCAGAGAGATGGTGACTAAGAGAGAAGACCATATCAGCCGCCACAGTAATATGCGTTGATCGGCTTTCGTTTGCAAGGTCTTCATTTGGTATTTTCTTGGGGCGACTGGAAAAAAAAAACAATCAGCCATCCATACGGCTTTCCGTCAAGAATGTCTAACCCTTTCTTTCCGGAATCGGGGACTTCGAGACCGCTACTTATCAGTTGCATGTGTTCCAGTTGACTAACGCACGACAGAACCTCGCGCCAGGATCCTTTCAGGTTATTGCCCTCGCTTATCGCGATATCCAAAAGGGCTTTGATGGCCTCCATGTTCTTCGTCTTCATCTCTCCTAGATTGCTGAGGAAAGTAAATTTGCCCAGGGTTGTTACGAAGGCGTTGCGTTCGAGCTCCAAGTCAAAGAAACAGACAATACGAATCGCACTCTTGAACCCGTCCAGACACAAATCAACGACCTCCAAATCGTCCGTATTTTGGAGGGGTCCTGATAGCCCAGCGAGGAATGGTATCCAGGCAACCTCGAACATTGGTCGCACATGGACAAAGTGGGAGGCGCTAAAAAACTGTTCTCCTGCACGGGATCGACGCTGGGAGCGCGTCAGCGTTCTGAAGAGGGCCTGTGAATAAGGTGTAAGCAATTGTTGAGATGGTTTGTGAACGAACGAACCTCTGTTTTATTAGCTATGCTACTGGATTGAAGTATATACGCTTCCTTTTGAAGATCTCTGCCAACGCCAGCGAGGACATTAGCAAGACCAGGACTTGCTGTTGGAAGGTTGAGAGCAGCATCTATCTCATCCTTCATTCGGATTTCATTGTGTTGAATCTCGTCAAAGATGCTGAATAGGAATTCCTCTGGGAGATCCTCGCCATCATTGATTCCTCGATTGTTCCGGATGAAGTCCGACTTAGTCATGCGATTTTTGACTTGCGGGTTGTGAGCATCGGTGTTGAGCATAATCGTAGAGTACGAGAGCACATAAACGGTGTCTATTCCCAGGTGCTGGGTATCAGATGTAGTCGATAAGAGGAATCCTGAACACACCCACCTGCATTCTTAAAGGGTGTTTGCGAGTTCCCCGCAATATACCGTTCAGCAAACTTGAGCATGAAGCGATCTATCTTCTGACCCTCTCCAGGAAGGCGGAAGGCTTGCAGGAAAAGTCGTAGGGCATCAATGAACTTCAAATTCCGGAAGTCAAGAAAATCAACGAATGCATGCATAATAGCTACGTTGGCATCATCACTGGAACATAATAATCAGAGAGAAGTACTATATAGAAACATGTCTGCCACGTACCCCTCCCCCAAGTACTCTCCTATCATGGTTTTGCTCAATCCATCGGTGGTCAGAAGAAAACGTGCAATGTCTTGCGACGATGAACTAGGGATGAAGCCGGTTTCTCGAAGATATTGTATGCCCTGAGCAGCTCGAAATCAATAATGTTCTTGTCCTCGTTAAGTGATATCGCTTACACGCTTGGGCTTGAAATTAAATTTCTTGATACCTTCAAGTAAGGTTGTCTTCTTCTGCTTTGCATTCTCAAACCTGGTAGGGTCATCCACAACGTCGGGCGTCGATTGTCGGATACCCTCAACACTTCCTACTGAGGTTGCCAACTTGTCGAGGGACGAATCTGGAGTCATAGAATCATGACCTGTCTCCTCTCCAGTCTGACTGCGAGCTCCAGGATCGCTACTGTGATCTGCCGACGTTTTCCCCGAAGTTATGCCCCAGGTCACCAACGACCTAATCACAGAGACGAGACACTCTGTCCCCTGTCTCCGCAACTGACCTTCCGAAAGACCAATAGTGGACGTATCTATCGTGCCCGAGACAGATATCACTCCAGAAGAGTACGATGACGAGCCATGTACCCTAGCCTGAGGATTGACTGCCGGGCTAGCGGGTTCCGCGTTCTTGGATTGCGGAGTATTATACGGCAAAGTCGCAACTTTGGAAATGATATTCATCAGGCTGGGTGGGTTGCTCAGTTGAGACAGGCGTGACACAGTTTTGACTTACTGCTCGTAAATATTATCCGCAGCCTCGCTGTCACAGTCATAGTTGAGGTACAACTCCACCAATGCCTGCGGGTCCTGGCAAAGTCTAAGCAACATCGCAAGAATGACAGCCTTCTGTTTGAGAGTCGACGTCCGCATTTCTAGAATGGGGATAAAAATCTCATGCAAAAGAACTTCGATCTCTTTCTATTGACAAGTAAAACATCAAATGACAGTAAATATGTATCATTAGACGCATACCTTGAGCTTGGTCCGCATACCGGACATCACACGCCAAAATATCTCCACGCTAACATCAAACACCTGCGGAACTGGGCTTACAGCATTCCTGCTCAAGGTCAAGCAAAGATATTGGCTGATCGCTTGTATGAACGTCGTCGCCTCGTGTGAGGAACTTGAAAAGATGACTGCCGAAGGATCGACAAGTAGACTCATGTGCGAGTCCAAAACCGTTAACACCAGGTGAAGGGAGAGAAGCTTCGATCGCATTGCATGCGATTTTAAGTCGCGCTCGCTAGAGACTGGCCTGAGTTTAACTGGAGTTTAGGTGCGGCGCATACGGACCTCTCAGTATTCAAAGGCTTCATTGTCAATTTGCACAGAGCTCGGAAGACTAAAAATGCATCCTTGATAAACATGTCCTGAGTAGTGAGCTCAGCATGCGCCTGTGGGCTGTCCGTTCTGGCATCCAATGATAGACGGGCTGGACTGGCACCAATTGTTTCCGATCTGACAGGTTAGCAATTCTGGAAATGCTTCCACAAATGTTGCTCACCCTTCTTCGCCCTGAACTTGATCATTCAACGATGTTACTGGCCGCGTTGGTACATGGGCAGAGCCCTCTTCGAGGGGAATAGAAAACTTGTCCTCTTTCTTGTTTTCGGTCTCAGCCTTGTCTCCATTTGTTGATTCGGGGATGGATTGCCCCGATACTGGTGACGAGCGTTGGGTTTCGGTCTTCGAGGTCATATGCTGATGGGTAGCTGATGCCACGGTCTCGGAACTAACAGAAGACCTGAGGATCACACCCTCGTCCGAGTCCACGGGCTTTCCAGATTTACACCGCGCAAAGACGTGATGTACCATTTGGGTTAGTCCACCCTGAGCAACCATCTGATTCACTAGGTCCGTGCTCAGAAGGAATACATTGTACACAGTCCGCACAGCCTTGAGAAGGGAAGAATGATGAACATAGATCGTGGGAGACAAGATCAGGGCGAGAAGAGCTTTGACGACCTGTAGGGAGACTGTTTCTGGTGTTGATTCGATATGACACGCGGTTATGGTGTGAACCACCATGTCAACAAGCGATGGCTGGGGAATGTTTGACTGCGAACCGGACATAGACTGTCGACCTTGCAAGGTAGGGGAAGGTGGTGGGGAGGGAAGTGCGGGTGTAGAGCTCTCCTCAGCGAAGAAGGAATATGAAATCAACTTGGAGATACAGTCCAAGCTAGCTATCAAGAGCTTTTCGTTGCTGGTCTCGCAGGCAAGTCGAAGGGGCTCGAAGATTTCCCGTGGCTTGTCACCTCCTTTTCCTGCTCTGACCATTTCCAGAGCATTCCGTGCGCTGTCGCGAAGTGGAGCAGAGCGCTTTGCCTCCTTCGAAGAGAGTATTGTCTCCAATGCAGACGATATAAGAACAACAGAGACGGTGTGTCCAGTGGACATTGTCAGTGAACGTTTATGAGGTGGATGAGAATGTGCAGTACTAGAAGGCGTCTGGGGCCCAGACTCGCTGTGGCCATTGGACTGCGCGACCTGGGTGAAGATGACGGGTGTAGAAGATCCATTCGCATGGAAAGATTCTTCGGCGGGGACTGGAGGCTCGGGCTTTGGAGGCACGGGAGATGGGATACGCGCAGTTGGACCTTGAGTTGGTGCGGCTATGGGGTCAGCTTCGCCCACGACCGTTTGCGGGTCTGTCAAACTGGTTCGTGGCTCCAATCCATTTTGCGCGTCTGCTTCGACACCCTCGCGATCAATATTGTCCGACAGAGGAGTCTTGAAAGGAGTGGATTGGGACTGTTGATGAGTCTGCGGGACTTGCTCGGGTTCGTCCTTTTGCACCATCGAAGTTCCAACAGGGTGCGCGTCGACAGAGGGCTTCTCCTGATCCATGAGGTTTCTAAAACGTCCTGGTCGGTGTTACAGCGAGTTTGAGCGAACGAACCGCTCGGTCACTGTACTTACTATCCGCCTTTTGGTAAACCCGTAGCACTGGTACGCAGTCACCAACAACGGAACTTGCCGCGACGTCGACGGGCCTTGCGCTCCGGAGCTCCAACTCGGGCTCATCATTCTCGGTTTACATGGATTCCCAAATCCCCGCAGGACCCGCAGCTGCAGTGCTCAAACGATCAGAACCCCTTCCAGGAACTGCAGTTCCAGTGCAAGGGCCAGATTTCGACAAGTCCCTGTCACTCCAAGACCTGCTCAGCCGTTACGACACGATCGGATTTCAAGCGACCAGCCTAGGGAAGGCTATCGAAATCGTCAATCGCATGGTATGCGCACACCTGTCTTTGAATCATCATTTAGTCTTTACTTTGGCCATCTTCCAGCGAAATTGGCGGCTCTCGGACGAGCCCCTCTCGCCAGACGAATCGAATGATTATGCAGATCCCATAGTGAGAGCCCAAACGCGTTGTAACATCTTCCTCGGCTATACTTCAAACCTCATCTCTTCCGGTTTACGTGAAATTATACTCTACCTTGTGAAGCACAAACACGTCTCAGCAATCGTGACCACGGCTGGGGGCATCGAAGAGGACTTTATCAAGTGCCTCGGCAAAACATACCTCGCCGATTTCAATATGGATGGCACTGATCTTCGAAAAAGAGGACTAAACCGCGTTGGGAACCTCGTCATACCAAATGATAATTACTGCAAATTCGAGGATTGGTTCATCCCCATTCTCGATACCATGTTGGAGGAACAGAAGGCTTCCGGTCAAGTATGGACACCAAGCACTTTCATTCGCCGTCTGGGAAAGGAGATTAACAACGAAGAATCAGTGTATTACTGGGCTTATAAAGTGAATATAATGCGTCTAGACGAGCTTGCCTGGCCCTCTACGAGCGAGGCTGATCCATATTACTCCAGAACGACATTCCGGTTTTCTGCCCTGCCCTGACCGATGGTTCAATTGGAGACATGATGTACTTTCATTCTTTCCGATCTCCGGGGTTGATCGTCGATATCGTGGGTGATATCCGTGCTCTCAACGAGCTATCTCGTAAGTCCAAAAAAGCGGGAATGATCATCCTCGGTGGTGGGGTCTGCAAACATCAGATTGCAAATGCAATGCTAATTGTAAGAAATCCCGCCTTTAATTGGATGATAACCGTTGACCCCTTTGCAGAGGAACGGTGCCGACTACTCGGTTTTCATCGTAAAAGCTTGCCCTCGTCGTTCCTGTTGCTTGCTGATCACTCACCGTAGAATACGGGACAAGAGTTTGACGGATCTGATTCCGGTGCTCGACCGGACGAAGCAGTTTCATGGGGGAAAATCCGCGCAAACGCGGAATCAGTTAAAGTATTACCCTCGAGGTTACGCTTGCCTCAACACTGATATATCGTCCCTCAAGGTCTTCGCTGATGCAACATTGGTTTTTCCACTCTTGGTAGCTGCTACTTTTGCCCAGAGCAAGCAGCCTAAAGACAGCTCCGTGTAACAAGCAACTCGCGCCACTACTATTGCGCCTTCAGGGCTCACGTCAACTATGGTATCTACACAAGAGAATCCGTGTACGCCTAGCCCAAAGAGTAGCACCAACAATACACCGAAATTGACTACAGAATGCCAGAATGATGAAAAGGGCCTCTCCTCTACCCGCCCACAGAATGTTCAGCTCCATGATTGATAGGGTGTCAGAAGTCGAAAGTGCAAATGAGCGAAAGGCTCACCTCTTTGCATTTCCCCGGACCATATCACCAAATCATCCCGTAGCAGCTGCAAGATCATCATCGAGTCTCGCATGACTTGAACCGACGAGGACTCGTTCAGGCAAGCTACCGCCTCGTCAAATGCATGCTTCCCTAGGTGACACGCGCGTTCTGGACTCTTGCGAACGTCATGATAATACACCGCAAAGTTCAAGGCTAAGCCCAATCTCGTGGGGTGTGTAGGCTCGAGCTTAGCCAAAGCATGCTTGTACGCATGCTTGTACGCAGCGAGAGACAGGTCTGAGTAGTGGCTCCTGTCACTTTGCTGTGCGAACTCGGCCAAATAACGAAAGTAGTCGCCCTTCCTGTACGAACAGACAGAGTGAGCACAGACTTGAAGCTGAATATTCCACCGTTTTCTCACATTTTATAATAAAATACCATCTCCTCACCGGGTTCGGCTGTCGACAATAAATGCTCATCGAGTAGCTTCACGATGTCTTGACAGACTTCGGCGAGTTCCTGCTCGACACGACTACGCTGCTGGCTAATGAGCTGCACTTGGTGTTTGGAGTGTCGTCCTGTTGTGCGGCTTGACTCCAGTTTCTCGAGAGAATCGATGATCCTCCAACTGCTGCGAAGGGCATTCGTGATGTTCTTGTAGGCGACGGAGAGGAGGTTGCGTTCTTCGATAGTCAAGGCACCGTAGCTCTGAACCAGACCTTTCATTTGCGCCACTAGGTCTGAACTCCAATAGCATGAGTGACACAATTATCCGCCTTGCGGAGACGAGTGAACCAACAGCACCTTCGTAGCGTTCTGCCTCTTCAGCAACCTTGGCCAGGAGAAGGTACTCTTCTCGCGAGGGGACTCTTACCTGTGGGGAGTTCCTCAACGAACTCGATTAAGAAGGCTGGATCGCTCTACTCACCGGGGACATGTCACTGACTACGAAAGAGTGGAAATGCAATCGAGAAGGACGTCGACTGAGCTCTTTTCTACCGTTTAATGGGGTTGTGGGCAACAAGTTTCGTGGAGCGAGGACAATACGCCGCCACTCGTCGTTCAAGGGACACGGAGATGACTTGCGGAATACAGGAGTGGTTAGCAGTGACAACAAACTTTCAGTTCATCGTGAGTATGAATGCTCCAACCCTGGGCAGAGGGGAGACTGGCGTCGATTTCAAGAAACTCAATGGGTTGAGGGTTGATACGGACAATTTGACCTCGTGCCGTGCTGCTCGTAAACGATGTGGATCTAACCAATAAGTACAATATGCATGAATAATACATGTGCGATGATATAGGTGCCAAATGCCCTACGAATCACAACCCGTCCATGAGTAAGGGGCTCCGACAGGAAGGAAAACAAACCCAAGAGACTAACCTACGTTAAGGTCAAGGATATATCTTCTCAGTTGGCAACATGGATTTTGCAATCCTCGTGGTCACCTAGTCTAAGGTCCTGACGGAAGTGGTGCGCTTGCCGTAAGCCAAGACATGGGATGTCTAATACGTCGACCAAAAGTGTCACAATAAGGGCAAGAGTGGACGACAGGCAGCAAGTACCAAGATAAATCGATGAATTGCTGGTCGACAGTTGCCAAGAGGGCCGTTGCCCCAGCCGGAGGATGAACCGTTTTGGTGAGTTGCATGGCTACGATGGTGAGTGAAACCGAGAGGGACGCAGCTAGCCACTGCAATTCGATGTAGTACTCGCCAGGCAGGAGTTGAAATAGCTTTGAAATGCTGATTCCAAGCAACGTGCCAATTAAATGACTACCAATAAACCTTCTGGGTTGTGCCAGAGGACTATCGATAGCAACGTAGATCAACACGGCCGATGCGCCCTACGACAAAGACTGCAGCGATAAAGGACCAGAGAACGACCCTATAGCCCAACCAACGGCTGACGGAAGGAGGAATACCTGCCAGTGATGGTTCCATAGATAATTTGATCGTGTCGCTCTGCTTTTTGGTAAATTGAGGGTGCCTACGACGTGATGAGACGGACCAACTCCTGGGCATGACAAGGTTTTTCTACACTGAGTCATCGGCGATGAGGGAGTCGAGGACATTTCGGTCGTTCACGCGACGCACGTGACAAAGTCTTGGATGCAAGGGGGATCAAAATTCCACTGCTCGAGGCACACATCATCAAGCGAGAACTGATCCTCTCGGGCTCTGACTCGTCCGGAGGATCGACTGGTCCATCTGTAAGCGAAAAAGAGCAAAACCAAGGGCCAAACCTACCCCGGATACGGTGCACTTAATTCCCTTCCTTTGGTCAGCCAGGAATTGTGCAAATGCCATTTACTTTGAAAAACAGTTGGACAGATGGATGAATGTTTGACGTCTGACCAGCCAACCGAATTACATAACGCCAAACTATCGCCAATCAGTAGCTGATGGGCCAAAAATATCGAAGCGTTTCATACGTCTCAACCGGAACAAGCTCTTGCTACATAGACCCATTGACAGAGTAGATGAATAACTTGAGCTGATGGTCGCATACGAACACATTGAAGCCTTGTAGTCCGCACGGGAGAATACCTATGCCCAGGATCATTACGCACAATCTCCTCCTTCCACACGTTGAGCCGTGCTTAGGTCGCTCGTTACGACACTTGTTGCGAGGATGTGGAACGGCATCCACGAAAGAACATGTTCTGGATGGCGCGTCGTTAGAAGACATAACGGGACCAAATGTATTTGACAGATACAAGCCTGACGGGAGGTCGCTCAGCACCCTCACAAGAAGCGCGATGGACGCGAGCGCGCTAAGGTCGGCTCCCCGCTGGGAGGTAGGACCTACAAGTAGCAACATCGTCTCCAAGTCAGTGACGGTGTGGTAAAGCATACGGCATAAATTACCTGCGTGACGACGATCCTCGGGGGGATTGTGGGCCCCAGAGACCAAAGGTTTCTACGACATTTCCTTTATAAGGGTAGCGAAATGATGTGACAGATCAGACGGTGGTGGAGCGACATGATGCATGCACTCTTGAATGACAGTACTGCTATCGATGAGGCGGAGTACAGGTCCCGAGATGCTTACTTATGGTTGGGCGCCAAAATAAGGCTGGTTCGGAAATACGACGGAAATGGTGCAGGATGACTTGGCTGCTAGAACGAGGCTCTGGATAGTGAATGATGCACTCTAGCCTGGTCCGTATCACTTGATGCAAGGCTGAAAACGCGGCGACATCTCCTGGTGCGGGTCGTTTCATCGTTTCATGTTTGAGATCGGAGGCGCCACAGGGACCTTGATTTAGGGCAGGTGAAATTGTGAACTCAATCACCATTGGCGGGTTGATGCCTATCCATTGACATTTTCATCCTCGTCAAACGGGAGTGGGAAGAGTGGTTAAGTGGTCAGTCGGAAGTGGGAAGAAGAGGTTCGTCGTGGGCATCATCGCTCCTCCCATCATTGCGGGGTTGTTAACGTGAATCTAGACGTCAGACCGGCCAGGATCTTGAGATATGGCGTACCAGTTTTCGCGGAAGGGATGTTTCAAATGTGGAAATTGTGAGTGTATACACCCTTTGCAAGGTGTTTCTCATTTCAAGAGTGAATAACACATAGTGGGTCATATTGCTGAAAACTGCTCCTCGGAGCAACGTCTCTGTTACAACTGCCGTCAACCAGGGCACGAGTCCTCGGCCTGTCCTTCACCCCGAACTGTCGCAGCCAAGCAATGCTATTCGTGCGGCGGCATAGGACACATCCAAGCCGAATGTCCCAATTTAAGAGCCCAGGGCGGAAATCTGAAATGCTATGTGAGTGAGCCCTGAATTATCCCAACCCAAGTAATGCATGCCCATTGATCTCAACCAGAACTGTGGCCGTTTCGGACATATTGCCCGCCTTTGCCCTAGCGGAGCAACTGGGGTTGCGGGTGCCGGATTTGCTTCTCGTATGCCGCCTCCAGGACGTTCCTTGAATACATCAACTTTGCCTCCAGTCAAGTGTTATCGCTGCGGAGGTCCAAACCACATGGCCAGGTAGACATCATCTGGTATCATGTTATTGGGACGTTGACATTATAATACTTCAAGGGATTGTCTCGCGGCACCGGGTGCAACTTTTGCAGACGGGGCATCGTTGGGACTGAACAAGAACAAGACCTGCTACAAATGTGGGCACGAAGGACATGTAAGGTCTCCGTACACAGTCTGGACTAGTATTAATTAAGCTGTTTCAGATTGCTAGAGATTGTACCGAGAACGCCGAGTTTTCTGGATAAAGTATGCAGCGGGGTGAAGAGATATCCTCTTGTTTGGCCTTAAATATACGAGTGAATGTCATTTCCACCCAACTGCGCGTTTCTGCTCTGCGCGATGGTGCTCGACGTCACAACACCAGCCAGCGAATTACTTTTTGATGGGATTCTGTACCGTGATCAGATTGAAGGAACCCGTTCCAGCTGAGACGGAGATGACGACCGGAAACTCCTATTCCAACCGAAGCTCCTAACGTGTACAAACCGTGCTAATTAACTTCAGTCCATCGACAGTGATTCGTGCATAAACACGAACATCTGTGACGGCGTTGCATGGTTGTGATCTTGCTTCCGAATCTGACGACTTGTGGGTGAGGTGGAAGATTGGAAATCTGCAGTGGAGGACCTTCGCCCGTTCAAATACTGCCTGATTTGTGTAAGTTACCGTGACTTTGCTCCGTTAGAATGCTGAGAGCCTTTCAACACGCTACGACTCGTCATGAGCAGAGAACCTTCTTTAACTTCAGCAAGTTTTCTTCCACGGACCCCTTGGCGCACAACGATCCGGAAACATATCACGAACGGAGAATCCTTCCGTACGTTACTGTGGATAAACACTATGGTTCACCTACACAGCTTCATGCAGATACCGGCGCAATGAACTGTACAAAATCATTGCGGACGTAGAATCATATCCAAATTTCGTGCCATATTGTACTCGCTCAAGGATCCTTGAAAGCAAGGCGTGGCAGGACGGAACAACGGTGATGGAAGCTGAGCTTACTGTGGGTTTCCTTGCATTCAGGGAAAGCTATGTCAGCACCGTGACATGTAAACCCGATGAATGTGTTGAGGTATAGCTCTCTGCTTGTGTCCTCCGAGTCCCGAAGACTATTGACACTTGCGTATGCTAGGCAGTTGCCTCAACTTCAAGTCCATTGTTCAAAACTTTGACCACGACCTGGCGCTTGCAGCCTGTATCCGCTTCTTCTCTCCGGCCTGCAAGGAGCTTTGCTTCTCGAACTCCCCTTGACCAAGGGCCAACATTAGTCACTCTGGACCTTGCGTTTGCGTTTGCGAACCCAGTGCATGCCACTGTTTCTGCGGCATTCTTCGGACAGATGTCGAAACTCATGGTAAAAGCATTCGAGCAGCGCTGTATTGCATTATATGGACCTAGAACCGAATGAGCGATTCAATATCAGTACCCTTCTAAATCTCAATGTTCGTTGACATGCATAAGGACAAGGACTTGACCGATCACTGGTTTGGTGTTCACTACATTGAAATTGGACTGTTCTTGGTGCACTCGTGCTAGTACTATGTGTGTACATACGTTCGACGAACAAACTTGGCTCGGGGTGAGGTGAGAACGGAACTGAGACCTGAAGCTTTGAAGCAGGGCACGGCCAACCCTGTGCGGTCACTGCGGTGATATGTCAACGTGCCAGAACCGGTGCTGACTACGGCCCATTCAGGAACCCGGGGGTCCTGCGGTGATGGATACGATACGAATTTGTATGTACATATATGCACTCAACAAGACCCGGGGGAAGTACCCGTCCGTGGGATATACATACCCTTGTTGCGAACATGAGGTGGCAGAGGAGTGACAGAGGTCCGGACGGAGGCGGTGTCATCGCCCCGTTTCCATTTTGACCGCACAAAACCGTCGCTTTGAGGTCCTTTGCCTTCGTCCACAACCCTCGACGACGACTTTGTCTTACATTTCCACCGTCGCTTGCTCCTACTAAAGCTTTTTTTTCTCCACAGGTCTCCTTCACTCATACCTCTTATGTCCTCTCCATCGCGAGGTGAGCCCTACGGCGATCCGTTCGCTGATCGCCCTCGTCAAACCCACTTCCAAGAGCCTCCGCAGAGGACATACGACAGCGCCGCCAACTCTCCCTTTGAGAGCACTACCAATCTGCCCCGCGAGTTCGGTGGTGCAGGTTATGTTGACGAAGACTATGCTGAAAAACTTCCGTTGACTGGAGGTGAAAGCTACAATACTGGTGGTTACTACCCTCCCGGGTAAGTCACATCCGTTTCTCTGACGTGTCAAGGTAGCTCGTCCCACTCACTGGACTTCTACAGCCCGGCTGATCCAACTGCATACGGTGATCCTTATCCTCGCCCGGGCTCAGCTATGTCGCACTCTACTACCAATGGTGCTGAAACCGCGTGGAGGCGTCGCCAGACCATCAAGCGCGGCGTCACGCGCAAAGTCAAGCTCACTAAGGGAAACTTCATCACCGAGTACCCAGTTCCTACACCAGTTCAGAGCGCAATGGAAGCAAAGTATACCACGACCAGTACGACCGAGTTTTCGTGAGTGTATCTTGTTTCCAGTGGTCTCGTCAAGTACTAACCGCTCTACTTAGTCACATGCGATACAGTGCCGCTACGGTAGATCCCGATGATTTTTCCGCAGCCAGTGGATGGTCGTTGCGACCTAAGCTCTACAACCGTCAGACTGAGATGCTCATTGCGGTCACGTCTTACAATGAAGACAAGACGCTCTATGCTCGTACACTTCATGGTGTCATGCTCAACATCCGTGACATTTGCAAAACAAAGCAGTCCAAGTACTGGCGGCGAGCTGCCGAGGAGGGTATGCCAGGTTGGCAAAGGATTGTAGTCGCTCTCATTGTTGATGGTCTGGAGCCAATGGACAAGAGTGTTCTTGATATCTTGGCCACTGTCGGCGTTTATCAAGATGGTGTCATGAAGAAGCAAGTGGATGGAAAAGATACCGTGGCCCATATTTTCGAGGTCAGCTGTTTCTCAAGTCAGAGGAATATTGCTTCACACATTGCACCCGCAGTACACTACCCAACTTTCCGTGGACCCCACGCCTCAGTTGGTTCTTCCTCATGAGAACGATCCCAACAATCTAGTCCCAGTTCAAATCATTCTTGTCGTCAAAGCCAAGAATCAGAAGAAGATCAACTCTCATCGCTGGCTCTTCAATGCTATAGGACGCATGTTACAGGTACGAAATCTCATGTGGTATATCTCTCGTATATGTACTGATTTTATTTCGTAGCCCGAAATTTGCGTCCTTATTGATGCTGGAACAAAACCAGGACACAAGTCTATCTATTACTTATGGGAGGCCTTTTACAACGACGCTCACTTAGGAGGCTGTTGTGGCGAAATTCACGCTATGATTGAAGGGGGGAAGAAGCTTCTGAACCCCTTGGTTGCAGCACAAAATTTCGAGTACAAGATGTCCAACATTCTCGGTAATCCTCTCAGTCACTTCACTTCATTTGCATGTCTGACACTATAACAGATAAACCCCTTGAAAGCAGTTTTGGCTACGTGTCGGTCCTCCCTGGTGCATTCTCCGCATACCGCTATCGCGCAATCCTTGGACGCCCCCTTGAACAATATTTCCATGGTGATCATTCCCTTGCTGACCGTCTTGGCGCGAAGGGTATTTATGGCATGAACATCTTCACCAAAAACATGTTTCTGGCTGAGGATCGTATCCTGTGTTTCGAGTTGGTCGCGAAAGCTGGAGACCGCTGGACGTTGACCTACGTCAAGCCGTCGAAAGCGGAGACGGACGTCCCAGAGACCGCGGTTGAATTGATTGGTCAACGTCGTCGTTGGTTGAACGGCTCTTTTGCTGCTTCGGTGGTGAGTAACTGCCTACTTTCCTTTTCATGCTTCAGCTGAATATCCGGTAGTATGCCCTGGTGAACTTTTTCCAGCTCTACCGTTCGGGCCACGGGATCATCAGGATGTTCTTTTTCCACATCCAGGCTTTGGTATGCAGAATCCTTACAAGGCTTTTCGGTTTTGTTAACCACTTTGCAGTATAATATCTTCTCGTTGATTTTCTCGTGGTTTGCTTTGGCCAACATCTGGTTGACATTCAGCATTATCATCGACCTACTGCCTTCGCAGAAGATCATAATTTTCGGAACTGCCGATATCGTATGCCGTTTGTCATAAAAGTGCTTTGTGGTACTAACGAGCTGTTCAGACTCATTGGGTAAACTTAGCTTTCAAGTGGATATACCTGGCTTTCCTCGCCTTACAAGTGAGTCGTCTGACAATTGAAATGCGTCCAAGATCAAACATTCTTGCTATAGTTCGTCCTTGCTCTGGGAAACAGGCCGAAAGGCGAACGAACTGCTTATGCCGTAACTCTTTGGTCGGTTGTGTGTTGCAAGTGTCCACTTCCTCGCTTACCCTCTGCAGGGTCTACGCGTTTATGGCAGTTTACCTGCTTATATGTTCGTTCTGGCTAACAATCAAGGCATTCGCGGTAAGCACACAGTTATCACTGTTTCGCAAAATAACCTATTTGATTGCTCTCAGAACATTCCGAACGAGCTGAAAAATAAGACCACCGCTCAAGTCATCTTGACATTCTTCACTCCGCCGGTTGGTGCATTGATTGCTGCAATGGTTTCTACATTTGGTGAGTTGCAGATGTGGAGTGGATTACCAAGGCTCATAGTTTCCTCAGGGATTTACTTCATTGCGTCTTTCCTCTACGTAAGTATCATACTTTCGTGGTAAATCCTTGCGCAAACCAGTATTACAGCGAGACCCTTGGCATATGTTCTCCAGTTTTTTCCAATACTTGTGCTTAGCACCAAGTTTCACGAATGTCCTCAATGTCTACGCATTCTGTAACTTGCATGATGTGAGTCAACTGATACGTACACATGCGCACGTCTAACCCGCTCCATAGGTCTCTTGGGGTACCAAAGGCAGTGACAAGGCTGAATCACTTCCATCCGTCTCTTCGTCAAAGAGCAAGGACGCTGATGCTCCTGTTGTTGAGGATACCCATCGTATCCAAGAGGATGTCGATGCCGCATTCAAAGAAACTGTAACGCGTGCTGTGACAAAGATTGAAATCAAGGAGGCCGTCGAGAAGCCCACAATGGATGATCAGAACAAGACTTTCCGTACACGGCTCGTTGCATTCTGGATGCTCACAAACGCTGGACTGGCAGTCGCGATCGAGAATATCAATGGCCTTTATACCGCACAGAATGCTGTTCAGGATGAAGCCGAACTACGAACTAAGCAGAACATTTATTTCGCCGTAATCTTGTACTCCACATTCTTCCTGGCCGCTGTGCGGTTTACTGGGGTAAGTTGCTCCTTGCCGTGAGGCCCTGTATGTGCTGATTAAAATGATATAGTGTTTGTGGTATTGGTTCAAACGCAATCTCTTCAGATGCTGCAGGAGAAGCTAGAGGATTGGACACTTGGTACCTATATGCGCTTTCCTTTTACATGGACGTTAAGCTTTCATCTACATTCGTTGATAACCAGCGTTCGCATTCTGTTTTTTTTTTCCACCGGACACTCGATTTACACTACTGGTCATCATCGTCCCCTTTATACCGTAGTGTCTCTCTGCACCCAAAATGGAAAGGATAAAAGGGTACTCGAAAACAGAGGGCAGGCGTAATGATAATAACACTGATGCGACATCATGCATCAAGAATACATGCCAGTAAACTGGTACTGGTTGTTCTCTACTACACTTCCAGGGCCATTTAATGAGTCAACTGACAACGTAGGCAGTTGAGCAGGTAAACCACTGTCCCTCGCGACCATATGGGGATCAGCGAGCCAAGGTCGTAGCCAGTTCTCTACAGGCTGAGAGAAACCACCCTCCCGACGTGCCCCATCCGTGACCAGTGGTTGCCGACAGCTTGGGCAAGAATCATGCTGTTAGCGGAGATGAGCCCAGCCCAAAACAGGGTAGAGATGACGAACTCCTTCTGTGATCCACTTTATTATGCTGAGCGTGCATGAGCATGTTTTGTCAGGAAAGAGAACTAGGCCACACGCAACTCTTTGCGACAGAATACGTGACCACAAGTGTTCTGCAGCCTTGTAACTCCCAGTTCATCGACAGAATGAGCAGGAGAGTCCATCGCGTGAGCGACTTCTTCTTCCGCTAGAGTAGACAGAAAAGTGTTGAAACATATCGGGCAAACGTCATCTATGAATGACGCGTCCGTAAGTCGTGCAATGATGGTGCTAACACGGACGTACCTTGATGGCCAGACGCAACTAGGTCAGCTTCTGTCATCCTGGGGAGCTCGCCAAAGAGCTTCTGTCTTTGCCTGAGCAATGTGAGTACAGTCCGGTGGAAACGCGGAGATTACTTACTGTTGAGAAAGTCGTCTGTTAAATAATCTGAACTGCGAGACTACGTCGTCGATCTCTTGGGCAGAGACATTCGTATGAAAGTTTAGCTCAATATGCTCGTCAGCCATGTTCATAGGGTGACCGAAGAAAGGCGAATTCGAGGTGGGCTAGATGCACGTTGTAGCCAACAAGATAATGAATGCGTGGGAACAATCATAGGCATACAGCAAGCCGACATTCTATGGACTACAAGACAAAGATTCAGCGAGACAGCCAACACGTACACAATTTAAAGCTTTGACAGATATGGAGGGTATCATCATGCTCTTACACAACGCTGCCCATTCATCGACCAACTCAGCACTCAAACGGGTTGGCGTCTTCATGTGCAGGATCCATCGGCGACTTCGAGTCGGATATTTCTACATCGCTCCCGCTTTGCTGTTCATCCAATGACTGTAATTCTTTCTCTTTGTTTGAGAAGAGAGAGCCCGTTGGTTTTGCGACCCTGGTCGATGGTTAGCAGCCATATTCCATCGATGGAGTGCTACCACCCACTTTGCGAAACGTTTCTGCCTAGCTGCGTTGAGCTTCTGGGTGACTGGAGTGACCATGTTATCGGTGGGAGAGACAAAGTTGGGGTTACTGGCGATAGTCAGCAAGTCGATCGACGTCCACCTCCTAGTTCGTGGACATACTTGGACTTGGCTATCTTCTTGGCTAAGAAGGCTTTCATGCCCATCCCTGGCGCAATCACTGTCCCATTCGTCGCATTTCCAAGGGGTGCCTGCGGAACGACGACATGCGCTGCTTGCGATGGATTGTGCATCGGCTGAATAGAAGCAGGAGAATCACCTGGGGTTGTGGTGGAGGACATCGTGACTACTGCTTTCGAATGAACGGCTAATGCTTGGGAAGCGACGATGTCGATGAACTCTGGAGCAGTGGGACGATTAGCTGAACAAACGCGTTCGAAGAAAGTCAACTTGAACGCGTGAAGTGTCACGAGTGTTGTTGCGTCATGTGACTCTGACATGTACATGTTTGGACGGACAACAAAAATAACTCTGGCAAAACCACAGTGTTGATGGAGCAACCAAAGGCTTCAGCCTTCCGTTTGGTTTGCTCTTCCGAAGCTTGTTCCCTCAAACTAGATCTTCCTGCGAATCTGACGGTGACATTATGTGATCGGTCAATGTCACAGTCCACACCCAAAAGCCGATAAATTCCGCTCTCTCACCATTACGATGGAGCAAAGTGATCAAGGCTCATCCGGACCCTACCTCAGCCCCTGGACCGATAATGAAATCGGATTGAAGATCGGTCTAGCTTGACCACCTGAGGTGCACAAACTGTCCAATTGCTAAGCTGCTGTGCTCATGAGGCTGTGAGTCCGTATTAGTGAGTGTTGTATTCGCCTAACCTTGTTGCCAGCAGCGTAAGCCGATTGATGGACCGCCAGTACCGGGCCACGTGTTAGTTTTCCCAGAACAGTCAGCTCTTAGTCCACCGTGGTTCCGTTTACGAGTGTGTGGTGAAATCGTCCGCGGGTTTCGCAGTTAATCCGTCATCGCGAACAGGGCCGGGGTGGGTTGTGGAGACCATCCAACTTGGGCGGTGCTCATCGATCAATTCCACATTCAGACTGGATGACGAGGACCGTTGCTCTTATCTTGCGCTCTGGAGTGGCTGCTGGGTTTCGTCATGGCGATATGAGGGCTTACTCCATACGATGTTCAGCTCACACGCATCGAGAGATGAATGCATCACAAGACGCTTTGAGTGGCACCAACAACGTTATAGAAGCCATCGTATTACTCTTACACTAGGGGCGAGACCACCGACGGTGGGCGAGTTCCTGAAAAACGGCGCGTGGATGTGGTCAATGGCACCATCGAGACCCCGCATAATAGTACTCGTAAATGGAGCTATGCTAGCTATTCTGGCGTATATAACATCCTCGTCCTGTTCAACTTGGCAGCCTTCCTCGCCTTACATACTTGTCCCCACCAGCAACTGGCTTATTCTCGTGAGCAGCGCTGGCATCTGCTGTCGCGTCCCCCTCCGAAACGGCTCGGTAAACGAGCGTTGCCACAAGCCGCATTTTCGGCCAGACACCATCACTGCCATCTCTTTCTGTGTTCTCTTTCTCTTCTTGTCCTTTAATTTTTCGTCCTCTCCTTCTCCTTTCCCTTCCGATATGGCTGCCAACACAATGAGGAAGAGAAAAATTGCTGTCCTCGGCTCCCGTTCAGTCGGTAGGCATCCTCCGCCATTCAGTCAGACCTGGTCTCACATGCATCGGTCCTCAGGGAAATCTTCCCTCGTTATCCAGTTTATAGAAAACCACTTTGTTGAGGCTTACTATCCAACCATTGAGAATACCTTTTCCAAAGGCGTCCTCTACCAAGGCGTCGAATATGATTGTGACATCATCGACACCGCCGGTCAGGTTGGTAGCTTTTCTCGAATCCTACTCCCCCACATCTAAACTTTCCGTCACCAGGATGAGTACTCGATTCTCAATTCCAAGCACGCCATCGGAATACACGGCTACGTTCTAGTGTACTCGGTCACATCCAGAAGGTCCTTTGAGATGGTCAAGATCGTCCACGACAAGATTCTCGATTTCTGTGGAAAGAATGACATACCATGTGTGCTAGTAGGCGCAAAGACCGATCTACAGTCCAGGTACGTCGCTCCGTCCGTTGCACGGCGATACGCCTTGCCATGTCAACTCCATTGTCGACACTGTTCATTCTTATAGTCCAACTAGCAGACAGGTTCAGCCCAACGAAGGCGAAGAACTTGCCAAGTCCAATAAGGCCGCATGGGTAGAGACCAGTGCAAAGAATAACGTCAACGTTGGTACGTACATGTTCACTGCCGTTCGCCCTTCACACCTGAAACACGACTTCTAGGCAAAGTGTTCGAACTGTGTCTTGCTGAGATCGAGAAGCGTTCGCCACATAGTCAAACTGACCAGCCGGAAGCGAGCAAATGTGTCGTTATGTGACACTTCCTCGGTCACATGCCTCATAGTGAATCTCAAGACATGCTATTGAGTTACCCGTGCCCCCCGATATCTTACCCTTTGAGACAAGGGCTGTTCTCCTGCATTGCTGTGCGTTTGTTGACTTGCATTATCCGTATTTAGGTCTACTTCCCTCCCTAGCACATGCCCTCTCCGAATCAGATTTAGACTGTCCGAATACTTAATCTCCTTTCCTGCATTCCTGTCTTTCAGTACTTGTGCGGTACTGCCTGTAAATTTACGCTGGCTTTTTGTTCCCTGGGATTTTTGGGCTGTTTACGAACTATACTGTCTTCCCTGGTGGTTAATAATAATTGGATATTGCTTCAACAGAACATATTGTACAGTAACAAGTTAGCTCATCATGCTGTGCCATCGCCTAGGAACCTGACTTTGACGTTCCTACCATTCAGCCCTACAGCTTGAATGATTTGGGGATCTCCCGGGACGAGATCAATGGCCTGGTCGCTCCATTTGACATCCTCACCCTCAGCGTTTAAAATAATGCCTTTCACGGGTTTCTTGGCAGAAAGATGCACAGATTCTCCGTCGTCACCTATTTGGACAACCAACCCCAAATCTTTGATAGCAGGGAACTTGATAAATTTAAAAGGCTCCGGCCTCCACCATGATGTAAGACTGATAAACCGATACCCTGTGACCTGTCTTGACGTACCAATTAGAGAAACGGCCCATAACAGCTCCAGATTCATCAAGTAGACGAGCGGAAGCAATGATTACACGGGGAACTTCGCTCAACTTGGTGCGGATGGGCTGACCGGGAAGCGGGCCAGAGTATAGCTCGGTACTCGCGTTTGCTTGCAGTACGATGTCCTCTGCAAATTGATGTGTCCAGTCGGAATGGAGCTCGAACAACTTGACCTCCAAGCGAGCTTTTTTCTCTGTCAGGGTGCTGTTCGACCCCCAAACTTGTAAGATGGTCTCAATTTTGAAATCTGCCGCGGACAGTTCGTCGGAAAACGACTTGTTTTCCTTGCGCGTCATGCCCACAGTGAAATGGCGTAATTCGCGCGCAATGGCGAAATAAGCGGGTTTGGGCCGCAAGAAGTAATCAATGATTGCCCACGATGTCGTCGGCCAGCAATCGTTGATCTGGCAGTATATTGAAAGACAACGCTCAGGCTGGCTTCGAATTGCTCACCTGCCACACCAAAGCACCAGCGGTGTGCTCTCTCCCTTTTCCACGCCAATTGCGTCTCCACAGGCGGTACGCCGATGCAAGAGTCTCTGCTTGCATGACTTGTGTATAGTACACGTAGCTGTGCGGAAATCTGTCACGGTGCGTCAAGGAATGTGCTATGGGCGCCACACCTTTCCATATCAAACGCGTGTTTGAAATTTTCCACGAGATAGAGCTATTGATGGCCAGTGAACAAAAAAGTACACCTCAGTCATGTCAACGAGGTTACCTCAAGTCGCCGTTCAAAGCCGTCAGCCTTGTTATGGTTATTGTTCACACTATCAAGATCGCGTCAGACTCGGCACGATGGCCGTTGTTTCCAGCATACCGAGATTGAGGATATCGTTCTGCCCGGTCTCCATCGAGCCAATGATCAACAGTTCGAATGTTTGGATAACCCTCCCTGCCAGAAAGTGAGACATTGTCTGATACGCGTCAATAAAATGCCTACATTCCGAATTCAGACACAAAGCGCCCAGCAAGTATGTCCCAATTCTGCCATTGCTCCTGGGAACCATGCCAGACATTCCCTGATCAATGCATCAGGTGCGGCGTGGTGCGCCTCTAATAATACTCACACTGGTGTAAATCGCCGAGGGTCTTATCCGTAGTAACCACGCCCGGTGCGCTGTACGGTGAACTTCTGTGATAGTGGATATCACAGAGCTTGCTAACAATGGAAGGCAGTGTGCGCTCGTAGATAAAGCGCGCCGGGAACTTCGTTTTCCGAAAGTCGGAGGTTTCATCGGAATAGTCAACAATGTTGAGAGATTCCGCAAGCTGGTAATCCTCGTTGTTGCCAGCTGTTACGACGCTTCGCTCAACGCCGCTGGTTAACACCACAATCCGACGAAGACTGACCAAAAAGTACGACCGACGGGTGATGGCGGAGTCTCTTCACGTTTTGCTCTGCTTCGATCTCAACAAGCTTCAGAAAGGAGTCATAGGCCGGGTACTAAGGCAAGTCTGCCTCAATCTCTGAACAAGATGATGATCTGAGCGAACGCACTTGACCACATCCAAACATGAAGTCCTGCCAAACGAGGACTGGTAGAAACTTATAAGATAATAATGCCCCTTTAGTTGAAATGACACCTACTGCCGAGTTCTGGCAAGACTCCAGCTATATCAACCGTCCCCGAGAATATGCGCAATTCAAGAACCCACCATCGCAGATTTCGTAAAAAGCGTCTGCCTCGTAGACACCGCCTCCCCAAATTCGAATCATATTCTGGTTCCCATCGACCAAGAGTTGCAACCAGGCGCGGTACCTCTCACTCGTGACCCTACAAGCAAATACAAATCAGCCACATGACAAACTAACGGAGAACAGCTGACGTTGTAAGGAATGAATCTGCAGGTATCCAGTTAGATCCCCCACAGAAGACCCTGATATTGTTGATTTCGAACAGGAAACTCTTCCCAGGTTGATCGATGAGAGGCTCTTCAACAACACGGACGCGGCGGAAAGCGATTCGTTCTGTCTTCGAATCGATGATTCGGCCATTCTATAGCACGGACAGGTCAATGACTTCGACTCTTTGGACATCGATACTCACAGTATCAGTAACAGCAACTACAATGCTGTAAAGTGGCTGCTTTCCGTAATGAACAGGATACCAGAGTTGAAGCTCTCCCTTAGGGAATTCGAACTCTGCATGAGCGTTCCCAGATTCTACCTTGATGTTCTTCTCCGTGTAAACTACATCTCCTCCCGGATTCTTCAAAGTGATGGATGCCGAAGAGGAAACTTTGTCCGATAATAATAAGTCAACAGATATCTTCACGTCCAATGCTTCCGAGACTACATTCCTGATGTCGATATCTGCGAGATAAACGCCATAGGTGTGGAACTTGATGGGTCTCCAAGGACCAGCGGTCATCAAAACTGGGCCCCAATCCCAACCATAGCTAGGGATTCGGTCAGAATATCCATGAAAGAAGTATGATCACAAAGAATCACTTGTATTGCGCTTTGCGCACATGCAGGCGACTGGAATCACCATTCCACAAGTGGAATTTGCCATTGTCCTTCTCTAACGCCCTTCCCTAGAGCTTTGTCAAGTAATGGTAGAGGAGTGGGATGAAAATAGTGTTTTACCTTCTTGAATGCACTGTCAAACGTAATGAACAAATCGTTCGCGCCAACTCTCAGAAGAGGTTTCACAGGCGCCCTGTATGTAATGAACTGATTCTCGGTGCTATCGGATCTTTAAAACGATGGTCAACACTGTTGAATACATGATGACGTACTTGAGAATGTGTTGGCCGTTCTGATTTCATCGAAGTCAGAGATACTCTCGAAGCTGAGCTCGGAATACTTACCAGTGTGATGCTGGCAAACGTGTCTAGGCCATCGAAAACAAGGTCCGCATTCGCCACAATGAGGTCCTTTTCCGTGACAGTGAATGTGTTCTTGAATGCCCAGTCGGCTTCCCCAATCCCTGTATCGCATGGAGGTGTTTGTGGTGAGCGATAGTTAGATAGCTTCAAGGAGGGTGTCTTAATTACACTGTACTTCCCACTCATTCAAGCCAAGGAACTTGAAAGATCGATTAGCATATCATCTTGCAGAACACTTGTTACAAGATCTCACTGGATCTGGAATTCTCTTGGCTCGCAGAAGCTCGACATGGACCGTTGTAGGGAATTCTGAGACTGGTATCCATTCGCCATCGTTTGTTCCTTGTCCTCCCCCAACTTGGCTAAACTGCCACCCTGAGGCAATGGTTCTGATGCTGCTCATGGTCGGAAAGCGTTGAAGGGAAGCAGAGATGGGATTTTAGACGCCATGGGTTTAACTTTATATCATCGTGGACTCAAACTGATCACCTGCAAGGGAGTCCAGGCCGATCTTGTGACTTGTGAGTTCATACTCCCACGATTCTTGAAGCTGTCACCGCAAAAGTTGCCAGTGAGTGCCGGCGGAGTTGGCGTCCTTCAAAATGCTTGATGTGATCTTCAGCCAAGGCCCATCTGACACAATTGAATTACATGGATCGTTGTTCTCTCTCAGATTTGGGCATGCCAGCTATCTCTCTACAGGAGCTATGAAAGAATGTGGGTGGAATCATGCTGTGACCAAGGGTGACCGGGTGTGTTTAATTTACATGACAGGTCGAGGTCACTATCGCGTCCAAGTATTCCCTTTTATTTGCACGACGACCTGTTGTTGTTGGTTATAATACCAGGTGCCAGGTGGGCTAGGTGCCAGTACCTTTCGTTCTAGTGGGTGATGCTTGCCACATCTTCCAAACCTAACCTTCTGGTGGATATCCGAACAGCGGATGTGTCGGAGTTCATTGGCATTAGCAACTTGTAGATGGAGCAAGCACTTCATTGGCTGATGAGGGTCTAGTAAGCGATCCTAAAAGGTGTCTTACAGCATCACTTACCAGGTGAACAACCCTGGCAGAGGCGGTACCGCTGGTCTCCCAAAATATTGCTGATGGGCCGCCCTTCCACCTGGTAGCGGGGTTTCTACGGACGCGGAGCTTCGCTCATTATTGACTGGAACCTCGGGCCCATGGCGCAAT
This sequence comes from Boletus subcaerulescens, assembly GCA_038090555.1. NCBI lineage: Eukaryota > Fungi > Basidiomycota > Agaricomycetes > Boletales > Boletaceae > Boletus > Boletus subcaerulescens. The sequence goes on from JBBPNA010000046.1 coordinate 78,834, forward strand.
GCGTCTAAAATTTACACGGAGCTCGGTCCAATGGTCACGTTGATAAGCCCGCATCTGTGTCGTTTCAAGCACGGTCAGTTCGATGTACTGCATTGATCTCATCTACTGCTTTCGTCTTCACGCGGCGCAAGGCAAGACGGTAGGGAGACCATATGATGTCCCACAGCGATCGTAATGGGGGGTTAGTTTGGTGTGTGTGTGTGTTGTTTTGATCCCGTCTACAATATGTTTTCGTCTCATCCAATGGTTCAGATCCGTAGGCAAAGGGGATGAGTTAGCCTATAATCTGCAAAACAGAGTCGAGCAAAAAGCTCACCAAAGACAGTCCAACCAAACTCGTCCACAATGAACCTCCCGTAAGGCGAAGGCATTCTAACAGCACAACGTAACAGCCACTTTGCAAATGCCTACAAGGCGCAGATATATGGCGCGCGCATCACGCGCGACAGAAAAGAAGATGCACGGTGAGATAATCCTTCGGTTTGCTTCAAAAATTACAGCTTTGACTGTTACGGTCGTGCCGGAAGACTTGCTGGTGCCGTGTAAAACATCACTATCCCCGGCCCCATAGGAGCGTGAAGTGGCTAAGTAGAGCCGAGTCGATGGGATGTTGTGCCAATATCTATTGTGTGGTACTCGCCCCGGGAGTGGCTGGTAACGGTGCCAACACGTCAGTAGATGGTTCTTGGTTTCAACCATGATGGGATGCATTAATCGCACTGACTGCGATACTGGTAAATAGGAGAGCGGTACGTTTCGCGTCACTCACATGGCTGCTCAAGTACTTGTTCGCTGCAGCCTTCGGTCGCCAACATTTCGTGCCCGCACTGCTGATTGCTCGAAATAGCACGTACGAACCCGTCGGAACCGACCAGTGCATGATACGTATATCCATTACGTATATCCATGCAACTGAGGCCATACTTATAGTGTGCCGAAGTTTGAACCGAATGTAGGACTCGTTCTTGCTCTTTACAGCGGTGACCATGGCACGACGCTATCGTTTCGTCGAAAGCATTTTCGTCTTCGTCGCAATCCTTACCCTCATGACACCGATCGTGGACGGCCAAACAGCTACCGGACCACCAGCAAACCCGTTCTTGGACCCGAAGGATGATCCGTACAATCCGCTGAGATATATCACTTCAAACACTTTAACGGCCATTGCGTTTGGTAGGGACACTCAAAAGGCATGGTCCTCGACTGATTCCAAACGACCTAGCACTCGTCATGCTGGTTGCACTCGTCCAAACCTATTACACGTTTCGATACGGTGCAAAGTGGATGCTCGCGATGGTTATCGGAGGATACAGCGAGTGTCTTTGCCTTGTAGCGGAGCAGCTCTAACCAGCAAACAGCCTACTCGGTCGGATTCGGCTGTCGGTTCGCCTTGCACTATCACCCTGACTCCGAAGGAATTACCATTGTCGAGTATATGTTCATCGTGTTATCAGTACGTTCCTTGATGTTACTTGTATTCCAGAGGCTCACCAAGTCTTGTGTAGCCCTGTGCGTTTATCGCAGCAGACTATGTCTTGTTTGGACGACTCGCGAGGCATATATCTTGCTCCACGCACGTTCTACTATCTGTACAGAAGTTGACATTCGTTTTTGTGTCGTCGGATGTCGCAACATTCCTGATTCAAGCCGCCGGAGGAGGGCTGAGTGTCAGTCACAATCAAGCTCAGCGGCAAAAGGGCTCGCACGTATGTTTATTGCTGTGACTCCCTTGCATATTTCTGAAGTTGGCTTTGAAAAGATCTTCCTCGCTGGTCTGGTATTGCAACTGGTGTCGTTCGCTTTATTTAGCGGTATTTACGTCCGCTTCTTGTACCGGGTATATACCCTGGAACGCAGTGTATGGGAACGCGACAAGGCGGAGCCATGGTATCGCGATTGGCGGACCCTGGCCGTTACCCTGACTATTAGTTGCATTGGTATCCTAGTGAGTGTCTGATCTGGGCAGTGAATACCGACAGCACAACTGATCCATGTACTAGGTACGCTCTGGCTACAGAGTGGCTGAGCTCTCTCAGGGCTTTCAAGGCTATCTCGCTACAACGGAGGTATTCTTTTACACACTCGACACCCTTCCTCTCGTTATTGCCACCTCTGTGTATGTCTTGTTCTGGCCAGCGTGGTTTATCAAGGACGGGACGAGGACAGTACATGTTGAACCGAAGCTATCCGATTCGCTATGACTCACTATTAGAAAAAGGATCACTGTTTATAGAGCAGCATCTTGGCATGGTTATTCTGGACTGCATTCCGTCAGCAAGTACAGCCATGTAATGTAACAAGTCTCGGACAAGCTGTCTATCCAGGTTTCAGTGCTTTGAATGATCGTGGCGCAAATGTTCCAATGGCATGGCGTCTCTGCTAGAAAGTGGGGCTTGATAAAAGCCTGGGTATTTATATAGACGATCAACTACTCTCTTGTTGTGTAGTACATTTCCACTGACTCAGAGCAAGTACCTGAATCCCTTGCGAAGACCTGACCTGGCATCCTCTGCTTCTAGCTCCTGATTCAGGTTGCTCAAGTGATTTCTGAAGGCCCACGACATAAGGATACACAAGGCATTTGTTACGATGCAGATTGCACACGATTTCGCATAGGAAGGACCCCATGCAGACGGCCAAACGTAGCTATGAGGATGTGAGACTTGGCGAACACGAGGCACTGGAATTACTCACGAGCCGATGACATTCCCGAGCGACGAGAATGAGTTGATGAAAGCAAGAGCTACGGCACGTTTGGAGGGTGGTCGTGGTATGGAGTTACTCACCCAGGCCCAGAAGACGATGAAGCCGGCGTAGGACTGAGCCATAAGAAACCTTTGAAGATGGTCACAAGAGACAAAACCAGGTATCGGAAACGTCACTCACAACGATGTGTAACGGATCACCACGTTCATACTCAGCGTTGCCATAGAAAATCCGAGAATACCTAAAAGTAAAGGCACAGCGATGTGCAGAAAGCGCTCCCCATGGAAATCAGAGTGTCTATACAGATTGGTTAGTGTGTTGGTCCTGAAGGTGGACGACCTGTGCAAAATCACCTCGACATTTTGAACCCTACGAGCGTAGCAAATGCCCAAGGTGGTGAGCATAGAAGCAGCGTTATTGTCGGGGTATACCCCAGGGTTGCGCACAATGTGGGGAAGAACGCATTGAACGATAATGAAACAACCATACTCGTCAGTGCAATGCAGAGCCACCAAACCTTCCGGTCTGAGAGCGCTAATATCAACCCAGTCGCCTGCCCTTTCATATTGTCTGTTTCCTCTTCACCAACTAAACCATCCTCTTCCATCCGTAACTGTGCCAGAGCGCGTTCTTGAGGCGTGAGCCACTGAGACGGTGACGATGGGAAATCAGGTAAGACAAAGATTGCGCTGAGAGCAACGATGACAGTGAGTGTCCCCTCGATGTAAAATAACCACCTGCAAAAAGCGAATGAATACTCTACGAACGACTCTGTGAGGTTGAATGTGAGGTCACCTCCACCCTGCGTATCCTAAAACACCGTCCATAGAATCAAGAATCGCAGATGCCATCAAGGAGCCGAAGGCATTGCTAATCATGATGCCGCACGACAAAACGGCAGTCCTTTCCCCCAATTCTCTGCGTCTATACCTGTCCGACAATTAGCTACACCTCGAGACTTGACAACATGCATGACTTGCCATTGTGAGAGAAGGAATAAAGCACCGGGAAAAAATGCGGCTTCAACAAATCCAATGAAGAATCGTGTAAGGAGGGCACTGGTATATCTTCCCGGGAATGGTTCAGATAGGGTAACGTAGGGTAATGCAGAATTTACGTGGTTGTCGTACCTGAATGGGAATCACTCAGCCAGGTGGCGATGGATGATGTACAATATTAATTACCGGTAAGGACAGATATAATGCCCCAGAGAGCCATGCACCCTGGAAGGTATATAGAAGGTCTCCCGATATAGTTGAGTAACATGTTACTGCCAGGTCGGGACAAGTTTGTTACCCCACTAATAGAGCAAACAATGATGGCGACTTACGAAGGCACTTGCATGATGATATACCCCACATACAAGGCACTCAAGATGTTGTTGAATTGTTGTCCTTGCAAATGAAGATCTTCCTCAAAGCCCCGGAGTCTTGCTGCACTTGCGGGAGATAACGCTATTCTCGAACCGCTTCGATGTCATCCGAGGAAGAACTTACGCAGCGTTGTTACGATCAATCTAACCCATTGTCTACTACGTGAACTTCATAAAGAGACAGGAATACAGACCACTCACATAGTTCAGAATGTATATTAACACTAATATTGACATTCGAGTATCAAGTTTCCGCAAGAGGCTCTTTTCTATGAGCTCCCGGTCAGAAGACAACACCGCTTCACAGAGGACGCCTTCATTCGGTTCTGATGCAGCGATGTCCTCAGAGTCACTTGACTCCGTAGCTATTGGAGCAGACAGTTCCCAACGCGCAGGTAGTAAACCGGAAATAGTCGAGGCTAGAAAGTAAAGACTCACGTAGACTGGAGTAACTAACGCCTTCGCGCGTTCTATCTGCCATTCCGTCGGAAGTTGCAAGAGTGCCAGTAGGGTGCGTGATGAGTAAGTATGCGAAACAAAAGCTAGTCGCTTCCCTCAAGGTCGCGGGAACGTAATGGAAGCCTTGAGCACTTATGTCGTACATTTGGCAACCTGTGAATACCTGAGGCACGTCGGTAACCCTAATTGAAACATGCTCTATTTCCCCTCGGTTGTACAAGACATAGTACTAACCAATAAACTAAGATATGATCGTACTGGAAATTCCTAGTACGGTAACGAGCTGGAGTACTTACGGGGCAGGTCACGGTTGATGAGAGCAGTTCCGCCCACAGCGCATCTTGATGTGGGCTACGACCGGGAAATTCAGGACGGATTACACCAACCGTGGAGATGTTACATGCATCCATCGCTGCCATGGCATTTTGAATGTCTGAAGAAGAGAAAAGTCAAGGACGATAAAAATCCTTACTCGTGGTCCCTTGATGGTCGTGTTACACAACATGTGCTATATTTGCCCGGCTCGTTACCTTCGCCCATTGGGAATCTATTGTTCGGAGAAAATAGATGGTAGAGTTAGAGCAAAGGTCGCGTGATGGCACTGACCTGAATCCACACGCTCCTTCGCCATCACTTCGTCCATCTCCACGAGAATGTCGGCGGCAGCGATTGTGTTATCACCTTCTGCCACGCCCTCTGCATACCACAGGATCGTCTCCCCCACCCTCCAGATCCCATCTGATCCCCAGATCTCCATCCCTGTCGGTCTCTTGGCATGTCAACGTGAGGTAACGAATAATAGCATAAGTTTACCATAACTAAGACTGACCCCAAAGGCGACCCTCTCCTCCGCGAGCTGTTGACCACTGTCGTGAGCTGCCAGGTCTCGCGAACACATCCGGCGCCGAGCGGAAGAAAGGGAAAGAAGGACACTGCGGCATCAAGAACTCCCACACTTGAGATCATCTTGCATGATACAACCGTGTTCCCAGAAGGCGGGGGCCAGCCCTCCGACACTGGGTTGATTCAAACCGCTGATGAAAGGTTCTGGAAGGTTCTGCAAGCGAGGCGTCATGGTGGACATGCAGTTCACTACGTACACGTGGAAGATGCGGAAGTAGATATGCTTCAGTTCACAGTCGGGACTCAAGTATTGGTCAAGCTTGGAGATGCCGACTGGGACCGCAGGTGTGATCATGTAAGTGCCTGCGATCCGCTAGATCTCGTTGTCGTGTTTAGCTTTCCGACGCAGATGACTATGCACACCTCCCAACACCTTTTATCCGCTGTGCTCGAGGATCGTCTGAACATACAGACGCTCTCTTGGTCTCTGACGGATGCACCTGCTCCGTGCTACGTTGAACTATCCAGGAGCATGACCAGTGATGAAATACAAAGTATTCAAACTACAGCGAACCGATACGTCTTCGAAGGCCGCACCGTTCGTGTCGAGGTCCAGGAGATGGAAAAACCTAAAGAACCGGAGAAGTTAGAAGACCACGCGCGTGGTTTCGCTAAGGCGATTCCTGCCGACTATACTGGCGGCATTATGAGAGTTGTGGTCATTGACCGCATAGACCGTAATCCGTATGTCCTTGAGCATACTACGCGCGATGAGGGCACCGATGGAACATACTATACAGCTGTTGTGGCACTCACTGGCCCAGTTTACACAATCTTCAACTCTTTCTGGTTCCTCAAACAGAGACCCTTGCTCGCTCCAACACCACTTCTGCTAGACTTTATTTCTTTGCTGGGCCACGGCTCATCGAGCATCTGACCAATACGCACAAGCAACTCACGGCGACTGCGTCGACTCTCAGTTGTGGGGCTCCTCAGGTACCAGCCCGTGTGGAACAGGTGATAGATGAACGCAAGAGAGCAGAGAAGCGGATCGATGACCTAGAGTCTGAACTTGCAAAGTGTATCGCAAGGGACGTCGCAAACGAAATGGGACAATCATCGGATCTGGTGTTCTCGAAACATGTGCATCGAGTGGATGATTCTATCAATCCACTTGGATTCTTGTCCGCCATAGCAACTGCGTTTACAGGTGTTGCTTGCGCTGAGAGCCAATACCTCCTCATCCTCTCCTCGACACCGTCCGCCCAGAGTGTAACGGGAACCAGTGTTTTGTTGATACTTGGCTCGGATGAGAAACAGGTAAAGGAAGCAGGGGGGCTGCTAAAGGAGCGGCTCAGTGTGAAAGGGGGAGGGAAAGGTCCCAGATGGAGTGGAAAGTTGACCGGCGTTTGGAAAACGGGACGCGAGGGTGCGGTTATTTCAGATATCCTTCAAGTCATCCGTACATACTAGAGGTTAGAGTTCTAGAGGATCACGGTGTGCTCTTGGTCTGACGAACGTGGAGCCGCGACAGTTAGATTAACTTGTCATGATGAAATACAATTGACATGCCAGTGTGTTAAAACGTGTGACATCACAATACTGCTGGCTTGGGAAACAAGGATCAAGTTCAAGCTTTAGCTCCAAGTCACAGGTGGAAAGGGAACCCATGCAGGGTGTGAGACTCCGAGTCGGACCTCCGTTCTGCTTGTTTCAGTGTAAAAATCACAAGGTCCCCCGGCCCGCCGGTAACGCGAGTCTCATGATCAACCCAATCTAACCGTTACTCACTGACGTCGAGAAGAAGGGCGTCTCGCTTCCCCCTCTCGCTTGCCATGTCCACGTATCGCGCAGGCTCGGAGACACTGCATATCGAAGAAAAGAACTTGGGCTTGAAGGGTGATGTATCCACTTCCGACGATCTAGACAGCGAGTTCGGTGGCAAAGAGGCACGCAAGAGGCTTGAGCGCAAGCTCTTGTGGAAACTTGACCTCCGAATGTCCATCCTAGTCGTGATCTACATTCTGAACTACGTAGGCAAACAATGTTTTCACATTTGATCGTCAGGCTGATGATGAGGGCAGGTTGACAGAAACAATATTGGGTATGCGCACCACATCACCAAGGCCGGACAGGTCCCCACTAATGTGAATTAGTGCCGCCCGAGCGCGAGGGTTCACGACCGACCTTCACCTTGTCGGCCAGCAGTTCGCAACATTGTTGTCAATCCTATATGTGGGTTATATTATTATGCAGATCCCTTCGTAAGCGATAGTAATCCTCACCCAATACACATACCACTGAGGGTATTCCAGTAATATGTTCTTGAACTATATCGGAAAACCGTCCCTTTACTTACCCGGCTGTATGATCGTCTGGGGCATCATGTGTACTCTGAATGGTATCACTACAAAGTGGGTTGTCCATGCACCATCCGGCAAAGGTCCCAACTTGATTTCCACGCACCACAGTTTTGTCGGTGCTTTGCTTACGCGATTTTTCCTCGGCTTCGTGGAAGCAGCATTCTTTCCTGGTGCCCTGTTCCTAATCTCAAAGTGGTTGGTTGATTTGCTTCTGTAATTGAAGTTGATTCACATAGATATTGATGATAGGTACAAGCAGGATGAGATAGGTCTGCGTACCGCAATATTATTTTTCGGGAGCATCATGAGCAATGCATTCGGTGCCTTGCTTGCTTCCGGAATTCTAGGGGGTATGAATGGTGTCCTCGGACACGCAGCATGGAGGTGAAATTTGTCTCAAATTGTCTCAAGATATGCCTGTATAACCCAAGACATATTAGGTGGCTGTTCTACATTGAAGGGGCATTGACGTGTTTCGTTGCAGTTTGCGCCATGTTTATTCTCCCAGATTTCCCGGCTAGCACACGTTGGCTCACAGAAGAGGAACGTCGACTCGCTCTGAGACGTATGAAGGAAGACGTTGGCGTCGGTGACCAGGGTGAAACCGAAACAGGGGGGAGGGCACATGGACTATACCTCGCTATTACCGATTGGAAAGTATGGTTGTTTGCTCTCGCGGCGACAGCGCAGGTCACTGCCATGTCTTTCACTGCCTACTTTCCAACGCTGACCGCCACGCTTGGCTACAATCCTACGGTGACGCTTTTGTTGGTTGCGCCACCGTTCGCTTTCACGGTGATTGTGGCATTTTGGTTATCCAGGTAAAAAGGATTGATTGAAAGTGATGCAAGCCATCTGAAAACTGATCATTCTTGGATGAATAGACGTTCGGATAAGAAGCAAGAGCGGTTTTATCACATGATCTGCTCGTATATCGTGGGCATCGTTGGCTTTATCATCGCCATCAGTACTATGAATACTGTGGCGCGCTACGTGTCACTGTAAGGGACATGTTAATTTCGGGGATAGTGAGCTAAAAGCATTGGGACAGGTTCCTCATGGCACAATCGTACGCGGGATCCGTGGTGATGTATGCGTGGATAAGCAGTTCGTTCCCCCGCCCGCCGTCGAAACGTGCAGTGTGTCTGTCGCTGATCAACGCGTTCTCGCAGTTGGGGAACGTTGGGGGGTCGTAAGTTTGTCGCTGAGCTGCAGGGGGACGCTAAAAAGGTTTTATGACAGATATGTATGGCCATCCAACTGGGGACCATCGTACCGGTATTCATATGGGATATGCATCGCGTGTTCGGGTATGGCGATCATGCTGAGTTGGGTGTTCAGGGAGGCACTGCGAGCACTGAACAGAGAGCTAGAAGAGGAGGACGATGACAGGGGATTCAGATATATCCTGTAGTGGTGTAGTCACGTGAGATATTAGTATTACTCCAAGTGCACTCGCTCGTCCTCGTCCGTCCCCATGAATTCGCTCGCGTTGCTTTCTCGCCAACTCGACGTCCTCGTCGTCCCCCGCACCCCGCCTTCCACCCCAGCCGACACAAAAATACCCCACCGTCCATCTCCCAAACGTCGCGGCTCCGACGCCGGCAGTTCTCTCAAGCGCACATTGTCTCACCCTACCCGCCCTCCTCGTCCAAGGCGCTCCTACTCCTCTCCCTCTGGCTTCTTGCCAATTCCTTCCGTCTCTGATCCTGCCATCAGACTACAACCAACCCTCAGACTCAGGAGCACTCTCAGACGACTCTTCTTCGTTCGCGTCTTCGTTATTGTCTGGAACACAATATGCGCTACATGGGCCTCTTGGACACCCGGAGAAATCGACGGCAGCAGGAACCAACCTCCAGTCGTCCAGCTCGAGCATCAGAACCTGCGAGACGCGATCAACAACGATGCCCGTACTGTTCCACCAGCAACGCCTCAATCACCATCGCCGCCCTCAACCCGCCCATCGCTTGCAGATGCCCCATCCCATCTCGTATGCGAAATTCATCCCAGGACAGAGATGGACTCCCTCCCGACTCCTCCCCCATCACCTGTGCCCGCCTCCACATCTCTATCGATATCAGCACACCCGTCCTATCCGCCACCACTAGCCGAACCTGCCAGAGAAACCACCCCTCCTTTGCCAGCCCATAGGACACCCTTCCATCTTCCCAAGACCCTCGTGCTTGATTTAGACGAGACTCTCATCCACTCGACCTCAAAGCCCATGTCCCTGTCCTCTGGCGGTTTTGGTCTCCTTGGTTTTGGACGGCGCAACAAGGGCCACACGGTCGAGGTAGTTCTCGGTGGTCGGAGCACGTTGTATCATGTGTACAAACGTCCTTTTGTGGATTACTTTCTCCGCAAGGTGGATTTTCTTACTCCAGGCGCCTTTGCCCGCGATGTTGACCTATTGTAGGTTTCTGGATGGTATACCCTGGTCGTATTTACTGCCTCCATGCAAGAGTATGCGGATCCGGTGATTGACTGGTTAGACGCTGGACGGGGCATTCTTGCCCGTCGTTTCTTTCGGGAGGTACGTTGTTCTCAACCTTGGCACCGTCCCTTTCCAATGTTCCTTCTAGTCCTGCACGCTACTCCCGAATGGTTCATATACCAAGGATTTGGCTATCATCGAGAAAGATCTCTCACGTGTCTGCCTCGTCGACAACTCGCCGATCAGTTATCGCGTCAATGAAGGTCAGCATTCTCAACGTAGACTCTAGGCTGCCGTTTAATTTAATCATGACAGCGAACGGTATACCCATAGAGGGATGGACCCACGATCCACACGACGAAGCTCTCCTTGATTTGCTACCGATCCTCGATTCCTTGCGCTTCACCTCTGACGTACGTAGAGTTCTGGGACTCCGTGGCTTTTCCTCATGACTGTTTGATGTTTTGAATCTCTCATCATCCTCCGATTGTCAATCACTGCATAGCACTTTCATCGTTGGCATCTTTCCTACACATTCCCCATTGCACTCATAGTCTAGTGACCACCGCTGCATAATTTAATACTGATTATTCTGTACACTACCCACTTCGTCCCAAAGTCAGCAATGAGCACAAAGTGCGTAACGTTATTACATGTTGGTGGTGGGATATAGGTAGTAGATGACGGGAACATGCTATGCAGACACGCGTGTTGAACTGCCAAGAGTATGATACACCATTACTGCAGGCATCACATCGCCAAAGCAGCCTGTAGCTCTCTCAATTGTGCTTCCTCGTCGTCCTCCACCGCAATCGGTTTGGCTGTCGGCATGACAAGGGTGAATGATCTGCTCATGAGGGACGAGACTCTTCGACACTTACGCGCTTCCCGTGCACCCGAAGGAATATGTACAGGAACATGTTCTGCGGCGGCCAGACGTTCATCTAGTTGCGCCTGCTCAAGCTCAGCCAGCTCTTCCCTTAGTTCGGTCTATGGAATGTCGTGAATGCCTGTAACACGTGTCCAAGGATAGCAGTTACCTCGTCAACCTGTTCGATTGGTGCAGATATTGCTTCTGCCACCTCGTTGGCAATTTCGCGCTGTTCGGCAATCCTCGCCATCGTAGCATCCACTTCATTCATTCCCCTGAGGGCACCATCAGCGCGAGCGACAAGGGGAGGCAAAACGACACCAACATGCGCCCATGAATCTGCTCCAGCACATCAGACGCTTTTTTCATCACTTGCATCGTCTCGAGATTGAGATTCGCCGACTCTAGCGTGTTGATCTGTTGTTCTAGCTGCAGACGCTGTCCGTTTAACCGTTCCATCTCCGCCTCGCTCTGCTTCTTTCTGCGCAGCGCCTGGGTCGCAACTGGTCGACGGGGGAGGTGACTCGGAGGGTGTCAATGTCTGTTGCCAATGGCGTACCTGCTTTATTTGACACAGCGTTGGTCTTTGCCTTCTTCAATTCCTCGTCTATCTTCTTCTGGAGGAAGTCTTCCTTCTTTTCTATCATCTGCAGCTGTTGCCTCATCGTCACGATAGCATCACGAGCAGCTTGCTTGGAGTCCCGCCTGCCGCCGAAGAACGACATAAAGCTAGCCATCATGGTCCTCTGTACTGATAGGAAGGGAGCAAGGGTGGAGGCGATTAACAGTCAGGGTTTTGATTCGCTGCGGTCGCACAAGCACTCAGTGAGCCACAGCGAGTAACTGTTTCCCGAAAAGGAAACACCCCTTTGGGGTCAAAACTAGCGCTCTTTGGGATACACGCGAGTTGAACTACCAAGAGTATGATACAACAACATTACCGCAGTCACCTCATCGCCAAAGAAGCCTGCAACTCTCTCAACTGCGCTTCCTCGTCGTCCTCCACCGCAATTGGTTTGGCTGTCGGTATGACAAGGGTGAATGATCTGCTCATGAGGGGCGAGACTCTTCGACACTTACGCGCTTCCCGTGCGCCTGAAGGAATATGTTCTGCGGTGGCCAGACGTTCGTCTAGTTCCGCCTGCTCAAGCTCAGCCAGCTCTTCCCTTAGCTCGGACTATGGAATGTCGTGAATGCCTGTAACATTTGTCCAAGGATAGCAGTTACCTCGTCGATTGGTGTAGATAATGCCAGTGGTGTTGCAATCTTGTCGGGAAATTGGTCCCAATCGAAAGTCGCTATCGTAGCATCCAGATCATCCAATCCTCTGAGGGCATCATCAGCTCGAGCGACAAGGGGAGGCAAAACGACACCAACATGAGCACATCAGACCCTTTCCTTGCCATCACTTGCACCGTCTCGAGATTCGCCGACTCTAGCGTGTTGATATTTTGTTCTAGTTGCAAACGCTCTCCGTTTAACCGTTCCATCACCTCCTCGTTCTGCTGCTTATTGCGCAGCGCCTTGATTGCAACTGGTCGACGGGGAGGTGACTCGGAGGGTGTCAATGTCTGTTGCCAATGGCGTACCTGCTCTATTTGACACAACGTTGGCCTTTGCCTTCTTCAGTTCCTCGCCTATTTTCTTCTGGAGGTAGTCTTTCTTCTTCTCTATGATCTGCAGCTGTTGCCTTATTGCCACGATAGTATCACGGACAGCTTGCTCGGCGTCCAGACTCCCGCTGAGGGACGGCACAATCATGGTCTTCTGTACAGATAGGAAGGCTGGTCGGAACTGTTTCCAGAAAAAAAAATCCCCTTGGGGTCGAAACTTAACGCTCTTGGATACAGATGCCACGCGCAACTCGAAATTATGGTTATAAACAAATTGCGTGTCTAGGTATGCAAAGGGAGAAGCTGCCTTTGTCCATTAAGTGCGGAACATATGTAGGGTAGTCTGCCAAAATACGCAATCACTCGTCTTTCTCGTCATTAGCCCCCCTGTGGAGAATCAGCTGTGGGTTCGCGCTATTCACGACGCACTTACCCGTCCTCTTCATCGCTTCGGTCATCAGATGCCCCATGACCAGTCACAACACGATATGCAACGCGACATATCATTCCGAACCAAACGATTTGAAGTATCTTTGCACAGCGATGAGTATGCATAAACAAATGAGTACACTCAAATTACCTGGAGTGAAACCAGCAATGCAATGAAGGTCTTGTGTGCGAGAGGGGAAAGATAACTGCCTCTTTCCGGTGCCCACATCTCGGGGACAAGGCGTGGGGAGTCCACCCAGACCGATTTGATGACAATAATGAAGAGGACGTGTCGAGTGATGAACCAACAAACCAGGAAAGCGGTAAACATCGCGTCGCAAAGGGTATATAGGGCGATATATCGCAGCATCTTGGCAAGCTAGCGCCCATCGAGTGAGAATCATTCCGTTACTCGACGTTTAAGCACCACTTACAGGTAAGAAAATGTCACAACAGTCCATCAACACCATAATAACACACCCAATGCGGGTGAAATTGTAAGTATAGCTTGTAACCATGAGTATGATGGTGATGATATGATGGGCCATCATTTGGACATGATCCTTCCTCCGAGCCTCCGCATTGAGAATTAACACTTGGTGGAGATAGAAGGCGGTCTGAGTAAGATAATAAAACTTGACGGTACCAGCCAGGGGGATGTGAGGATAATTCAACCACAGATCTATAGGGTCCAACACGCGGGTGGGAAGGTGGTGATGCACATACTAAGACGAAATCGCGTCAGACTTGGGTGCTTGCTACATCCCGTGATAAAAAGATGACTTACAACGCCAAAAGCAAAGTTTACGGCATAATATATAAAAGCCCAGCCTTGTTCGGCGAACCTTAACATGCTTCTATGTATCTTGCGCGCATCTCTTTTTGACAAGGTAAGAGGAACATATTCTCCATTCTTGTGGCTAGCGACGCCATTTGTAATCGGTGGACCATTGACGGAGCCATTGGAGGCACCGTTAGCCTTCTTGATCTTTGCGCGTTGTGACCTTTCCCAGTCGCGAGTGAGCTTCCATTTGGCGAATGGTTCCATGAGGTAGATGCGTGTTATGTCGCGTAAGACTGCCATGACAGCGATGCACGAAACGATGACACAGGCATCGAGGATACCGGTAGTATAATATTGGGAGTCATGGAAGGAGTCAGGATTTGCCGGTGGTGTAGTGGGGTATGACAGCGTAAAGAATGGGACGAGAAAGAATGGGAGCCAGTCCGAGACCTGCAAGCTGTACATCTGATCGCGTTACAGCAAGTCGTCAAAAATTTCATAGACTTGGAAGCGAAGGAACGTTTAAACCTCGGATGGTTTTGCGTTTGTTTGCCCAGTTACGTTTTTGGAGTAATAAAACACGACCAAAACAGGGCCTGGTAACGACAAACAAGCCCAGGGAGCCGGCTGGGACAAGTGTCGCGCACGGGGATTGGCAAAAGATGGCGACGAGCACGACGGTGAGCACGACGAGCTCAGCACGCTGCGAGTACCAATATTTAGCCTGTAATGGATCTAGGATTCGTGGGAGTCGCCTGCCAGACTGAGATTACTACACCTCCTTAGGATGCGCCGTATTCTTGACCCGACATGGCTCAGTCACAGCCAAACACGACGCTCTACATCAATAATCTCAATGACAAGGTCGACACCCAAGAGTTGCGCTCGCAGCTTTACGTCCTTTTCACGACCTATGGAAAAGTAATGGATGTGGTAGCTTCCAAAGCCCCAAAAATGAGAGGACAGGCATTCCTCGCGTTCACTGATCTTACTGCCGCGACGACCGCGATGAGGGCATGCGAAGGCATGGTGTTCTATGAAAAGCCTATGGTCCGTTGCATCCCCCCGTAGTTGCTCGCGCTGAGATCACACGGCCCATCCAGCGGATCAGTTATGCAAAGTCAAAGTCGTACGCGACATGCCGAAGAGAAGATCCAAACTTTGTCCCTCCAACTTCCTCACATGCAAGACCAGAAACCGCGCAGATGGGAAAGCTTACAGTCTCTTCCGTGGATAAGAGACAGAGGGACGACACTACTGATGATCGCCCCAGCGCGAAGCGGGAAAAATCACAAGAGGATGGTAGCGATGAGGAGATGGAGATCGATGAAGATGAAGAAAACGTGCAGCATCCCAAGCTACTAGGTACGCAGGACCGTCAAGAAGTGTATCACGACTCACCTGTCTTTTTCGGAAGCAACGATGCCTGCGCCTATACAACAACCGTCTGCGCGTCTACTATGCACGAATTTACCACAGGAAGTAACTGACGACGTTCTCTCTGTTCTCTTCCAACAGTACGTAACCCCTTGCCTTGTTTTTCCCTTTTCTTGACAACATTTCACAGATATCGAGGCTTTTTGTCAACTCATGTAGCACAGTCCCCGACACCAGACGCTGCTGGTACCAAGGTTAAAATGGCACAAGTATTTTTCGAATCCGCCGAGCTAGCATCGACGGCAAAAGAAGCCTTGGACAACTTCACTCTCAAAAAGGGATGGAAAATGACCGTCGTTTACTTTTGACTGGTTTTTGCAATGTATCCCTGTCATACGCATAACATAACCACTTCTGAGCCACTTCAGGTACCAGGGTAGGTTTGTTTCATCGGCAGCATGTGAGTCGTGGCGGTTGCCACTCCAAGGCAATCTCAGCTGGGGACTTTGTTGGCAGTTATCCATCGTCTTGGTACCGAGTAACACTGAAGTCTGACAGCCATCGCTAGTACTTGCTTGTAAAGCTAGCTCTGGTCTTCCTTGAGAGACTGATTGTCGGTCCAGTGTGGTGATTATGTTGTCGTCAGATCAAGACCAGAGGGATAAATAGCCTTGGGTCAAGCCCCGAGGCTTGTAGGCCTGAACCAGTTGACCGGATTGAACGTTGATCAGTGATCAGTGGCAAAGTCCGTCGACGTTCAGAGTTCAAGTTGAACAGCACTCGACGACGTGCCGCTGGAGACATCCGCGAGCTGACACCGCCGCATGTCACTTCAACTGAAGTCCATCTTTGTCTATCCTTACGATGTCTTCTTTCTTTGGCCTGTGAGTTATCGGTTACACGTCTTCCAAGGTATGAAGCCAACACGCAGGATCGGTTCCCTTTGTCGTGTACTAGAGGAAAAACGCGAACCTTCAAACCTCGCAAGGATGTACCCGAGGGCACGAAGCAGTACCAGTTGCGCAAATATGCAGAGGCTACGCTGGTGAGGCGACAACGAGGCGGCTCACGGACTACCCACGTTCTGATTCTTGCGGGGTGATCATTCAAGGGATCGGGCAACTTGAGGCTCGCCGTCCAGCTTCCAGAGGGTGAAGATTTGAACGAATGGCTGGCCGTTCATGGTGCGTTTCAACTGATCTGTCCAAGATCATGCGAGATTCATTGTATTTGAGTCCAGCCGTCGACTTTTTCAATCATCTGAACATGTTGTATGGTACAGTCACGGAGTTCTGTACATCACAGGAGGTATGTATGGTATTTATACAGGTTCTGCTTGTAACTGAGCTCTGTCTGTCCATGTCAGTGTCCGATCATGTCTGCTGGCCCTCGGTGAGAAACTATGGCATACGCCCTGTCCACCCCCCTAACTGATCGCAAGCTATGAGTACTTGTGGGAAGACGGCATAAAGTACAAGAAGCCTACCAAGCTTCCGGCTCCAGAATACGTCGACGCTTTGATGAATTGGGCTCAAAACATCCTGGACGACGAGAACGTCTTTCCGAATAAGATAGGTACCGACAATCGTCTCTTGGGTGTCGTGATGCTCTAAATCCATGCTTGACCTCAGGCATCCCGTTTCCCCGCAATTTCCGGGATACTGTCCGCACTATCGTTCGAAGGTTATTCCGTGTCTATGCTCATATCTACAGCAACCATTTCGATCAGATCTGTGCCCTCGGTATTGAAGGTAGATTCAAACGCCTGTCGAGTGTGTATGTGGGTATTGATCAAGTTGCTTGTGATTCTAGCGCACCTGAATACTAGCTACCGTCACTTTTTCTTGTTCATCAACGAAGTACCTTTTCTCATAGTTCCAGGGTACCTCCCGCTCACATCCGTCCTTCTGTTGCACAGTTCGATCTCATAGAGAAGAAGGAACTGGCACCGCTGGATGAGCTCAACGATGCCGTTTTGGCTGAGGACAAAACGCGATAGTACCAATCATGTCTTCCACTACCAACCTCAAGGATCTTTAATCGAACTTGGAGAATCTGATAGAACCCCCGTCTCGCTACAAGCGGGATTAAGATGCATTGTACCTGTCGGTATCACTTCCGTGTAAGTTTGCTTGGGTGTATGTGGATGCCAAAAAGTGTTGGGAAGATTGGAACTACAGTAATAGAAATACAAAATGTGTATGTCGAGTGGGTGTGTGTATGTGCATCGAAAAGGAAGCAACGTTTGACAATGAAGAACAACAACACTCGCAATCGCATGACTTTGGCGTGATTCTAAACATACAGCGTGTCGTTTCGTCTGCTTTTCATCTTTTGCTTTTTAGAAATGGGAGAGGTATGGCCACGGGTCATTGGCCGCGAGAAGTAAACGACCGGGGTGGTTAAATCGTTCTCTGAGAGGTGCTGAGCGTGGACACATCGAGACGGAGAGGGAAAAGATTACCTTTACCGCGGACCACTGTACAATAAGCGTCTTGAGCCTTTCGTGGAGTGTCCGCCGGCAGGATTCACAAGAGAGTTGATCGCCTAACGGCACAAGGGCTGATTCCATGGTACCTGTGGATAAGTCTGCCACGTTTCGAGTCAATCCAGAATGTCAGTTCATGTTACAAGTGCTTACCAGGTCGTGCATCCCAAGTAAGATAAGCGGAAGCTAATGCCCACGCTCTGGTCAACTTCTTCTGTTCTGCGTAGTCACAGGTCGGTGTGGGAGGATGTGGGTGAGGGGGTGGCAATAGAAGACGCTTCAGCGCATCGGCGCGCCCAAAGTGCAGGAAAAAAAGTCGCTTCAGGTACTTGGGACCGATACGTTCGGCCATCTCGTCTGTGAGTGAGGCAAGGGAAAACGAGAGCAAGTACGCTGAAGTTGGGACAGCAATGTCATACAAGTCATATGACGCAGCAAGCGCATAAAGCTCCAACGGGTAGATGGGTGCAAGTGACAAAAGAAGGGTGTGAAGGGGAGTGGTCGGGGCGACGTGTGTTCTGAGCGACATCCCGTACGTAGTCATGGTTTTAAGTGCAGCTGCGATTGTTTCGAATGAGGGTGAATAATGAGAACAAGACATGTCGTAAACGGCGTGTAGCACGACATTGAGAACTGTTGAGGATTCTGGTAGAAGGACGACATGACCCATTGGGTCAGACTTTGTCTTTGCGGGTGGTGGGAGCAGAGAGTTGAAGTTATTTTCCGATGCGGCAAGGAGGACATGGTTATGGACGTAGAAGAACACTGAGTCGGATGAAAGAAGGACAAGATCAGGCGGAAGCGCATGAGTCTGCGCGCCAGGAAAGAAAGTTGTCGATACTGAAACCAGCGCATTTTCATCTGCAGGGGAATCTACCGGGGACGCGGTGAACGATCCCTGGCGGGAATGACACTCATATTCAGTATTATTCGCAGATGAAGACCGCGTACTGGTGGGGTGGGCACCTGAGTCACCGCTGCGCTTGTTGGGGGCTCGATTTTGCCGGACACTGGCTTTTCTGGTACAGGCATCTCGAGGTCGAGCGGTTCGGAGACGAACTGGAGCACGAAGTCCCAGTCTGCGTTCTCGGCTTCGGTCATAACACCTGGTTCGAGAGGGGAAGATGTGGGATGAAGAAGAGATATATATCAAGGATACAAGTTATGAATACCTGGTAAATTCAGGACTACTGCGGCGAGATAAAGAACGAGACGGAAGACAGGGGGGAAGATCTAGAAAACGCTCCGAGACTCGCGGGGCTTGAATTCCGAAGCGGAGTTAGATCCACGTCCACGGCATGCAATGCCGAACGGAACGTCCGCTCACTGTCGAGTTTGTGCGTCGTTCAGAGTGGGGACAACGTTTTGATTGCCAAGCCGGCGTACATTGTCACATAAGGCTGTTCCACGTTCAAGTTGTGTAACTGTCTGGCTCCCCAAAGCTCTGAAAACGCGTCTTACCAATGCCTACTTTCATCCCTCGACTTGTCGCCTTTTTCGACTTTTGATCTTGTGAATTTCCTCCCGTTGTCCAAAGTTCGAATCATGTAGTTCCTGGAACAAATTTTAGCACTAAACAATTACAAGAACGTGGCACAACTACCATATTCGCAACCCGTTTCGCAGTCGAGACAGTATTCAGTTTATCCAATACTCTATCTTCTGGCAGAGTCAACGTGGTAAGCTTGATGCCTAGATGATACTCTGTCAACTCATGACTTCTGACGACATGTGGTGACTTACCGATGCGGTTTTCTATCCTTAATATTCGTTGCTCGTCCTTTTCAGTAACAAAGCTGATCGCAACACCCCCCTTTCCAGCGCGAGCCGTTCGCCCCACGCGGTGAGTGTATTCTTCTGATTCATTTGGGAGGTCCCAATTGATGACAATCGCTACATCTTCAATATCCAAGCCACGTGCTCCAACGTCTGTTGAAACCAGAACCGGAACAACGGCTGAACGGAATAACGATAATGATGCCAGACGTTCGCGCTGCGTGAGGCGGGAGTGGAGTGCCGTACTTCGGATCGAGAGCGTCTTCAACAAACTCGTGATGTATGCGGCAGTACGAGGCTTCGTACAGAATATTATTGTAGGAGGAGGCTGAATGATCTCATCCTCTTCCTCCGCACTTTTTTTGGAGGATTTTGACTTGCCAACTTTTGTTTTCCCAGAATTTCTCGCAGGGACTGGGGGGGCGCGGCGGAGTCGCAATGTGTCCTCCGGGGGATTGCAGAGAAGGTAAAATAGATAACACTCTCGTACATGGGACGGAACAAGAATGTAACACTGTTTCAAGCTTGCGACTGTCTCGACTCTGAGGAGGTGTGAGACGAGGAACCGTGAGTACTGAATACAAAACCCACGTCGATTCAGTACGGTGAAAGAATGGCTTCATTTTGCCTCGTTTGGGAGGCACCGAAGCCACAGATTCAACAGATGGTGTAAGCGTGGCCGTGAAGAGACATGTTTGTCGATCAGCGGGTAGGATATTGAACAAATATGATAGCTCTGGAGCAAATGTGGGTGTCAACAGACGGTCCGCTTCGTCAAGAACCTATTCGGCCGTTGGTGTCATTATACCTGCAATGGAGAACGAAGGAAGACTGACCAAAAACTTTATTCTTGAAAGGTCCCAATCACCACTGCTGCTTTTAAGATGATCCACGATACGGCCAGGCGTGGCAACCACTACATGGGGGCGACCATCAAGTTCAAGGGCCTGGGTCATCATGTCCATACCCCCAACAATGACCGATGTGCGAATGCTTAGCGGGGCACCAAGCACGGCAAATTGCTCCGATATCTGAAACGCTAGCTCGCTAGCAGGTCGAAATGTCAGTGTCCATACCACATAACAAAATCCAGTTCCTCGCACCGTGTTGGGGTAAGAACAAGGGCGAAGATCCCGTACGGGTCAACAGACAATTTTTGAAGGATAGGAATAGCGAATGCAATGGTTTTTCCAGAACCCGTTTTAGCATGACCGATGCAATCTCGCCCTATGGGAAATCGACATGAATGGAAAATCCAGGATAGAGTCCTCTAGTCACCAGCCCGCACCTGCCAGAATGGGGGGTATACAGGCGGCTTGAACTTCAGTAGGCGTGTGGATGGACATGCGATGAAGGGCAGCCTCCAAGGCGGATGAAATCCCCATGTCATTGAAGGACCTAATCGAAGTTTTTGGTATTTGAGCCAATCTTGGCGTATGTGTGGAGATCGGACTCGTACGAGACAGCTTGAGACGTCCGCTGTCCTCGGTTTCTCTCCGCAACCCCAAGCGGCCACTCCCGTCGTGGTCTTCATCCATTTGGCCCTGCAGAGATATATCGTCCTGAGAGTCTTCTTCTTGGTCTGTTGGGTCGACACCCGTGCTTGCAGAGGAAGTAGAACCGGACTCGTCATCGAACCCGAGAAGGTATCCAGAATCGACGGATAAAGTAGGGGAGACACGGATCCTCTTCGAGGGTGGTCCTTCCTGTAACTTGAGGAGGTCGTCGGTGGTCAGCTCGCCATGTTTTTGTCTCGCCATGGGTTTTAATCAATCCACTTGCTTGCGGTTGTGTCACGCACCATGTCACGCATGACACCAAAGTTAGCGCTGGATACATCGGAATCACTTAATACACTAATCAGAGATATACAGTCCATCGCTGTAAGAATACACGGGGGTCAAAGTCGGATTAAAATGAGTGAAATAGTCCACGTTGAAAGCTTTCGACATTGAAAACTCTGCAAAAGGGTGCTCAGTTGCAGGGGGAAATATATTTGACCCTGGTAGAGTCAAGGGGGCTTGAGAAACTGGATCGCTCGGAGGCTCAAGAAAATGTTGAAGACTGAGGGAAGGTGTGCCAAGCGCCAATTCATCCCAATATCGTGGGAGCACTGTGGGGGAATCAATCTCACTCGACGTCTGAAAGGGTTTTGAATTCGGTCAATCGTCTTTGAAGAAGAAAGGGTGCCTACGATCTCCAAATCTTGAGCTATATGAGATAGACCCAACTGCTTCGCTTCGGAAACCGGCGAGTCTAGTGGATAACCAAACTTGCATTTCCGGATGACCGGGTTATAAACACCAAAAGGCGAGTCTTGCTTGCTGGAGTGTAAGTGAGAGGTAAACGGAGAGATCGGCTGCGGTAATGAGTGTGGGGAGAGCGAAGGGGTCGTAGACAAAGAGGTTTCGAAAGCAGGAATTGGTGCAATAGGACTGGCTTGGGATTCCGGAGATGGAACATGGAGAGCGGCAAACATGCCTTCGCAGTAAGGTGCCCGTGTTCGGCGTGTTCTCGATCGGTCGAAAGAACGTCCAGACTTGGTGGCGCTCCTACTCTTTTTATCTTTTGTAGGAAGTCTGCTCGTATCCTTGTGGGATGGACCAATGTGGTAGAGTGGGTATTTGGCGCGGTGCTCTGCACGAATAGCTGCTGCTTTATGGAACCAAATAGCCTTCTCAGTATCCGGGAGCATGTTCCAGCATTGACCAGCAATGCGACTGAGATTCTGTTGACGCTTCTCGACTTCCGGAGGTACCGCTCCCCTTTTAAGGAAATCAGAACGATACAGCATGAATGCGTTGGGAGGTCGAGGGATACGTTGAGATGCATCGCGCTTCCCGCAAGGTTGTTCAAAAATAAAGGAGTGGCACGCATTGGTGGACGCGATCTGAGGAGTTGCTGGCATAGCGCAGTCAAAAAAAGCTTGGACTCGGAGAACTGGCGTTGTCTAAGTGGTGTGTAACGGAGGCGGAGATATTGATCCGAACGAGGCAGTCTTGAAATGCAGCTTCTTGAAACGCCTCAATGTTGGAGGGTGAAATCTACAGGAGGGGAAAAACAAGTCAGCAGTCGTCTACGAACTGAAGATAGGGAGCGGACCAATAGATATCACTCGCAGAGCGATAAAGTCAGGTCGTTCGTAAGCGTCCAGGCAGACGATGCGACAGGTTGTAAAATGAACACTTGAATGCAGTCGGGGAACACTTTATAGGCGCTGGCTGAGGAGATAACGATGGCAAAAAGCCATCCGTAAGCGAGTGTATGACGCGACGGTTAACCTGAAAGACATTACGATGAAAGGCTCGTTGCACAAAGTAGACAGGGGCCAGCACGATGTACCCCCAGATGGGATGGACACGTGACTAGGACAGAGCAAGCTCGGAAGCTTGCGGCGGCACGTTGCAGATTGGAGATCTGACATTCCGTGTTCCGCGCTCTCGGATGAATAAAGGATGAGTGCCTTTCAGAAAATCGGGTGCAGGAATGCTTGTTTTGCTGAGCGTACCATTCGTCTCCCATCACGAATGCACCGTATTCGCGAGGTGTTGTAATGCTGGCAGTGGGATGATCATTCCCTATGGCTGCCCATCAGCTACAATCCCAGTAGGTGCGGAGTAGAAAAGATAAGAATAAAAAACGTGGAAACTCCACGAGGCATTTGTCCGCTGACACGAGGCAGTGTTTGAGAAAATGGAGAGGACTCGGTGCAACTTGCATGACCGGAATCGTGTCGATAGACTCTGCGTAGAAATAACGTGGGCCTTTGTCTGTCTCCCAGCAGGTACCTTTTGAAAAATAGATATGTATATTTTTATCAGAAATTTAACGTCGACGGAGGAATAAGTGGGGGACAGGTGATATCAACGTCTGAGAATGTCAATGAAGTTATTGATAAACGGCAAGTAAAGGAACGACGTACTGAATATCTATAGCAAATTTGGCACGATCCAACATGTTTCGCTGGCCGCTTTTTTCACTCGATTCATGATTGCCAAGCCCTCATTTTCTTCGGGGACTTCTTCTATGAGAATGAGGTCAACACCCTCCTGCTCGAGTGACAAGAGTCCGTCAAAAAGGCGTTGGGCAATGATGGTCATCTCTGACAAGGATCCCAGAGTATAACGATGCCACTGGATCACTGGATCTTGAAGGAGTTTCTTGGCCAAAACAGACTCTGACGGAGCTAACAGACCCACTTTAGCAACCGTGGAGCTCTTGAGAGATGCAAGTAGAGTGGACGGAGAGATGGCATTTGCCCCAGCAGGTGGATGAGAAGTTGCTCGTAGCAGCGTCACGGGAATCGCAGGTGAATAGTGACGATACTTCATGCCTGGTGTGGTTGGGGCTTGCTCGATGGCATCATCTACAAAGTCGCGACGATGAACAAGAACTCTGGGTATTGAGTGACCAGAGTGGGCAAGCCGAAGTGCCTCTTCTATCTGCTCTACTGTGATACCACCTGGTCTGAGAATGCGAATGTTGCCGTCGTGGTGCAGGCCATCTAGGACGGTGCTCTCGAGGCCAATATCACAAGGACCGCCATCTAGGATAAGTCCGACCTTGCCGTTGAGATCGCGGAAAACATGTTCGGCGCGAGTAGGACTTGGTTTGCCTGAGGAGTTGGCACTTGGTGCAGCTAGAGGTGCGTTTGAAACGGCGATGAGAGCGCGCGCGACTGGATGGGAAGGCATCCTGACAGCAACAGTCGAGTGATTTGCAGTGATGATGGAGGGTATCTTGGTGATGTCGGTTGGAAAGAGGAGTGTGAGCGGGCCAGGCCAGAAAGCGTTGATCAATGTCTGATATGAGGGAGGAATGGTGAAGCCTGGGAGGAGGGAGTGGAGCATGGATTGTGAGGATACATGGACGATGAGGGGGTTGTCAGCGGGACGGCCTTTGATGGAAAATATGCGTGAGGCGGCTTCAACATTGAGGGCGATGGCGGCAAGACCGTATACGGTTTCTGTTGGAAAGGCGACGGGCTGGAGGTTGTGGAGATGGCGAGAAGCAAGACGGAGAGAAGCGAGGGTGTACTGGGAAGTGACATGAGGACGACCGTCGTCGTCAAAGGAGATGGATGTTGGATCACATTTCAAGACCTGCGTAGACGACATGGTACAGCGACGACGGAGACAAGTCAACATATCATTCTACTTCTACCTTGGGCATGTTCAGTCCCACCCTCCGCGCAGTCGCCTCTATCCTTTCCTCCGCCGTCAGGTCAATGAGCGGGTTGTATCTCTCGAGCAGTGTCTGGACTCGAAACGTTAGCCGTGTGCCAACCGTCTTGGTCAACATACCTTGTACTCCCTCTGTGAACGCATAAAAGTCACCATGTTCTCCACGTCACGGCGAAACGCCTCGGGCTCGCTAGATTGTCCGTGTCGCTCGAACAGTCGTCGCATGTTGGCCGAGATGACCTTGTTCCGTTGCGTTCGTGGCGAAATGCTCTAGGGAAAAAAAAAATCAGACCACATACACCCACCGAGATCACTGTGTTCACCGCTCTGGCAACTTCGCGGACCACGTTGCGATACAGTTGCGCAGCGTCTCGGGCAGCCATGTCAAAGCAAATGGCAAAGCGACTAATTGTCGTGGGATCGTGTGTGGTCCGGTCCACACTGTCCACACTCCATCCATTGTTCCTCCACCTCGTCCCCTCTTGGCTGACATGTTCAAAGCACCTCGTACCCCAGCTTGGCCTCGACCCGCACACTTCAAAAAGGCCCGCCCGAGTGATTCTTGGACCCAAAATCCTCACATCACCATCCAGTCACGCATATGCCCAAGTTCCGTGTTCCAAGCCCCTCTTCAGCTTCTCTCACTTCTGCACCCACCCGGAATACCCAACCGCAGGTACGTCGTCCATGACAACACCGACCAGCTCGGTGGACTGATATCACGGACGTAGACTAGAAAGCCGCAGGCGGCATCACGCCATGTTCGCGCGCACAAATTAGACAAGGCAAAGGCTGCGGTCAAAGATGCCGCAAAACGAGTTCACAAAGCCAAACGACTGGTCGAGCCCTGCATCGTCTTTGTGGGAAATGTAGGTTGCTGTGATTCCTCTTGTTGATCTCGCTCAACGATCCGTTGTAAAGTTCGGTCCTGAAGTGGATGAGAATGCGTTGAGAACATATTTCAGCCGCTATGGGAAGATTATAACTGCGAGGATTCACTGTTGCGGTGGGGTAGCTATGACAGTGAAACCTCCCCCTGCAAGTTACCACGAGAACATGAGGGTTCGCCAGTACGCCATGGTGACATTTGAATCGAAATCAGCCGGCCGTAGGGCCTGCAATGAAGATAATACCCTGGATGGACACGAACTCGTTGTAAGTTGGCTGTGTTGCGACCAGGCCCGGGGCTCAAGCTCGTTTTGGTCAGGTTTCTACAGCTGTATCTGATCTCCCTGAAGTCCGGGAAAAGATCACCAAGCGGCTGGATGATTACCGGGCAAGGATGGAACCTCCGGATGTGCGTCGTGCTCAACGGAGCGCGCTCAGGTACATACGGGGTTTCCCGACATATCGGCTTTAGAGCTAACCGAATGTGACAGGTCGCTCAAGATTGAGCCTACAGTACTGCTGGACGCGAGATATGAGAAGCAGCGCAAGCGCAAGCGGTTGCAGGTGATGGGTGTGAGCCTGTACGAGGGCATCATGTGATGTGTAGTAGCGTGTTCAGGGATGTATGCCATATCATACTAATATTCAGTGCCACATTTCGCACATTGTGAGCCGGCTAACCAAGTTTGGGCCTCTTGTTGTTTGACGACACCCGCGACCGAGTGTCCAAGAAACGACACTCACCCGGCTGCATGGAACCAGTGGCCTTGGACTGACCACACAACCTGCAGGTGAGATCAGATCCACTAAATCATAACCGAAACCTCGGTCCGACCGTACATACAGCCCTCACAATGGCGAAAACCGCAGCTCTGAACCCTGCATCTACGCCTTTCTTCCCTGGCGCCATGCGTGTCGCTGACGATGGTGGCCGGTCGAATGGGTTTGCCCTCGCTGTTCCCACACTCCGAGACCAGGATCGGGCCTCTCTCTCTGGCCTCTCCACGTCTCCTGTCGAACATAGGTCTGTCCGCTCCTCCCCAAGTCCTGCCCAGGCCACCGAGAACCTGGAACGCATACGCTTTGACCCGTCGCCAACCGTTCCCGATGTCCCATCAGCTGCCCATCCGTTCAATCCTGCTCGCACCCGCGAGATGAGCGTCATTGGGAGCCTACAGGCATTGCCAGAGGCGCATGATATACACGGATCAGTCACTACCGACGAAAGAGCGCAGACACCTGCAGATTCCCCTTTTTTCTCGCCACCCATCCAGTACCCTAGGGGTCACGCCAACACGCCTCCCGTCAACATCATGAGCGTCTCGTCTCGTCCATCGTCCACCTTCAATACCAATGGTCCATTCATATCTTCGTCTCCCGTCTCTTCTTTAGATTCCGGCAGTCAGTTCACTTCTGGGGGAGACTTCTCACAGAACCCGGATGCTCAGCTCAAAGCATCGCCTCTCATTCAAGACATCATTGATCGTCTCTTGCGGTGCGAATTCACGGCCCAGGAAGTTCAACGGGAACTCCGCGATGTTCACCGCAAAGTAGATTTCCTTGTCGAACGCTCATTCAACAACGTGCCTCAAGCTGGCAACTCACAGCCAGAGTTCAAGGATCCGTTCGCACCAGCTGGTGGCCAGTCCGCTACTTCCTTGACTATACCAAGAGCATCTTTCAGTGCGGGTATCGCCCCAAACCAGTCCCCGCCACCCGACGATATATCCCAGATATCACAGCGCTTAAATACCTTGACCACTTCCGTTGGTCAGCTTCTCGCATTGCAAACGCAACAACACATTCAGGGTGCGACTGCTCTCGGTCGACTAACCACTCATACACCGGATCTTCCCCCAAATCAACCGTTTGGTGCCAACATCAGTCCTAATCCCGCCTTGCTGGGCCACGGGCTACCTAATCGACCAGAACTCAGGGCTGTTCCTCGTGCCCCGAACCCTCCTGCGCGGACTTGGTCTGCCGGAAACCTCGACCTACCACTGAGGGTGGACAATGTTGCAACCCTTGGGCGCAGTGACCCCGTGCTTAATAAACGCCGATCCGTCACCGGAGGGTTGATGCGCAGGGAATCAGTTGGTGTGAGGATGAAAATTTCGATACCACACACATTAATCTTGACCTCATGAACGACAGATCACAGATGGACAAGGCGGTGACTGGCCAGGCGGTGCTCCTCGTGACAATGGTCCCGTGGTCTCTAAATGGGAGCAGTTGAATCTCGCACCCGATTTACTTCGCTCACTGAGCAAATTCGGGTGATTCAGTTTCTCACACGATCGGTTCAATCAGGATTGATGCAATTTGTTGTTAGTGTTGGTCCGCCCAATAAAATCCAGCAGCGTGCTCTCCCTTTCCTTCTTCGAGGTTCCGACATCATCGCACAAGCTCCTCCGACTCAAGAGCGCATTGCTGCATATGTCATACCTGCCATTCAGGTAGCTGTGGTCAATACCACGGGTAGACCTCCCAACAGGGGTCCGCTCGCCGTGATGATATCCACCACAGTTGATCAAGCAACACAAGCGCAACGCATGATTCGAGATTTGGGAGGCCCCATTGGCATCCGATCAGCATTAGGGGTGGGTATGTCAACAAACGCCAACGACCTCACACAGGAGCTGCGCCTTCTCCAGCAGAACATGCCACACATTATCTGCGGGACGCCACAAAAGCTGCATGCATTGTTTACTTTTCCAGGAGGTCTCATTGGTTCAGAAGTCCGCCTCTTGGTGCTCGACGAGGTTGACCAGCTAATTGCTCGAAATCTGCATGAATACGTTTTCAACATTGTCAAGCTACTCCCTCCCTCTAGATGCCGTCCCGCGGGTCCCGGCACTCCATTACCAAATTCTAATAGTTCGAGTCAATCGCCGTTCGCCTCATTTGACACCAACAACCCGTTGGCGGCGGTAGCAAACTCTGCGCGGAGATATTCCACTATTCCTTCATCACCCCCTAGCGAACTGGGAGGCAACTCATCGATAATTGAGCGTCAAACGGCACTATTTTCGAATACGGTACCTCAGGATGTTCTGAACCTTGCAACAGCCATTCAGCTCAAGGAACCCGTTAGGGTCCTGGTACGCCGGGACGGAAACGTCACAAGTACCGAGACGAACCAAGGTTCCCGGGGTTTGCGACAATTTTACTTGTACCTCGCTTTCACGGCTGGGGGCCGCGCAGATTCCACGAATGTCGGTGCACCGGGTAGTGGCCATGGAATCATTGGCTCGGGTAGAGGCGCTTCAAGCGTGGAAACCACCCAGGCTCGAGAGTGGAAGTTGGATGCATTGGCTGACATCTTTGATGACGTCGAAGTCAGCCAAGCTATCGTCCATGTTGGCGGGATGAATGCATTGGATTCCGTCGTATACAAACTGGCAAGTCGTGGGTTGGAAGCGGTCCCGCTGGTGAGTTCATCAGCTTGATGTTATGACTATCAAGCTCACCTATTTCTTTTAGCACGGCGAAATGAATGCTGGAACCAAGTTGGCAGCACTCAACAAATTCAGAAGCTCTGCTTCAGTCATGATGAGACAGCCAGTGACCAAGGTATTGATTGTCAATGATGTTCAAGTCAAGATCCCAGAAATATCACATGTGCCTCTGATCATCAACTATGGTATCAAGTTATTTCCGATTCTTTTGCTCTGTGCTAAAGGCGTTGCAGATCTACCCAAAGCAGTGGAGGAATATGCTCATCGGTAAGCACTGCCATTATTTTCTCCTTCTTCCGCCGCTCAGCGTTTTCGCAGTGTCGCCCCCGCCATCGCGTCAAGTTACTCTCGCGCTGGTGTTATCATAAATTTCGTGACTGCAACGGGTGGAGACGTTGAAATGCTGCGCTCCATTGAATGCTTCTACAAGTAAGGATCCAAGTCTGTTAGCAAGAACCTGGCTCACTCTGCATCATCTCGCAGGATAAAATGCGTATGCTCTTCTCTAGTTTTTTGCTCGTGGCACGTATTAACCAATATTCACAGCCCGAAGTTCCGATGAGTCTTCGCGATATTGTTTAAATAAAGTTCACGTCTTTCTATGTTCATGTATCCCTACGTGTACGGCCCGCTTGCTGAAGTTACTGACCCTGATTTTGCTTATTCCCATCATCAGTTACCAGCTACTATATCAACACATACAGGCAACCCCCCCGCCACTGATTCTTTCTATACCCGTATATCTGGCACCTTCAGACCATCAACCATACGACTGAAACTGTTTCCGTACTAAACCAGTTCTCGATCGCTCTTATCGCCTGACCCTTCTCAATCCTTACCACTGTATAGCAGAAATTTCCTTTCCACTATGATTGCGTTTCCTTGCGTATACTGTGTTGCATGATCTTCCCTCTGTCTTCTCGCGGATACATACTTTATACATCCATTTGGACCTGCACCATCAATATTTTGAATGTGCCGTCTTCGCTGCACGATGCAAGACATCTTTCGGTTTGTTCGTCAGTAGACTGCCATGCCAGTCTATGAATATGATCGACATGGGCGACACTGCAATCAAAAGTTATATCCCTCGTGAAGAAAAAAGGGTGACAGAAAAACAGATCATACCCGGCAGGAATCGTACTTGTCACCTCCCATTTTCCCGGGGCAGTAATGAGGTTACAATAGATGTATATCTCCCCCGTCTCCAAACCAACGGCGAGCAACCGCCTAACAGCATCAGATCCATCATCCCACCAACGAGAGACATACACCGTACCTCGTAGCGTCCAAGGAACAAAATGCAATCGCGGTCGCTGCTTCTGTGAATTTCAACGTGGCGAGCGCAGGCCAGCGATCCGAGCCAGCTCTCGGAGACCAGATTTTGACCTGGCGTGCCGCTTCGATGAGCGCGTGCCACAGTCGGACGTCAAGAAATGCGTACCGTCTTGTCCCGTGAAGCGGTGGCGAACAGGTCGCCTTCACGGCTCCATGTGCAGTCCCAGATGATTCGCGCGTGGGACTTGTCTGCGGCGACCGGAAAATATCCTGTAGGAGAGATAAATCGTGCACGAAAATCAGGTCGTATGAGGTGGTCACGTACCATCGTTTCGCTTCTCAAACGCTCGCCATGTGCGATCACGGCTGACAGTAACAATGTAACGATCGTCCGGGCTGAATGCGATCCGCGTCACTGTGAGCGAATGTCCTTCCAACGGCGAACCGAACGGTTGGTAGGTGGACGTAGAATACACACGGACCACGGCGTGTTGTGCAGAGGTAGCCTTGCAAGCGGTTGCCAGCAAGTGACGCGAATTGGATGATGCGATGGTTATCGACTGATCGAAAAGGGCATTCAATACCAACTCTCCAACGAGATATATACATCGTCACCTCGTAGCCATGGCCAAAGACTTTTTCAACTTCTGGCCAGAGCGTTGTGGCCGCAAGTTCACCTTCAAAAGGGCGCCTATCTGGCCGTGTAGAATCTAGCTGAGCTACCGCTGCCGAAAGCACGATGTAAGAATGGTGCAAAGTGTCTTGAAGTAGGGGATCAGACCTTCGCTAACTGCCTTGTTCGAGAGTCCCAGTGGAGGCACATGGGCTGCAACCGGCCGATCTTCCTAACGGGTGTCATCAACGTCCTTGCAACCTAGGTTTAACTGAATTCTTACGGTACTCTCCACTACACCACGAACGCCCAGTTCCTTTACGGTCTCCACAAACCCTCGAGGAGCCTCGAATATACGCGCAACCTTCTCGTCTGCGGCACTTGCAAACGTCCACGGACCAAGCCAGGTCGCACCTACAAGGTCATAGCCATGTATTTGAGGGCGCGCCAATTCATGCCACACACTTGGTGAACGTAAAGTGGAGGAGGAAGAGGGAACGGCGCCATGGATACGTGTCGTCTGATCCAACCTGACCCACTTAGCTAGACGTATGGATAAAGCTTGCCGAGCCGAACTTACCCAACCGAGATGATGTATTCTCCGGCAGGACTCCAATCAAGGTCTTTTACCGGCCCGCTGTGTCCACTGATGGCACCGATTTCCCTCCATTGCGTGGTGCCTCCTGTTGTTTGCACAGATCGCCAGCGTCTCCACCCCCCGTTCCAACCCCAGCCCAAAACCTCGTCACCTTGGGTGGTTCTCGTCCAAAGTCCGCCAACAAACCCTCCAAGGCGTTGTCCACCAACATCGCCAAACCGTTGTCGGTTGATCCATATTGAACCGGCTGTGGCATCGCGAGACGACGCAGAAGACAGGATTTGGCTGGGTGACCACAAAATCAGAGAAGAGTCTGTTGAGCTTGACAAAAGAGTTTGGGGTGATGTAGCGCTTGCTGGGCTAGATGGTGCCCATGCAAGGGACGTCACGCCTGCCTCATGTCCGATCAAAAGTGCATCAAAGGTTACAGCGTATTGTTGGGTTCTTTTCGGCGTTGAGTCACATCGTCATGAGCAAAGCGGGGAGAAAAACACACCCGAGGTCCTTGGATTTGACTGTTATAATATGCCGTTTGAGCGAAATTTGTCTTCCACCTTCCTCGCCCTCTGCAGGATCCGCAAGTGAAGCCTCAAAGGCATCGAGAAGATCGTCGCTGAGAGAACCCGTATTTGCGTTCTCACCGCCTTGATGTTTTTCCACTTGATGGCCCCCAAGAGCACTGATATTCCACAATCTAATCGACCCGTCCTGAGAACCAGAGGCAAGGATGAGTTGTTCGTTGGCAGGGTTTCCTACAGATGGTGTCGGGGCACAAAACGCCAGGGCTCGTACCCAATCTTCGTGACCCGGAAGGGCTACGGCACGGACAAACTACAACGGAGCCAAAGATGAAGACAATCAGATGGACGACAAGAGATTAGGACGCACGTTGCTATCAGAACGCGTCCAGATATGTACGCTTTTGTCAGTCCCGGCGATGGCGAGGACAGTGGCTATCAAGAAGCAACGCTCGAGTGATTTTCTGAGCTTCGGATTCCAAACGAACACCAACCTTGGGAACGAGGGAGTGTGGTGAGCGCTAGTGCTAGTGGGTACTTTCCCTGGAGGGAGACGACCTGAAACATCTCGACCTTGACTGTGAGCCAATCGCGTCAGGATCCTCGAACGAATAAAGAGGACGCATTGGCGTACGATTGTCTTGCCCGTCGGTGATAGTCCATATCTTGACAGAGGAATCAGAACTACCCGTCACTAGGAAGCTCCCCGACCCGGAAATGGCAGAGATTGGATGGGGATGTGCATGCACAGTGGCTGTATTCCTCCACTGGCGCCGACTGTGTCATTAGAGATATTCTTGGGACCAGACAGTGTCAACATACTTTGTCCGACTGTTGCCAGAACCGGATCTGGCCTTTGTCGTCTGCAGTCGCGAGGATGTCGTTGCGTAGAAACCGCACGCAGGTGACCAAGCCCTCGTGACCTGCCAGGGTTTCGTAGACACCCTTGTCGCTTTGATCCTAGAGGGTCGGAGGACATCAGCTGAAGCAAGAGAGAGAAAGAGTTGGTCGACTCGCATCGACATTCCATAATGCTACGAGGTGACCTGTACCAAATGCTACCAGGGTATGGTTTGGCGACACATGAGCTGCATTGTTGAAGCGGTTGGCAGAGGCAGCGATGTAAGCAGTCGATACCTGGATTTGAGCCATCCCGGCCATGGTGGAGTCAGTCGAATCTTATCAGTCACGTGGTTCCATTCTATTCTCATATCCTACTCGTACAAGTACGCGATGATTGTCTACCACCTTCCAGTCAGGGCACTTGAAGCCCAGCCTGCACCTTAGGCCTCTGGAGGAGGCGCTCTACCCAGGCCTGAGTATATGGGGTAAGGATCGCACCTAGTCTGTGAGCTCTGTGATGCTTACCTTGGTGTTGGGGAAGGCATCGAGAGTCTCGATCCCGGCACGCGCGTGGAGGCGGACCCTAATGACCATGCATGAGATGATAACCACCAAGGTCTGACGGCCAACGTACCAGGGTAGAACATTGATGTCTGCAACACTCAGCTTGCCCTTTCCGGGACCAGCGAGGTATTCGCGATCCTGGAGCCGGATGTTGAGCACGTTGTACAGACGGGCGGTCTCGTCGATATAGCCTAGAAAGGTGTGAGTATGAGTCGTGTCAAGACAATGGAAGCACGCACGCTTCTTGCCATACGGGATATCTTCTGGGGCATAGTTTCTAAAGTGATGTGCTGACGATGGAGGTGGATGAGAGAGGGTTGTATAGAACGGGGAAAAGAGACACACCCTGGCCCTGCATGGGACCAACTCCGCCATGCTACGGAACGAACTTGGTTAGCGCGTTCAAGGCTGGCGTACAGTGACTTACGGCAAAGAAGATCCACTGAAGCATGACGCTCTCATCGTCACTTCCGACGGGGAAGGAAAATATACCCTTGGTGTCGAACTTGCGAACGAGATAGAGGAGGATGGCTGCTGTTTCAAAGACATTGAAGGGCTCTGGTTCGTGTGTGCGGTCGACGAGGACGGGGATGCGACCGTTGGGGTTGAGAGCGATGAACCATGGTTCCTTCTGACGATTGGTGGAGATGTCGATCCTCTCGACGCTGTGGGAGCTCGGTCAGGGTGTGTGTGATCCGTACGACACAACTTACTCGTAATCTACGACGTTGCCATAGACGGCCTTGAGCTCTTCGAGCATGATGGACACCTTGTGTCCATTTGGAGTGGGTGCGGTGTAGAGCAAGAGGGGTTTTTGTTCTGACATGGTGAACTGACTCACTCACGAGGAGGGAACGATAAGATATATAGTTGGACTGGGTCATGTGTCCGGTGTGCTTGCTAATGTCCTCTGTCAGCAACTCGCTAGATCACATCAGCTTCTCCGTTTTTTCCCCATCCATGCCAACCGTGTTTCCCCTGAACCTCTTCCGCATGTCCAGCTGGTGGTCCTCGTTCAGTCGTATCGTCCTTGTATACACCAATGCAACGCACCATGTTGCGCTTGCATTCATATGTAGCCTTGCGCAGACTTTGACAGGCCTCGGGGAGCTCGTCCGTGTGGTGCTTGAGACATTCCGACGGCAATCGCCCATGTTTTTGAACGCAGTCAGACTCGAGAAGACACGCTTTCAGTGCCCCGAGCAGCGCAGAGCACGAAGACGACATCGCCGTTGAGTTGTAGAAATGAAATGTTGACGGCTGTTGCATCCACACCGCCATGCCGTTGCGTGCTCTCCTACGCTCCACACCCAGCCTCGCCCCCGTCCCCCATCGCGCCGTGCTCGCCGTCTCGGGCAGCGACGCGACCCGTTTTCTCAATGGCTTACTCGCAAACAGCGTCAACGGCCACCCGTCCTACAGCGCGTTCCTCCACGCCCAGGTGACTACCATCATGTCCCATTCGGACCCGCTCCTGACCGAGGCTTGCCAATAGGGCCGCGTCCTTCACGACGTCTTCCTCTTCACTTCCCCTTCTCCCACCTATCTCATCGACTACGATCCTTCCCCGTCCGAATCCCCGCCTCTCCTCTCATTGCTCAAACGCTTCGTCCTCCGTTCCAAGGTCCGCATTCGCGACGTCACACAAGAATGGGACGTATGGGCAGCATGGGGCGAGCATCCCCCAGTCCGACACACGTCCTGGCTCTGGGCAGCAAGCGGCGCCGTCGAGCCCGTCTGGTCTGCCTCTCCATGGGGCACCGAGCACGGCGTCATCCTTGACCGTCGTGCTCCCGGTATGGGTCGCAGACTGCTCGTCCGCAAAGGAGACACACGTTCGTAGCGTCACTCGACACTCCTGTTCCTTTAGCTCACACTACCGTCGTCATACAGCACAAGAAGCCTCGACCCACGATGTACTGCCACCGAATGCATACGTCTTGCATCGAATCATGCACGGTGTGCCGGAAGGCAGCGCCGACGTTCAGCCTCTACACGCGTTTCCCATCGAGTCGAACCTCGATGTCATGGGTGGACGTATGTGACCGCTTTCTCAATCTCACATGGACGCTGACACGTCCGGTCCTCGCAGTCGACTTCCGCAAGGGGTGCTATGTGGGACAAGAGCTCACAGTGCGGACTTATCATACCGGCGTGATCCGCAAACGGATTCTTCCCGTCGGCTTGTCGACGACGTCGCCAAGTACGGGTCCATCATTACACCTTGCCATCAAACCATCCGTGATTCCCTCGCCCGACCCTTTGACCGCTCGGACACCCCGCCTCCGCGGAACATCCACCCTCCTCACTTCGATTGCTACGCCATCCGTGGGCCCTGGCACCGCCGTCGGCCTCGGCCTCCTCCGTTTAGAACACCTGCGCCCAAACATTGCCTTGTTTACAGACCAAGCCGGCGTTGCAGACGGAGCGAGGTGGAAAGTGGAGCCCTGGTGGCCCAACTGGTGGCCGAAGCAGCCGTCGAGCGAGAAAACAGTAGATAGTGTAGACTGACGCGCACTGCATGATGACAATGTGACTCGTCGGTGTCAGACCACGTCCGAGTGCTCGGCGATGACGTGCGCAAGGATGTACTCCCCGTCGTGACTGACGGATACGTGTAACGTTGGACGTTGGCCAGGGACAGTGCTGCTGCTGGGATGAAAGGCTAGTGTGGGTTTCGACCCCGTGTGGGGATCAAACGAGGCGTATGTGAGCTCCTTCCAGGTCGGTCTGAGTGGGTACAATGCCTTGTAGGCTGCTTCTTTCACCGCCCATCTGCGGCCATTCAAAATGTGAAGCAGACACGACGAGCTGCGTGTACATACCGCACTCCCAAGAATCGCGTCGCAGCTTGTTCGTCCGAGTTTGCTGGCCAGAGTCGACCAAAAGCGCTTCGTTCTGGTGGACTGAGAATGCGCGAGACAATCTTGTTTGCTCCTCTTCGCCTGACCAAGGCGGCCATGCGCGGGACGTGTAAGAGGTCGACACCGATGCCGTGGATGGTCATGAGTAAGGTGCAAATATTTATTATATACATCTAACACTAGTACAATCACTCCATGTCCGCAAAATCACCCTCGTCCAAGTCGCGTGGCTGAATCAACTCGTCAGTCAGCACCGAATCCCATGCTACTGGACAAGCATACCTCTTTTGGTTCCTCATCCTCACCATACTGCATTGTAAAATCTATGTGACTGACAACAACTTCAAGCGATTCGGTCGATGTGAGGTCAAGAGGCAAGAAAGAAACAAGTGGGTGGTCCTCGATCTTACAAACGGTCAACACTTCAAAACGCAAGATCAGGCGTTCATACCAGCTGAACGATTGCCCTATTCAGTTCATGGAACCGGCTGTTCTCTCTTTCTGCTATCTTGTCATGCCCATCTCGTGCATTCGCAAGTAGCAGTGGATCGGGATCGAGATACCGTGCAATGTCCCGACGCGCACGTCTCCCGTTCCGCGGTTGGGTGGTGTCCGAGGAAGGAGACGGCGAGACCAGATCCATTTTTGACATGATGTTTATCCATGGGAGTTCGAGGTTGACCATGGCAGACATGGCGGAGAGGACGCCGCTGGCAAAGGAGGTCAGAATAAGCATAGAGTAGAGGGTGAAGGATAGAGTACCTAAAGAATTTGTAGCGGTCTTCCATGAACTGAGACTCGAGGAGGTACACAGCACAGGTCCTTATGCCCATCCGCTGCAGAGCGCGAGCGAGAGTGGGGAGGAATGGGTGATGTGTGTAGAGCTCGATTTGGCCTGGGGGTGCGTGAGCCATCTCGAAATGGTGGGCGATGGAAGGTACGGACCAGGGCAATCGATGATGAGATAGTCGTCATCGAA
Organism: Boletus subcaerulescens; assembly: GCA_038090555.1. Classification (NCBI taxonomy): domain Eukaryota; kingdom Fungi; phylum Basidiomycota; class Agaricomycetes; order Boletales; family Boletaceae; genus Boletus; species Boletus subcaerulescens. The sequence continues at coordinate 116,138 of JBBPNA010000046.1, forward strand.
CCCGCCCAGTTCTTCCTCGAGCCAGTCTATATTCTCCAAGAGATATCTGTTTGCAGCATAGGGACGTGCCCAACAACCACCGGCGAGGAGATACTCACTCACTCAAAGCAATAGACGAGACCACCATTGGGACCCATTCCCATCTCGGACATGACGTCTTCGAGCGTGACAAGTTCCCTGATGTCTATGGCAGGTTCATATTCGAAAGCATCACCTGTTGCGGCGGGGTCGAGGTTGACGGTGTGGGCAGTGCGCTTGGACAGACGGAGATGTGTAGCAAAGGAGGTGCAGAAGGTCGACTTTCCTGCGCCGGCTGGGCCAGTGACAAAGGCGGCGTAGCGCATCGCACAGGACGACGACGGCAAGAGATAAGATGGATTCCAACTCCGAACGCGCTCGAGTCGCAACTGTCAACCGTACCATGTCGAGACCGCCTCTCTTCCCAGAACAATCTGCGTCTGGTATCGCAGTAGACCCACGCACGTTCGAGCGGGTCATCCCCGAGTCGCGACGATTGGATGGATCGTGCGTAGCGTGGTTATGACACACATCATAGACCCTGTTCGCTCATCTGGCCCCAGCGTTCGCAAGGAAATCAAGATTCGGCCTGGGTTCACACCCCAGGAGGACATTTCACGCTTCCGTGGTACGCGTCAACAAGCCATGGATGCTACTGCCCTTCCCAAGGGGCATATACTGGGCTGGGTAGCACCGTCGAGCGAATCGCAACAGAAAGCCAAAGGGGCGAGCACCCCACCGCCAAACAAGAATGCAAAAAAGCGTGCCAACCAAAGGGCAAGAAAGGCAGCGGGAAAGGCGGAAGCGGTGAAAGACAGCTGGGAGGACGAGGAAGATGTTGAAAGCGGGGGGAACGCTCCAACGACAGTCAGGACACCTGCGGACGATGGATCGACCAAGGGAGCCGAAGAGGGTACAGATAGGGCTGAGCCCACGCCAGGCGAGGCAGAGATTACGGACAAGCTCTCCAAACTCAATGTCAAGTGAATGCAGATGCATTGCCCGTTTATAATAAACGAGGGTGGGTTGTGGTAAAGAAATTACTCGAGTGTAGTATATGATGGGGGAACAGATACTACGAATGGGATGTCTCGTCATCGCCTGCCTCTGAGTGATGGATCTGTGTTGGGGGAGGGTGTCGAAAGGGTGTCGGTTGTCTGTTAAAGTGATACAACTCCATGGAGAGGGCGATGAGAAGCGAAAAGGCAGTGAGTGCAGCTGGGACAAGGGAGATGAGGGAAAGGAAGAGGAGAGGAAATGGATGATAATCACCGACTGCCTTGCGCATATTGTCCCACTTTACTTCTTCCATGTTCGCGCGGAGGTCACCGAGTTCGATGATGGCCTTGTTCAGGACTTCCTGCATACAGGGGGTGAGATCGAGACGGGATCTGGGATAGAGATGTGAACGGACCTCGATAGCGATGCTCTGCTGCTTCAAGTCCGACTTGCTTTCGTTCTTGCGGGTATCAAGCTCCATTTGAATCCTGCGAAATGGGTCGGACGGGGACGAGGAAAGACTGGGAGGACATACTCGTGTTTGAGGGTTCCGAGGTCTTCCTTCATCTTTACGTCGAGCCTGTCTACCTCCCTGCGAAGTGCTGCAATGGTGGCCCGCATGGCGGCGCTTTCGTTCCGAGAACGAGCGCTCTGTTCTGCTCTCATTTCCGAGAGGGCTGCGCGGAATAGGTATGCTTGCTAGTCGGGGTGGGTGACGGGCTAGTGCGATGGTGGAGATGTGGTACGCACGTTGTCGAGGTCTTTTACGGTGAGACCGTCGCGCTTTACTCTTCCGATGCGGTCGACGAGGAGAGCGCGGGTTGCGCGCATGAGGCTGCGGGCGGTTGGGGTCGGGAACGAGCGATCGAGGGCGCGGAAGAAGGCATGAGTGTGAAAGGGCGGGGCGGTGTGTGTCGGGGGAGAGCGGTGGGAGGGGACGGGCGGGCCAGACTTGTCGTGTTGGAGTCGGACGAGGAGACGAGACCAGCCAGTTCGATTCATCGTTGCATCCGAATTCCGTTCCGAGTTACTTACTTATACCCCGTTCGGATCAAAGATGCGCCCATCATGGCTTATCCGTTCCCCTCATCCCCCTCTCAGAGCCACCACTCTCACTCCGCTCACTCGCCCGTCTTCCTCGCCGTCCCCGCTCCCCGCTCAAGGTCCAGGAGCACCAGCAAACACTCTCACCATCGCTCTCACAGCCATTCTGGTCACCACGAGCATGCCGTCTATCCACAACACGTAGTGAGCTACACGCAGAGTGTGCGTCTCCCGTCCACCTCTCTCTTGATGCCTTCTCATCCCTTGTCTAGGACTATCAACATCATCGTCATCCCTCGCAATCTCACCACTACCACCCCTCGCACTCTGCGCAACACATCCCACACTATGCCCACACCACCCACTCTGCCCACTCCGGCCACTCCGGCCACTCGCACCCCTCTCATTCTCAGACTCACTATGCCACCCCCCACCACCATCCGCGCGAGCGCGCCCCCTCCATCAGCGAGCGCATCCGCCAATTCTTCAGCGTGGATCGTCCCGATCATTATGATCACCAGTATCTTCAGTACAGGCCTCCTCATACCCACACAAATGACCATCGCAGGCGTCACAACTCCCTTTCTGGCTTCAGAGATGACTCAAGACACCATAGAAGCAATTCTATGCACCCAGGTTCATGGTTCTCAGGCACAGTTGATAACAGGCGCTATGTCGATGAGCACGGTAGAGAAATTGATCACCGAGGAAGACTCATCCACAGGATGTAGCCACCACATGTCTGGCGCCCTCTTCCATATCTAGTTTACTTCCCTGTATCACAGTATCGCCATAAGTATATGTCATAGCTACTACGATAGCCGCTGTGGTCGCCAGTGATTTCGCAGTCGGTTAGCAACGTCCATCTCCGCTTGAGCCAGTCCCGACAACCCAACATGCCCTGGCCACTCTGGAACACCAAGCAACAATGCTCGTCCTTCCAAAAACTCTGCCACATCCTCTCCCGACTGTTCATCATCGTCGACGTCTTCGTCCTCGTACATGGCGAAATCTTGGAGAGTCCCGCCCCATGGCTCTTCCAGATCGTCCTCGTGTTCCGGCGCCAACGGATCCATCGCCCCATCAAAAATTACGTCATCAGAGGTGGCCCATCCGGTATCTTGGCAGGCATGGCGATGCTCTTGGTCACCTTGCGTCCCCACGGCAGAACATTGAAAATAGCCTCTAAGGGGTTCCAGGGGCATCTGTGCGTAGCAGTCGTCGTATGGCGAACAGTCGCTAGGGAACTCGAGTGGGGCCATGTCGTACCGCGTTTGGAATTCTACCATGGGCTGAGCAACACTGCTCAGGGTGTCGATCGGAGAAGCCACACTGGGAATCGTCTGCGAATACAACGTAGGATCTGGGGCTCGGGAGTCGAGTACATCGAGGCCTTCATTCGATCTCACACTCTCGGCGCAGCTTGCGGCAAACTCTTGCACCAACACTGCCTCGGGCTCGATAAAGTACTTTGACGTCACTTGGCGCGCATCGGATGGTTGGGTGTCAGTAATACGGCGTCCTACCTGAGATGCGGAGTGGGAAGGATGGATCGATGGAGCATCCGCAGCGTGTGCATGGCCAAGCACATCTAGATCCAACGGGGGACTGCGGTCAAAAGAGCGCGCTCTTGACAAGCTCCGAGTCCGGGTCTTGCTACTGTCTGCTATATCGGGAGACACAGTCCAGTCTGCCCCACGGAGATCGAGGACGACGGGAACCGATTCGCTCGCTTCAGGCTCGCTCGAAACACCACGCGCAGAGGAGGGTAGCTTGCTCTGCAGTTCGATGTCCCACACTTCTGACTCGACTCTGGCGCGAGTCGATGCTTGTGGTACTTTCAAAGCGGTGGTTTCGGTACGATTGCCTCTTGTAGGCTTTGTAATGGTGGCTTGAGCCTTGCGGTCGTTAGGAATCGATGAAACCGAACTGTCATCCAGATCGTCGTCAACCTTTGAGTGGTCAGCAGCCTGCTCACTCGGCTTGTTCAAAAACGCGGATTCGGAGAAAACCTCTCTCGATGCTGAGTCCTTGAGCGCTGCATTCTCGGCTACAACAATAGATTACTCACAAGACTTCCTTGTGGCAGTTACTTGCTTTTTCGCTGATGCCCTCCCCTTACTGAAAACACCAAGGGAAGGTGCTGGTTTCAACTGCAAAGTACATGAGGGCATGGAACGCAGCATATCATCAAACGACCCACCGTCAGCCTGTCCCTTGTGACGTTCGTGGCGGAAAATCCGTACAAGAGTGCCAATGCGGCGGGCTTCTTTGCTTTCTGGCTGCTCGTTCTTCCTTTTTGGGGGGCTGCAGTAGGTGTGGCGTCATCGTCCTGCTGTGGAGGATTTACGATGGCGCGTTTCTTCCTCTTGCGCTCTCGGCGATCCGCTAGTCCTACGTGCCTTCAGCGCCAACTCGTCTAAAGCGATATCGGAGAGTGACCTACTGGCCGCACGCTCGTTATCGGCGTCACTCGGTGTCGAGGCTTTCTTCCGTTTGGGTCGAGGCTTGTCCTTCTTGCTCAGAGCGGGACTTTGAGTTTCAGTCACCTTTCCAGGAGCAGGGGGCGGGCTCAGGCTCCGAGGTGGACCCGATTCGGTTGCGTGCGTCCGTGACTTGCTCTGTCCCACGCGCTGCGTGAGCTTGGATTGAGAGGTTTTCTTCACTGGCACTCGTGGACGGAGAACAGGGGTATCGAATCCAAAGTCACCACCCCGTAGCGGCTTAGAAGGCGTTCCATTGACATGGTGCTCGTTCCAAGGGTGCCCGGTGGTATATGTCGGCAAATAGGCTTTCTGTCGTTCGACGTACTGTTGGACGAATTGATGCTTGTCTTGCCTGCCGTCCATCATCATGGTGGTACAGTGGATGGAATGGCAAATGTTACGTACTCGCTCGACTTTGACTCCGCGTGTCGCTTCAAAATATCACAACAGTCTTTTGACGCTTGCATTTTTCTGAAACTCAAAACGACGAACACAGCTCTTTGTAGGACTATCTCCACGTTCCACGCGTCCTAATACTAACTGAACGCGTTCTACTAGGTTCATTCATCAATGAAACGCGGTAACGCTGCCCTCGAAGACAGTGACGCGTCCGACACATGCAACAAACGTTCAAAGACGTGTTCTCAACTCTATTTTGCCGACGCGACTCCACCTCCAATGACGGTCACTATTGGCCAGAGGGAATACAGATTTACCCAAGCATTCGACACTTTTTGGAGGTGGGCAGCGGAAAGGCATGCCATCGACGAAAAGCGTCGCGCCGGTCTTCCTGCTCCGTAAGCTTATTTTCGTGTCACAAGTGTCACTTTTTCTTCTTCTTGCGTCTGACACGCGCGTCGCGATAGCTGGTCCACGGATCCTATTCTTGCAGGCAACAAGTTTTGCAATGCCTTTCGGGTGCTTGATCGCGTTAGCCAGTATATTGTCGCCGAAGTCATCGAAAAAGGTCCGCAGCGACGCGAGGAAGTCACATTTCGTGTCCTGCTCTTCAGCACGTACACGAGCATCCGGACGTACGAGACGCTGCGTAAAAACATCCAGCCGTTCACTTGGCAGGCCTACAAGCGTGCCAATTACGAGAGGGTCCTCCGCGACTTGTATAACAAGGGCACCGCCATCTACACAGGCGCATATCAGAAACCTGCACCCGAACTAGGGTTCGCCGAAAATTTCATGAATCACCTGGCATTCCTCGAGGTCCTC
>JBBPNA010000047.1:0-32971 GCA_038090555.1 Boletus subcaerulescens
TTGTGTTGAGTGGTGGTCACATCAGTCCACCGCGTGGTTCGTGTGTTCTCTCGCGGGCAAAATGTGTCTGATTTCTTAAAATATCCATGCCTAACCCTAAGGGGATTAGAGAAAATGAGATAAAATGTTGAGTTGTGCGTGACCGTGGCGACAGGGTCATCTATGCGCGATGTCGCAACGAGTTGCTCTCCGGCCATAAACACGACGACGGCCTGATGGCGCGCACCCAAGGCCGATAAACACAGGCCTTTAAAAGGAGAAAGGCAGCATGAGATGAACGGGAGCGCGCAAATGCAACGCCGCAGGCGCGGTGGCCCTTGTTCCTCTCCCCCTTACTGACAATGGCTATACTCTTTGCGACGTAGCTGACCACGGGCGGCCGAGTCTCAATTGCGTTGGTGAAAATCAGCGCCAGCGCGTGTGAGAACAAATCAACGAGGGCCGGATCTCACTCCGTAAACGGCATGCACGAAGGCGTGACTAGCGAGTGCGTCACGGGCTGGTTGAGAGGCGGCAATTGCTGTGGTCAATAATGCCTCTGCCTTTGTGAACTGATCCTGCTTCCATAAATCGAGGACAGCGCCGTCAATCCGAAGCTCTGGTTCGGGAAACTGGGGTCTAGAGTGGACAATAGGGTTGAGTCCTATGGGGAAAAGGGTTGGAGTGGGGAACTCGACGGACAAGTTACTTACGGCGATGGGGGTAGACTTGAGAGTTTAATAAGGTCGTCCTAGAGTGCGCGTGCAGCCGGGTCAGTGCAACGCGCTCGGTCACAGTAAGTAAACCCTGCCGAGTCTGAGCCAGGTCTGCCAGGACGTGACGGCACATTCTGCAGAGGAAGCGATGAATTTGCCGTGCTTTGGTAGAGCGGCGCACGAGTTGTAACCCGTTCCGGGAATTAGCCATTCCCAGACTGCGGACCCTGCGTATGCGTCAATTTGCTTGATTTCTTTGTTGGATGCAATGAGGAAGCGGTTGTGAACCAAAGGAGACCTCCGTTAAACAACGGAATGGCATTCACTTTAATGTCGACGAACAAGCGCCAGCCCAAGCAAGGACGCTCACATCTCCAGATCTGGGGAGAGCGTGCGCTAATAGACGCCGAGCGAACCCTCGCTTTCGCCGAACATCGCAGGCGCGTAATCTGGCAATAGAGAAATTACCCAGCAATGAGTATGCAGCATCCTCCAGCAGCATCATGTACTGGGTGGAGGCGAAATGTAATTTCTCCCGGATGCTCGCTAAGCCCGGACGGAGCGCCATCAATTGCTCTGCAGATACCCAGGCAGCTTCGTCCATCTCCGAGATGATTTCCGGCGATTCCTTATCCCATGCTGTCTCCAGGTTGAAGTAGAGTGTCCAATCTTCCGTGTAGAAGTGGAGACATGTTGTTGTTGTAGCATTGTAGCAAGGAACTAGTCTGAAAGAGTGTGGGAACCTCGCAAAAGTGGTGCCAAGGGTGCGTTATCATGTCAAGAAGTTCATCTTTGCTCGCAGCTTAACTTCAAGACAATCGAAGTCAATACTGTCCGGATAAGACCCAATGATACTCACCTTTGGACATTGGACATTGGACAGTTGCTGAATGACGGGTGGGTCCATCGGGTTCCGGAAGCCCACCGTCCTTGCTGTGAATTTTCACACTCCGCCGTTTCCTCACACCGTCATGGTCAACATCCATGTCCGCAGAGAAGATAACGGTGTATGGTTCCGTGGATTGGCAATCCCACTGGAGGATATTCAGAGGTTCTCTCGTCGGCCTCTCAAGTGGCTTCGCTTTGTTGCCTTTGCTGTTCTCGGTGCCAAAGGTGACCTTCTCGATGCTCCTGATGGCAACATCGTCAATTACGACACTGTCTCGGTTACCGATACCGACAGTTATTACTTCTTCCCTGACGGTAATCCCCTCATGTCTCCAGCCATCCTTTACTGACAAGGTGCATTCAAACAGGACGCTACCATCTCGTCGATTCCGATGCGCTAGCTGACAAGATCACTGCTTCTACTGCTTCTACCCCACGTCGCCACCATTTTCGTAACGACGTTGCTCGGCGTGATAACAATCATTGTGTGATCACGGCAGTTGCAGACGATGACTGCCATGCTGCTCACATTATCCCACATTCCAAGGGCGACCAGGTATTGTTCTCAATTTGTTTGCAGATATACATCTGGCTCTCATAATTTTTTTGCTAGTACATCCGCTTCGTCATTTCGGATCGTAGGAGTTTATATGAAAATCAGCAAGTCGACCTTCCAAGTGACCTCAATATCGATTCTCTTAAGAATGGGATTTTTCTTTCCACGATTCTTCATGGTCGATTTGGCCGGGGAGCGAGTGCATTTTTGAAGGTATGTGAATCGTCTTGGTTATTGCCTTCTGATACGAAGTGACTGCTTTTTCTAGACTCCCAACTTTGCCCTAAAGCCCGAGGACATTCCACGGGTGGAGCCTGGCGGCACGCCCGCTTCGCGCACGACAATCCAACACATTCAACCGTGGGAGGGCGTGGACCCTGTTCTGCAGCGGGATGTCCGAGCCAACTGGGCTGTTCGGGACGCACCTCCGAGCCTACTCCTCGATTACGTGTATGGGGTTGCAATCGTCAAACGTTGGGCCACCAATGATATTCTGGATTTGCTAGAGGAGTTCCAGGAGACCCACTACAAAGACGATGACGATGCTGAACTGGAGAACCCAACTGACAGTACTTACGTGCCTCCTCGGGGGACTGTACAGCAACATGGAACCCATCAGACGCGCACGGAGTCAGCACAATGTCGGGCTATCGATACTGCCTTTGCTTTCACTATGTTTTTCAAGGGTTACCCCCCTAGAACAACCATCGATATGATACTTCAGAAACAGGAGGAAGAAGCCGAAATACGTTCACGTCAAGTGGCAAAAGAGAAGGTTCAAGGGTGGTTGGAAACGAGTGAGTTATTGCCACTGTCTCATGGGTCTGATCGTGGTGGAGGTTAATTATCTGTTCGAAGTTGTTTGATACAGGTCATGACACCAATTGTTGGTGATTTTGGTGATGGTCGATGGCTGTACCAGTCCAAGTATGGCGCGTAACGCTGGAGAACCTCCTGACTTAGTGAATGTGTATGGTGATGATACCTGTCGAACCAAAAAGTGTAATACTAGTAGAATTGGCTACCTTGGGCCACTATATTACTCAAAGCCTCAACGTAACAAAATGTCGAGGGTCAGCGCCGGTCAGCAATGATGCAGTTACTCACTACGCTCTCAGCAAATGACAGTCAGCAAACGCAAGGCTGGACCGCACCACACCGCGATGCTGCATCATGGACGAGAGCTCATCGGTCGGACACGTTGGGGGTGTTAACCTCTCTCCTGACGAAACCGGCGGAGGGAGGTGGGACGAAAAACCCTTCTCAGGCAGCCAAAGAAACATTCATGACCGTGCCCTCCCTCCCAGACGAACTCAAGACAACAATCCCAGACACGCATAAAGCACCTCGATATGACTCGAGAACTCTGGTTTCCGGAGAACCGGTGGCAGCGGACTCCCCACGTATTAGCAGAATGGAGCAACAGCCTCAGACGGTTAGTGTTCGATCCCTATCCAAGGACCTGCAGAGGTAACCGACGAACATTTGATGGTATGCTCTCCTTCCCAGACTAACGCGAGAAAACAGTTCCAGTCAGACCAGTGCACCCGACGGCTCGAACAAGTCGGCCCGCATTTATGACGGCAACAATGGCCAGCTTCTGTTGCAAATCCCCAACAAAGGCGGCAATGTCGTGTCGCCACCGCTTGCCTGGTCCGCTGACCGTCGTCGACTTTTTACCGTCTCGGGACAAGACTCGAACGCCAGGTGTTACGATACCTCTTCAGGATCATTGCTCGGTACATGGTCCCCTGGTGATGGTCAGTTCAAATGTATCGTGCTCTCAGCAACAAAAAGTTTATTGTCGTGGCTACCACGAAGTCGCTATCTTGTTGGGATAGCTCTACCCATAAGCGAATTGATATCGTTGTCAAGCTAATGGACCACCACAATTGGCGTACGCGCTCTCCCCCAATGACGACTGTATCGTGAATGGAGAAACCGGTGGAAGACTCACCATCTGGAATCTCCGTGGTATCCTTCCGAGCTCTCATACTTGACAATAAATGTAAGCAATCTCAGTGGTAAAAGTCAGTGATCTAACAGTTTATTGGCGCCTTCTCCATCTGAATCTGCTTCAGCGCACGTGGCACCTTGGATGCTTCCTGTGTCTTCGACGGTCCAGCACGTGAGGTATCCTTGAAATAACTGCCCACGGAATATTTCAACTTCCTCTCCTACTCGAAACATGCATATGCCACAGATGACTGACAAAGAGCGCGGTGAAAAGGGATTGACGTGTGAGTTTTATTTTACCCGCGACTGCCACGCATTCCAAATTGAAATATTGACGGTCGAGACAAGAAACAGACAAATCCAGCATCACGGATCTCCTGTGGCGACAATGCGCGAGGATGAGGACGACTGAGGTGGCCCGTACTCGATGCAGCCGATGCGACGCTACAACACCATGCTCACGACACTTCGCAACGCGCTGTACATGCACGTCTTGTCTTTCGTTTTACCCTCTATTATTGGGAACCGTTTAGCTTTGAATTTGGCTTGCGCGAGTGCACACGATGGACGACTTTTGTATACTCGAAGAATCCATAACATTACACCCAGTCCATTTGTCGCTACATACGTGATAACCAAAGCGAACCGCCATGATGATTGTACAATCAGCGTCCCAATATCTACCATAAACAGCGCCGTTAAACGATCCATATGCGCCAGATGCTGCGTTTTTAGTAGGCCGCGTCCAATAAAACCAAAAGAAACAAATTGGTAGATGCGAAAGGAACGTGTGGTGTAAAGCGAAAAACATGCTCCATCAAGCCTTTCCAAAGACGAGCTTGCCCGTTCTGTGGCCGTTACCGTGCTTCTCTACTTCGATGCCGATCAGCCTCGTTTTTCCGTGTAGCCAGTCGAGGCGACGGACGCCACCCTCCCATCCGCCACCCATCTTGGCACATCGCTTTTCGTATGCACGAGTGACCTTGCGCTGGGCACGGCTACCGTGGCCGAGTGCCTCCCACTCCTGTGGAGTTACCCGCGTCAAGAGGGTCGTATGGAGAGAATAGAGCAGGTCCAGGTTGGTGATGTTTGGGGACCGACTTGACCTGTTGGACGACCCGGCGATATAGAATGAAGTACCGCTCGGAGATGAGGTAGAAGGACCGACGATGACTGGCCATGGGAATTTGTCAGAGCGGAGTACCAGACGTGAAGCTGCCGGTGTTGGGGGGTCTGTGGCCGGCTGTGAAAGCGTATGCGTAGGGACGGCTGTATGTCTCGTACGGTCGAGGACGGTCCGCGAGGAAGGAGTGTATGTCACGTCATATGAAATAGGCGCGCTATGTAACCGCGTGGACGCGAATAGCGGATGCATGTGGAGCGCGGTTGGGTGATGCGGAATTTTGAGTTCTGCACTGCCTGCATCTGACGAATGCGTTTGGTGGATCAGTTAAGCAGGCGAATTTCTGTGAGTATGATCTGACGTACGAGAATGCATGGATCCTGTGACTGACGACATGCTGCCTTGCCAAGGTGGATTATGTCTCAACGACGGCCGCCGTTCATATCGCACATGGTGCGAAGAGCTGCCATTGGATGATCCAGGAGGCGCGGATCCAGGACAGAGTGACGAGCTTGAGTTGGTTCGAGACGACGGGCCAAATGATACGGATGGTGTCATGGAAGGAGTGTGTGGCATGGCATAATGCGCGACTGTACCCACGAAATTAGCAAAGCTTTTAAAGGTGAATGCATGCGAACACCTACGATGTTCAGAAGATTTGTAACTGGCACGCCGGTACAATGGTGCCCGTTCCACCCTGGACGAGGATGTCCCATACCTCACTTCGCCAGAAGAGCTGGGCCCTTGTGCGGCCGAGTCGAAGGCATTGTACCGCAATGGCGAGGGATTGGTAGTGCGAGCAGAGTAACTGTTGCTACGCTTGGTCTTCAAGCGCGGTGGGGAAGTGGGTCCAGTGGAGCCTGGGGTCGCGTAGATATAGTTTGGCGTTGGTTGGGAGCGAGAGCGCCAGTGAGACTTTGAAGACTGTTCGCGGGAAGGAGAGTTGTCGCGAGAGTGTCCGCCAAAGATGTAGCGTAGGTAGGAAGTCATGGTATTTCGTTAAGTAAGTCGTGAACGAAGGATCGTATACCGTGGAACAAGGTCTGAATCCACTGGGTGGGAGACGGATAAGCCTCACGGGTAGTGTCGGACTGTTATATACGCGTGGTAGGAAGATTCCAGGGCGCGATGAACATTACTTCAGGATCCAGGCACGTTTCAAGGCGATAAATTGTAGTGAGTAAGAGAACCCCCAGAAAAAAATAGCGGGAGGCTCCGCCGTGATGTTGGTTAGGAGGTCAGGGTCTCGCGCCAAAAATACGACACGGGCAAGATTGGGGTCCAAGGGATCTCTAGATAGCAGCATGTCTGACCAATTATCACGTCTTCGATTTGTCCGGAATGTCCGTGCAGTCGATAAGCATGCTCGGGCCAGAGGGCGGCTGAGGTAAACGCGAAGCGAATGTGGCGAGTGTGGTTGAATCGGCGTTTTATTGGCCTGCCTTGAGGCGTGTGTTGGGTTTGATGCATCACCCGAAGGCGCTTCCCGAAAGCGCATGGTGACCGCATGTTCGCCATTTACGGCCATGGCGCATACGGCGCGACCGCCCCATTGGCACATCCCATCGCTTGACTAACACGATCTCTAGGAACATTTGACCATGCAAGTCCCTCAAAGCTGACGGACTACGCTTGCCTCATGTTGAGTTAGATTCCATGGTGAGCTTCAGTCCAATCTCAAGTTGCATAGGCAGGGAGACGCATGGTACTCGCAAGCTGTCGTCACGTTGGGCGGCGGATACCGGTAACCAGTCAAACGGTTTTGGTCAGAAAGCGAAATGAACACGCGTGTCAGGTATTGAAGTTGGGATTACTCGCACCTGTGAATCTGCCTAGAATCGCCCAATACGCTGGCGCAGTAGATAAAAAAGATATCAACGATAACCAAGCGTTCTGATGGTGGCCACCAGTGGCGAGCCATTAACTTACAAGCTAGCCGAAATGAAGATCATGACTGCTCTCCTGGTCGATCGCTGATCGCACGCTTTCAAGTTCGTATTCGCGAAATGAAACCACTACAAGAAACGTCGTTGGGACCACATGGACCCCCATTTCTGATTCACCTGCTGTGGCCAGTAGTACTACCGGTGAGAAGGAGGTCCGGCTTTGAAATTGGTCGGGTGGCTATTCCCGGTTGCCCACGAAGGTTTAGTTGCGCAGCGCTCTGATCATATCATATACCCGAATTCTGGTGGGACAGCTAGGGGGTAAATTTCAATTGAGAGGATGGCTTAAAACGCATCCATTTTCATGAACTGAGGTTAGAAATAGCACTGACTCAAGTGGATCCACCCAGGTGGCAAGTTGTTTGGTTTCGGACCCAAACAAGAGACAGCCCTAACACGCCAACGTCGACACTGACCATGAACACGACGTTTGGAAATTTTCTAAACAAACTAAAGCATATTGGCCCTTCGGAATCGCAAGCAGGTCCAGGCCCGTCCTTAGATATAGGTGGTGCCGCCACTCATGAACAAGTCTATCGCTATCGAAAGCAAAGGGGTGTAAACCTCGGTAAGGAGCTGATAAGCTCATCCGTTTGACTTGATCACCGAGCGGATAGGATGCTGGTTTGTCCTGGAGCGATGGATCACAGACGCACCGTTCGCGCAGGCAATACCTCCTGGCCAGAGCGACTTGGATGTCGCAAAGGGCCCTCATGCAAAGGAAATCCTGGAGCGCCATTGGGATACATGGATCACGAACAAAGATTTCGAGTGGCTTGCCGCCAGGGGCATCAATGCCGTGCGGATCCCAGTACGCTCTATCCTCCTACACGAGGATGCTCTCCACTGGACTTTGCTTACAGATCGGCTACTATCATTTATGCGGTCTTGATCGTTCCTTATTGTCAGGGACGGACTTCCATGGGCTTGACAGTGTATTTGAGGGTGCTTGGATTCGACTCGTCCGAGCAGTCGAGACTGCCCAGTTCCATGGCATCGGCGTTCTACTCGGTCTGTGGTTCGATCCTTTGCCCCCAACTTCCTAATATGACCTACAGACTTACACTCTGCTCCCGGGAAGCAGAATCAAGATTCTCATTCAGGGACTTCTTCTTCCCAAGTTCTATTCGCCAATCGATCCAATCTTGAGCTTACCATCCGAGTTCTTCGCACCTTGTTGTCTGCCGTGCGGTCGCTGCGCTCGGAGCATAATCCCCCTATCAGCAATGTCATTGGAATTGAGTTGCTCAATGAACCCAAGCCCTCGTCCCATTCCACGTTGAAGGACTGGTACGGAAAGGCGATAAAACAGCTACGCACAATCGACCCGGGGTTACCGATTTATATATCTGACTGTTGGATGTCCGATGATTATGCCCACTTTGTCAAGTCACTTCCCGAGTCCACGGCACCTGTTTGTCTAGACCACCACCTCTATCGCTGTTTCACATCGGAGGATATCTCGACGCCGGCCGCACAGCACTCCATTTCATTGATGGATCCCAATGCGCCGATGCCGCAGACGTTTGCGCGTGTAGCAGGTGTCCTTGAGGATGCAGGGGGCGCGCTTGTGGTCGGGGAATGGTCTGGCGCGCTGAATCCTGGTTCACTGCAAGGCCCCATCGACGAACGAGAAGAACGGGCGCGATACGTCGCCGCACAGCTTGCTCTCTTCGAGCAGCACTGTGCAGGATGGTTCTTCTGGACGTACAAGAAGCAATATCGTGGCGATCAAGGGTGGTCCTTCAGAGATGCAGTGGAAGCAGGCGTATTTCCAGATCGTGTTGGTGTGTACCTGAAAAAGAACGCTCCTGTGCATGACCCAGATCGAGTGGGGCGGAAGGCTGCCGCATTGGAACGGGCCACAGGTTCGTCCAACGTTCAACCTCTTCGCAGCTTTTGTTTCTCAGGATGGCTTTGGAGGTCAACACGCTGCCTATTGGGCTCGATACCCAGGGCATTACGAACACTGGCGTTTAAGCAAGGGATATGACCAAGGTTGGGAGGACGCTTACCGATATCTTCTACACAGCGTTGCAAACCAGCCTGTGGTTTCCGAGCTCGGATTCCGGGGCCCGTGGAAAAAGAAGAGGGTGCGTGAGCATGGCGTCGAAAACGGGTTTAGCAACAATCTTTGGGAATATGGTAAGGCGTGTGGTTCCATCGCCGTTGGTTTTCGTGTACCCTCCTCTTCCTTGCGAATCTTTTGGACTCGGTCTAAGCTGATACTAAATTTGGTCTTTTTCAGAGCATGGTTATGTGCAAGCCATTCGCGATGCAAACCTTGACTTCCAGTCTGCGTATTGCTGAGGCTTGCGATCTTCGTAGTCCACATACACCCTGCTGTGCGATGGAGGTGTAGAACAGACGTGTTTTGTTACGTGCATTTCCCTTTTTCCCAGTATAATATTTTGGATCGCCAAATTGCAGACACTACGCCAGAGCTCTCCGATGCGTTACCGTTATCTTTACCCTCCTTGTATGTCAAGTGGTTGATGCAAGCGGTGCAATGTATCATGTTATTTGCGGCCCCCTACCGCCACGGGGGAACAGAACGGCCAAATTTGAAGCAACCGACTCGATCGTTCCGCATTCTCAATATTGCCTCCGTCGGGACCTTTCCTGAGCAAGGGGTAAAATCCATTCTCAAAACAGTCCATATCGTACAGTACTGCAAAGGCAGCATATAGATCATAGCATAATTTATCGGTACAAATACTGTCTCTTGTCTATCGTGGGTGGGTATAAGGGGGACTTATAAATCATCAGAGATACTCGTCGTCATCAGAAAACGCGGCATTCATGCGGTGATCAGTTTCCAGTGGTAAAAGCCATCTTCATCGTGTGATCTGATCAACCCTCTGAATACGTGTTTGTCCAGCAGATAGTCAACGCGTTTCACTCCCCGGCTCGCTTCCACCTGCGCTGACGATGGGACACTGCGGTACCTCCGAGTATACGCACGCGCGATCTCAGTCTCCTTGGATACGCTCAGCCGAGCCCAGTCTTCGTGTGTGATCTGCCTATGAAGGTAGGAGTGGATCATGTAGAGGACGTCGCCAAGCGTGATGGGGGGGTGCGCAGTGGGATCAGTGTATCCGTCATCACGAAACTCCAGATCGATCGGCCATTGCTTGATAGCATCATGCGTGATGCGCATCCGCGGGAGAGGCGGATACGTCGCGGACTCGCTCAGCTCGTCAGCGGACATCATGGTAGTCTGTCCAGGGCCGACCCAGAGGAGGGGGGAAAAGGATGGCGAGGCGAGGTCAAAGTTAAAGCCCACACTGGGTGTCTCTCCGTTTAGAAGGGGATGGATCCGGAAGTGAGAGGATGTGCCAGCCCACGGGGAGGCGGGTTCCCATGGCCGGAAGCCACCGCCAAAGGATCGCCTTCTGATGTCTGTGGATGGGGCGGTAAGGAAGGGGCTGGGTGGCAACCCGCCGTGCCAGGATGGTCTACGGGCACGAGGAGGGGGAGTCCAGTAGGGATTGTTGAAAGGCGCGCCTAGAGGTGTGGTGGGTCTGAGATACGGGGATGATGGGGGGTATGGAGAGGATGGGAAGAGTGTAGCAGGAGGGATGAAAGGCGAGCGTTGCAAGTATGGGCCGTACCCGAGAAACGGAGTAGGCTCGAAAGCCAGAGGCGTATAGACGAATGGACCAGACATGATGATCGATGATTGTGTGGGAGCAGTGGGCGCAAATTTATGTTATATGTGAAAGATAGGCGTCTAAGGCTGTGTCTCTAGACGCCTGCTGCCTTCGTCATCTCTATATGCACGAGTATAATACACAGCCTACTTACCTCACAGCCACAATCAGCGGTGCAGGTTCACTGCCTGAGCGTTCTGCCCTCTGAGCAGTGGTTGGCTTGCGAGCCAAGTGGGGACGTCTGCGTCCACGGTGTTGAACGGTCAAGCTGCGCGGCAGGACCACACACCAGAGTGTGACTCAGCTGCCTGGCAGACAGCCGCTGGGCGGCACAGTGCTGCGGTACTAGTAGATAGAGTTCAAGTCACCATGCTTGACAAGCCGACAATTCGTGGGAAAGTGCAGCTCGAGTGACTACTACTACTATACTACCCTTTGCCGTTCGATTCGCTCAATGTTCAAACGTTCACCAGTGCACTCTCGTTTCGTTGTTCTGCCGTTTCGAGTCGCATTTTAAGCGTTCCGGAACACCCTCCTGAGCTCTCGGCGCATCTCATTCACCCTCCCGGGTCCTCTACCCCACTGGTTTGGTCTGTGGCAGCACGCCTGTCTCGTTGTCGACGCGTTCTGAGTGTTTCGGTTCGCTCTCCTGACCTTTCAGCACGTCCCCTTCGTCTCCCAGGTCCCCTACCTCGCCGGGTATGTGCGTGCGCCTAACTAACTCGTGTGCTGGGCGATTCGCACTCGTCCATTTTGCTGTGTGGCCGGTCTGGTGGGCTCGTGAGTGGAAGAAAATGGTCTTGGGGTTCCCTAGGTACGTGGTTAGCCGCTGTTCAGTAACGGGCGGGTAAACGAACACCAGAGTACATGCAGATTGCAGCGTCTGCACGTGTTATGTGTTCGTGCGCTCGCATTAGCGGCAGAGAGGGCAGGCAAACGTGATGTGATGTGGGGCAAAGGCGGACGGGCAACGATGATGCACTGACAAAGTGGTGACCCAGTACAGGGTGACATCCAGGCGAACGCATCGCACACGAAAGCGCAGACGCAGAGTCGAATGAGGACATTGAGGGAACACCCCAGAACATCCAAGGTGAAGGGGAGAGTGTCAACGTGTCGAAACGCGTCGATCAAGGCGAGGCTATGGAGTGCCAGCGTATTGGCACGCAGTCGATCGACGCCAAGAGTCCAGTACCAGCTCCGCTGTGTCCCTAGCATTCTCGTGGTGCCCGTGATGCTCTCGTCGTGTCCATATCGTCGCCGCCATCGCGTTCCTCGTTCCAGCTCGTACATTCTCCACCTCAAGCTCGACACTTGGGGGACTTGTTCTGCCGGTTCGCGGCTTCGTTGGATGACAAGGAGCCTATCAAATATGTTAGAACACGAATGCGAAGGTTCAGAGGATGAGCATGTACCTGCAGGAGCTCCAAACGAGCTGAAGGAGCCGAGATGCTAGGCGAACACAGCGGGCTTCATCCACTGGAGCCAGGAACACCCCAGAGACAAAGCGAACGATCGCGATGTTATGAACGCGCATCGTCAAGATACCCGCCCAGGAAGGCTGGGGGCAAGCAGGAGGTGATGGGTGGCTTTGAGCGCGATTGGGCGCGTGGAAACGATGTCGATGGCGACAGCACAATTAGCGGATCACATCTCCAACATGGAGTTGCTAGTTGGCAGGGATATCGAGCCTGCCGTACCGTATGCGCCACCCGCACGGGTTACCCATACCCGTGCAGTTGCCTAGTTTTGCATAACCATCACGTTCATCCAGATAGCGGTCTCAACTAAGTCAGGGTCTTTTTTTCCGTCGTCATTTCAACTTGTCTGACTTGGCTCGTGACCCTCGTGCAGCAACGGGATAACACTCCGCAAGTGTCAGGCTGCCCCCTGATCGTATCCGCTGCACGGCACCCCCGGCCAAGAGACTCCATGCTAAATGCCTAAGCTTCATTAGCCGTCGAACTCCACATTCTTTCACTTCATCTACCAAGTTAGAATCTTTCTGCTTTACAGTGATTCTGGACTTCCCTAATTCTCTCTCATCAATACTTTGACACTTCTTATAATATTAGCATTGCTTTCTACCCCTTCCTTCATTCCTTTCTAGCCATCTAATAGTTGCTCGACCTGATTTTATTGTCATCACTCCGCGCGTGTCAGGCAAGGTTTGCGCCGCCGCCAGCCGATTATCTGAGATGATTGATGAAACTTGACGCCGAGTCGGAGGTTTGTCAGCCAACTCGAGTTCCCGATCAAGGCGCTTTTACGGGTACATACTGGCTTTTCCCATCGCTGACTCGTGCTCTTTAAATTCAACGTCGTCATTTGGTTTACGTCTAGAATGGCATCAGTGTCGCATCAAAAGCTTCAAGATTCGACGGTGGCGGCGTTGTAATTCATCGACTAACACGCAGGAGAGAGAGAGAAAAAGTAAGTACGACACCACTGTGGCCCTTGCTATCTCCGATATTCGGTCGGCTTAGCTGAACTGCTTACTATTGGTCTATTAAAGTCTGATGAAGACCACTGGGAATCTATTTATGGGGCCAAACCGTAAGCTTTTATGCTTCCGATTTATTGAATACTGTATAAGTTCAACGATCCAGACAACCGAAAGTACCTCTCTCCACCTCCGAGCAAGCATGGTTTGGGCCGTTTTGCTGTCCATTGCAATGGCTGTCACGTTGGGCAGCGCAAACAGGTCCTCACTCATTGGTAGCCTGGAAGGACAATTTTTGTTGAACAAGACATGTCGGGAAATTGCAGCCGCTACCTCTGACGCATCAGATGTTTACGATGTTGGTTCGTTCACTCACATTTCTTTCCTGTTCGAATGGAGTTCAAAGATGCCAAACACGTTGCAGCATCGCTCAACTATGCACGAGCCATCGAGCACTGGGCAACCTCAAGTACCCAAATCTCGGCTTGTTCATTTGAGCCCGGTACGGCGATGGATGTTGGTATTGCGGTGAGCATGTTTGCCTGATCGATGCCCACGCATTCCTGATAGAGATGGTTTTTAGCTACAAATTCTCGGTGAAACAAAAACTCCCTTTGCGGTTCGTGCAGTTGAGATGGAACATGGTTCAATACTTACATCCTCTTATAGGTCAAAGGTGGTGGTCACGCCACCAATCCAGGGTTTTCGTCGACTACTGGAGTCCAGATAGCGATGACGAGATTCTCCGATATAGATTATAATTCTGAAGCACGAACCGTGACAGTAGGAGCGGGCCTGATATGGGACGATGTTTATGCGGTACTTGAACCGCATGGAGTAAATGTCGTCGGTGGACGAATTTCTGGTGTAGGTGTTGCCGGGCTTACACTCGGGGGAGGTGTGTCCGGGTCCTTATATGATCGGCAGATGCCTTGACTGTTGACATGACCAACAGGCTATTCGTGGCTTACAAACCAGTATGGTCTGACAATCGACACTGTGCAAGCGTTTGAGCTGGTCATGCCTAATGGGACAGTCATTAACGTTATGGAGACGTCGAGACCCGATCTCTTCTTTGCTCTCAAAGTACGTTTCTACGCCCGACTTTGTAATCGTATTCATCTCTTTGCAGGGCGGTCTGAACAATTTTGTGTGTATAAATGCTTTGCCTATGATTTGTTGCTAACTGTTGCTTCAGGGTATTGTAACTAGGTTTACGTTAGAGACATTCCCGCAGACGCAGGTATGGGTACGTATGCATCGACGTTTGATACTCATGTATATGTTCTAATCCAAGATGTAAAAGGGGGGTCTCATTACCTATGCTGCGGATGCCGTAGACCGGGTGAATACAGCGACAGTGAACTTCGCGGCAAACAGCACGGATCCAAAGGCTGTTATAGTCACGGGGTATGCCTATGCTCTAGGACAAGTAAGACTTTCAAGCGTTCTCTTAAAATTCAATACACTTATCCATGCCACACAGTTGCTTGTAACCGAGGTTCTTTTCTACGACGCCCCAGCACCGCCCCCTGGAATATTTGACGAATTTCGAGCGATTCCCTCGCTGAAAGAAGACGTGTGTACTCGTTCGTACTTATCCTTCGTGCGGTCGTTACCTATGAATGTAACCACTGGGACACGGCGAGTGCCTCTTCAATCGAGCTGAGTATTATTACTCAAACACTGTTAACAGTGGCATCTTTAACACAATTTCCCCCGTCAACTATCCACTTTCCTTACTTCAGTCGATCTTCAATGAAACCCTCGTAAGTTCAATTGTTACTTTCAGCGCAAACAGGAGCCCTTAACTACATTGCTCCAGTATTGGGGTGAACACCTCGCTCTGGCATCCACGGTGTTCGTCGCATATGAAGCGGAGATATTTCTTCCCACGCTCCTCAACCATAGTACGACACCTTCTGCATACCCACCTTCGCGTGCGCAACCTCTCATGCCGCTCAACATCTACTTTGCGTGGCTGTCGCCTGATTCCGATCAGCTCAATCAAGACGCAGTGCGGACGAGTGCACGTACGCTGCAAGCGAGCGCGATGAATGCCGGTCAAAGTGACATCGCCAATGCCGTCCTTTACCCAAACTATGCCATTTTCGATACGCCACTACTCAACTTGTATGGTGCGAACCTCCCAAGCTTACAGGCGATCAAAGCCGCGGTTGACCCGGAGGATGTCATGGGTCTGGCTGGCGGTTTCAAGTTGTAATCCAGAACGCGGAAAAAAGGCGAATGTATGTTGTTTGTGGTCCGCGATAAAAGGTACTGACATTCTGTAGTTCTAGCTAAGGGATGCTGTACAGGCTATTTTGGCTCCGAGGGGCGAATGCATATTGGTCCTGATCTGAGAACTCGTTTGTGATCCGTGTTTCCACTACGCGTCCTTCGCTGCTCAAAAATAGCATGTTGGTTTGCTAATCATTGTCGGATATTCATACAGAAAGAGTGCAGGAAACAAACTTCACTCGAAGGACAGCAGATAGGGTAGTGACCCAGTCATATTTCCGCGAGCTTACCTATCATGAACCCATCGTGCATGCGCGCGTAGACCGGAACCTTATCCACCGTTGACACCCAAAGGTGAGCTCCCGAATTTCGCCGGATGGGCTGATTGGACATGGAGATTCAACTGCAACAAAAGGATTTCTAAGAACACGGGCTCACAGGGTATGCATGCTACAGTGGGAATTTAACCATTTACATGGTCTAGCGCCAACGCCACTACTCGGGTGACTCGCACACCTGTGCTGCGGAGGTTTGCGTGGCATTTTATTCCGGCGGATGAAACGTTGC
Organism: Boletus subcaerulescens; assembly: GCA_038090555.1. Taxonomy (NCBI): domain Eukaryota; kingdom Fungi; phylum Basidiomycota; class Agaricomycetes; order Boletales; family Boletaceae; genus Boletus; species Boletus subcaerulescens. Next base: position 16,069 of record JBBPNA010000047.1, read on the forward strand.
TCTATGTGGCTTCCCGCTGAAATCCTTTTTTTGTTCTGTTAGATGTGCCTTGTAGTCAGTTCCTCACGTCAGTCGCCAAGAATGCAACCTGATTCTCCAGATGAGTCTAACCCTTCTAAGTGTGTGGCATAGCATCATCTATACCTTCCAGGTTTCCGCAGCATTGTTCATGGGCTCGTAGCCGAACGCCAGCGAACCGTCTGGTCAGCTATCCGTCTTCCAAAGGTTTGGTGTATAACGTGTAATTCACCGTCTTTTGCAGGTGCATACTCTTTGGTGAAAGGGACCTTCGAATCAATGAAGCATCCACCTGGCCGAGGTTCAAGCTCGAAATCAGGGGAGGACCCTGACGGCTTTTGTTAAGCTCCGGGCTCCGGACCCCGCAGGAGTTTGGCCCCGTGCACCTGAGGCACATGCCAGTGCTGCTGAGCGCTGAGCGCCGAGTGTCAAGCCGTAAACAGTGGCAGTGATAACTCTCATGGGATAGCATATAAGCCGACGAACTGGGCAAACAAACGTATCTTTTCCAGCCTCTCGATTCAGGTATGATTCGCGCTGCTCTCCCTTTCATCGCGATGGCGACTTTGGGGAGCACCATCAACCCTACCTTTGTTGCCGATACGCAAACAGTGCTCACTCAGTCCAGCCAGTCATTGGGTGAGACATGCCAGCAAATTAAGGGCTCTATTTCCAAGGCATCAGAAGTCTACCATTTCAGTTCGTTGTCGTGTATTTCTCTCATGTTTTGGGTTGAAATTCACGCACAACATTCATCGCAGCATCGTATAACTACCGTGAAAACATCCACCACTGGGCATCATCGAGTACCCAATTCTCAGCATGCTCGTTTGAACCAGGTACAACCGAGGATGTTAGTATTGCGGTAAGCATGTTCCATTGCTTTTATGTCTCTTGTTCACCAACGGTGATATGTCTAGCTGCAAATTCTTGGCCAAACCCGGACTCCCTTCGCGGTTCGTATCATCTGTCTCTGGGAAAGTACAAATCCTTTGACGGTTTCCCTCTAGGTCAAAGGTGGCGGCCATGCTACTAATCCGGGTTTTTCGTCGACTGCGGGAGTACAGATAGCGATGTCGAGGTTCTCGGAGGTTTCGTACGATCCCACTGCCCAAACAGTCACAGTAGGAGCGGGTCTGACTTGGGATAAAGTTTACGAAGAGCTTGAGCCACATGGAGTGAATGTTGTCGGTGGACGAGTACCCGGTGTGGGTGTTGCCGGATTTACTCTTGGAGGAGGTATGTTCCAACAGCACTTACGACTGAAAAGCTTCTTTCATGATGTCAACAGGTTACTCGTGGCTTACCAATCAATATGGTCTGACTATCGATACTGTGCAAAATTTTGAGCTGGTCATGCCCAATGGGACAGCCATTAATGTTACGGAGTCGTCGAGTCCCGACTTGTTTTTTGCTCTGAAGGCACGTGATGCGCTGACATGACGCACTGACCTTACTGATATCTTTCTAGGGTGGCCAGAATAACTTTGTATGTAGAAATATTTTGCAAAGACTTGCGTTAATGTCAATCGCCCTCCAGGGTATTGTAACAAGATTTACGATCAAGACGTTCCCGCAGACGCAAGTTTGGGTATGTATTCATCTAGTATCTCTGACAGACACCCTAATTCAAAATACAAAGGGGGGTCTCATTACCTACACCGAGGACGTCCTAGACCGGGTCAACCAAGCGACAGCGAATTTTGCAACATATAACACGGATCCAAAGGCTGCGATAATCACATCGTACAACTACCTTCTCGGTGAAGTGAGTCCTCTATGCAAGGTGTTGTTCGAAATCCATTCCAACGAATTTGTTCGCTTTCCGTAGCCAGGCGTGTCGCTGATTATATTTTATGACGCGCCAGCACCGCCTGATGGAATCTTTGACGAATTTCTAACGATTCCATGGTTCACAAAAAGTGTTTCGACGCGTTCCTTCCCAGCTTTTATCCAATCTTTACCTGGGTGGAACACAGCTCGGTACGTGCATTCTTTTTCTGATCTACAGGACGATTTCAAATACATTAATAGAGCCATCTTTAACTCGATATCTGTGATGAACTATGAGCTCTCCTTCCTTCAGGCGGTCCTTAACGAGACCACCGTAAGCGGGTTGTCTCTTCCACTTCCAGTAAGATTCGCTGACCGTTTCGCTTCAGTATTGGGGGAGAAACCTTCCGGAATCTGTAGTATTCGTTTCTTATGATGTGGAGCCATTCCTCCCCACACTCTTCACCCACAATACGACTCCATCGGCATACCTACCCGACCGCACGCAAGTCCTCTATCCACTTAACATCTACTACGCATGGTTGTCATCAGAATCCGATCAAGACGTGGACACTGCGATACGGACGAGCGCGCAGACGCTTCAAGCCCATATCAGTCAGATTGGCCTCACCAATGCGGTTGTCTATCCCAACTATGCCATCTTCGATACCCCGTTGGATAAGTTGTATGGAGCGAACCTACCAAGATTGCAGGCGATCAAGAAGATGGCAGACCCAGATAATGTGATGGGTCTTGCTGGCGGTTTCAAGCTCTAATTTCATACTAGCATGTCAAAGGCTTGTAGGCGCGTGGATAAAGTTGACGCCGCAGATTAACTACATGAGTTCTAACTCACACATTATTTACATAAACATAACACTCACAGTTGTGATTGGCCATGGCTGCGTCGACGGTATTGCTGTCCCGTCACCGCACCCTAAGAACAAGGACCACCCAGACACAAACTTTGGTTACGCTGTGCATCCCCTGCACACTGATCCACACGGTACTATACAACAAAAATGCACAAAACCCGAAATTGATCATGCTGACCTGTTGACGAGATCAGCGCAGCGCGGCCAGGTCGCTTTCCTCGAAAGTTGGAGAGTCGCTGCCACCGTGCGTTTTCGGATGCGGTTTCGGACAGTTAATGCCGGCGGTCCGAAGACGCGCCGGTTCAAGTTGTACTTTGCCTGAAACTCCCATCATGATCAGTTGAACACTGCATCGAAATGCCGAGCAGCCCAAACCTCCGCAAGCTGAAGGACTTAAACGACCAGAGATTGAACATTTATAAGTAAAACATAACATAGTAAGTGATGGTAACAGGCCGCGCCGTAAAAGCGGCCTTGTCACTATGGTCTTTGGACAATGGAAGACTTGGTCAGGTCAACGATGCACCTTTTCACTTGACCGACTGGCATACAGTATACCGTAATTAACGTCGTGATAGCTTAACCGCCAAATTTTGGGTAACGGCATAAAAACCTTTTAGCGAGCTTGGCACTGGCAGGCAAACGCAGCAGAAATCCCATCTTCTCGGCTTCAAGTATGGTACGCGCTGCTCTCGCTTTCACTGCGGTCGCATCCTTCGGCAGCACAGTTGGTCGTACCCTTGTTGACGACAAGCGTGGCGTCTACGAGCGTTCCCTTTTACTGAATGAACCGTGCCAAAAAATAGCAAGCTCTATTTCAAACGCATCAGATGTCTATGATGCTGGTTCGTTTCTATCCTTTCCTCCGAGTTCTAGTTCACGCCAAGCACGGTTTTGCAGCTTCGGTAAACTACCTAGAAGACATCAGTCACTGGGGAGTGTCAAGTACCCAACTTGCAGCGTGCTCGTTTGAGCCTGGTACACCCGAAGATGTTGGCATTGCAGTAAGCCGCTCTATTACATCCATGTTTTCTTTCCTTCACCAAGGTGATGCATCTAGCTACGAATTCTCGGCGAAACCCAGACCCCGTTCGCGGTTCGTATCGTTTGGCTCTGGGTAAAGATGTCATTTCATGTGTCCCTGCAGGTCAAGGGTGGTGGTCACACTGCCAATCCAGGGTTTTCGTCGACTACGGGGGTCCAAATAGCCATGTCGAGGTTCTGCGACGTTGATTACAATCCTGCAACGCAAACAGTCACGTTCGGAGCAGGTCTGGTTTGGGACGATGTCTACGCGGCACTTGAGCCATACGAAGTGAATGTTGTCGGTGGTCGAGTAACCGGTGTTGGTGTTGCTGGGTTTACTCTCGGCGGAGGTATGTTTGACTGTCGTATGCGGCTGAAAGACTGCTCTCAGCAGTGTCAACAGGCTATTCATGGCTTACAAATCAATACGGTTTAACCATCGATACTGTGCAAGCGTATGAGCTGGTCATGCCTAATGGGACAGCCATCGATGTTACGGAGACGTCGAGTCCCGATCTCTTCTTTGCTCTCAAAGTACGGCGTTTTCTAAACATGAATTTGTAATCTCGTTGATTGCCTTGCAGGGCGGTCTGAATAACTTTGTATGTGGAAACGTTTTGGCTATGACTTCGGCTGATTGTTGTCCAGGGCATCGTAACGAGGTTCACATTGAAGACATTCTCGCAGGGGCAAATTTGGGTATGTATGCATCCGTTCCCAATACCATCTAGGCGTTCCAACCCAAGATATCAAGGGCGGCGTGATTTTCTATCCTCCAACTTCCCTAGACGAGATTACCAAAGCGACGGCGAATTTTGTAGCACGCAACAAGGATCCAAAGGCCGCAATGATCACATCATATAACTACATCGCCGGTGTTGTGAGTCCTGCGGCGTTGAGTTGACAATCCGATTTCATTCGTCCGTCCGACGCAGCCGGAACCAACCGTCATCATCTACTACGACGCACCGGAAATGCCTGACGAAATCTTTGACGAGTTTCTCGCGATTCCTGCGTTGAATCAGGGTATTGATGTTTCGACACGCTCCTACTTTGATTTCGTGAAATGTATACCCGTACCCCCACCACGACGGTATGTGTATCCCTCGTCGATGCTGTGACAGAATCCCAAACGCGCGTTGACAGGATCATCTTCGATTCATTTTCTACGACCGACTACTCGCTTCCCTTCCTTGAGCGGATCGTCGAGGAGGCCGACGTAAGTGGACAGTCTCACTCTCGTTCCCTAGCACGAGTCACTGATGATTCACCTCCAGTCTATGGCCGTTAACACTCTTTTGAACACTGCGACATTCCTTAACTACGATGTTGAACCCTTCCTTCCCACTCTCTACACCCGTAACAAAACACCATCGGCCTACCCGCCCGACCGCACGCGCGGCTTCATGCCATTCGAAATCTACTTTGCATGGGAATTGCCAGTGTTTGATCAAGTCGTTCAAGATGCGATACGGGGGACCAAGGGGACGCTCCAGAAATATGCCATTGCCAACGGTCAAAGTGATGCTAACCTGGCTGTCTATCCCAACTATGCGATTTTCGATACGCCGCTGGACAAGATGTATGGAGCAAACCTACCAAGATTGCGGGAGATCAAAAAGGCGGTAGACCCGGAGAACGTGATGGGTCTTGCTGGTGGTTTCAGGTTCTGAATCAGTCTAGATAGGCTATATAGCGCCTCGTCGTTGTATCGTATCAGATTGACAATACCCCTTTCGCTCAAAGAAACATGGATGAAGGAGTACGGTGATACTGGGAACATGCGAGAAGATTGTACATGGGGAGAAGTCGTACGGGGTGCTCATTAAGTGACTCTGGAGATGAGAAAGGTGTCGCTGGGTCGACGTCATTGTCCTGTCAGCCGGACACCCCACACCTTTAAGAACAAAAGAAACTTCGATGCTATACCGTCTGCTAGCTGTCATCGTCGCGCGTCGCATATTCCCGTGCACGCATCGATGAATATCACCCCATGCATGTTGCGACGTCCATGTATGCGTTGGAACGACGCAAAAAAAGCACCTCTCCTCGGTGGGATCACGATGACATGCCCAAGTTGAGCAATGATCAAGAGTTCCGCAGCCCAATGACCTACCCATGCAAACACGTATATGTCCAGATAGTACCTGAAGAAGATTTCCGTACGTTTGCAGACCATCACGTCTTCTAGGCATCCGATTGGGAGGACAGAACAAGGGTATATTCAAGAGGGTATAACAGGCTGCGTTATTGCGTCCAGGTCGTCGGTAACAGCCACGGAAAAGATACATGGCCAAGTCGCACGTGGGGATGGGGTGACAAGTCTCGAGTAGAGCTGGGCAAGGTGGTATATCACCTCGTCGGCCAAGACCAAGGAGCAACATAAATATCGAATGTCCAACTTGACGCGTCCCGCACTGAGTGAGAGGATAGTTTGTAACATCATTCGTGTCCAATGACTCGAAGCGCGAAAGCAGGAACGTACTACATGGACGGACAGACGTACATATACCGTCCCTTTTCTCCGAGCTCTGGGGAAGAGTCGTCGTAAGCAGATACAAGTTTCACATGCACAGCCGACAAGAGAGGCACAGGGGAGAAAAACGCGATCAAAGCATAAGGGTCCGTTGTTAGGGAAGGGATGAACGTCGCCTTGTGAGAATTTAAATATCCAAACGCGACCATGACCTGAAACGGACGTCGAGATGGACGTGGATCAACCGACCAATAGCACTGGCAGCCGCATGACCCAGTATCAGGGTTCATGAAGTGGCACGTACGCACGTTCATCGGATATGAAATTGAGCTTGAGAGGGGGATGGGAAAAGCTTTACCAGAATCCTGTACCAGGCGTCATGGCAGTTTGGTAGCAAAAAGAATCCACTTGTTTTGGTTATGTTACCTGGTCCCATGGAACGGATACGAGTAACACCGCCACGCGGATTTAGACATTATTGGAACAGATTACGGTACACGTACTATTGGCTACAAAGATTCTAAGTTGAATGAATCCAGACAAGTCCGATGATCAAAAAATACTTGTCAATAAAATCATTGCCAGACGAAAAGAGAACGAGCCCATAGGAACCACACGCGAAGCACTGGGAAATGCCGCATTCACGGAGGGGGTAAACAGTGTGCTGGGTTCATGAGCCCTAGGTTAAGCCACCAAGCCCCACGGCGTGACGATATCCACACGCCCCACCAATACTTGCGATCGCCCAACACGTCTGCCCTCTTGAGCCCCTGCCTCGCCTCCCACCCCGGAAGCGCCACGCTCTCCCGACACCGCTGGTAATACGCATCTGTCATCCGACGCAGATTGCTCGGATGCAAATCGCAAACGTATTGCACCTCTGGGTACGTCAGAGGGATCTGAAAGTATTCATAGATGGCCTCGAACAAGTCGTGGAGCGTCACTGGCTCGCTTTGGTCGATGACGATGGGACCCCAGAGGGTAGACATGTGGCCGACGTCGCACGTCACGACGATCGTGTTCGCTTTGGTGTGGGTGACAGTGTCTCCCCCGATGCTGGACATGTCGACGATAACATGGTTGGGCGTTAGTCGTTTCGCCATGGAGGGGTGTTTAGTGACGTTCCAGCCAATCATGGGTAGGTTGGCATTGTTGGGGTTGGGGATGATGTGTGGCGAGAGGCGGATGGGGACATCGCGGGTCCAGTCAAGCGGGGGCCATGTTCCAGGAGCCCATTGGGGCATCGTACCTGGAAGGGGATGGCCACCTGTGAGGGTGATAGCTGACCAGGGACTGAGCGGATGAAGGATCGATGGTGTGGGTTGAGGGTGTGGACTCCAGGCCAACTGACCGGTTTGAAATTCCCAGACATAGTGATGAGGTACCCAAGGCGGTAATTGAGGAGGATGGTACCATGGAGAAACATCGTTGGACACCGGTGGTGGTGGTGGCGGTGGATTGGGAGGCTGATCTGGCATTTGGGAGCAAAACGTCAACGGAGCAACAGCACAGGCCACACGGGAATAAACGTTACCCGTGTTAGCTTCGATACCAGGATTCCCACCACCTGGGAAATTATCGGGATCCCGTGGCTCTGGACGAGTCTTCCGACGGCGAAGCAAACGGCGGGGGCCCATGAAGAGTGGCCGAGCTGCACTAAGACAGCCCCAGGACGGCCGCAGGTTGGAAGTGGTTCGAGAAAAGACAGGCGCAAAGGCAGAATGCTCTGAGAAACTGCTCGTATCTAGCACAGTAAGCTCGTTCGCCTCTGGCGCTGTTTCGAAGCCGGGCACTTCGTCTAGGCAGTAGTTGCGCATCATATCTTCGACGGCGTCGCGGGTTGCCCGGGGATCTAGGTCTCTAGGCGCAGCAGCCAGAGTGACATCACGCCAGAAGTGTTCGCGCAAGGAGAAATCGGGGGACATTGGTGAGCGGAACGGTGGATGTGTGTGTGAGACGAGCGGGCTCCAGAAGTTCCAGCAGGTGACTGTTAGTTTGGCGACATTAAAGGAGGACGCGATGCACGCTCTGAGCACAAAAGAAGGTCTCCTTGTTGACAGGTACAACAGCAAGATGTAGTAGAATCACTCACAAGCGGGTGAACAGGTGGACCCACAAAGTATCTCGTCAGATAAGCCGCTTCTCTCCGCCGGCTCGAGGTTTCCAAAAATGTACAAACTGATTTAGACGGCATTGTACAGTACTACACTACAAGGCTATGTATGTCACAGTGCGCCCTCAAGCTCATGCGTCAACAGGAACTGTGCTGTGCAACGTCGGGGACAACAGGAAAGGTATCCATTCCTAGCCGCACCATAGAACGGGGCTGTGGTGGGCTCTTTTCTGAGCACAGCCATTCATACCATGTAATCTCTTGATAGTCGTACGTATCGTCAAACATCTCTTGAACAACCAATACAGTAATTCATCTTGGCTTCCGAAAACACCCGAGAACCCATCATACACTGCTTCCCGTCCCCTGAGTAGTTTTGGTACCCTCTCCGGTTTGATCCTCGCCCCCTGTTTGAGGAGACGTGGCCTCAGGGCCTAGGTAGTCATTAGGTATGTATGTCAAACGAAAGAAGAGGAAAGACGGACCAGCCTGGGTCGACTGGGTGCTTTGTTGCACTTTCTCTGTATCACCCATCTGACCGACCGGTTGTTGCTGACTCGTCTCTGACTGAGGCTGTCGGCTCTCGGCGGGCGAGGGAGGTGGAGCCGGCGTTAGGCCAGACACTTCCTCCTTGGCGGGCTGCTCCTTCAGCTTCTCACTGACCTTGGCCTCCGCGTGAGGTTCGGGACCAGCAACAGCACTGGTAGGTGGCGGGACCCCTTTCATCTGCGCAACGCCCCGTTCGATCTCAACTTTACCCTTGGCAACGATGTCTTCCTCCTTTGCTTTAGCCTCCTCCGAGCCAGAGACGGACTCGAATGCGCCCATCACAGACCCGCGGAAGTCTTCGCCAATGCCTGTCAATCAGCAATCAGTGAGCGTTTTCCGCTTCAAAACGGATAACAGGCAGCGTGCCGTGGACGATATGAGCTGCCCCTCTACATCAAGTACCGGTCTACTCAGCAAAGACGGTAGATGTGCGACAAAGAACAGCTCACTTGACCTTGTCTCCAAAGCTGGAATGTTTTTTCTCTGCAGTCTCGTGTGTCGACATGACGAGTCGTTTCGAGGACCGATTAGCCCCTTGTTGTGTTTATATGCATACACGTGTTTACGATGATGTCGCCAGTGACGTCGTGGCGTTCAGAGTTGGCTTCGGTGATGCAACGTGCCCCTAGACTTTTGGCTCCTTCCAATCGACGGAGATACAATCCGATCAAACACACGTCATATTTGATCGATGCGTGATCTTATCTTTACATCTGTGCACGTGACTATGTGATCGAAAATTTATCATCCCATCAAAGTTCTGTGCGAACGCATCTCCGCTTCCCCACCACCGTGAGGGGAGACTGTTGTATGGGGATCGTTCTGATCTGCGTTGCAAGGTGCCGCTTGTTGTTGGGGACACAGGTTGTCTTGACCTGAACGAGCGATCTCCGAGGTAACAGATCTGTGCACAAGCATATCAGGCTCAAACGGACGAAGAGTGGTCGTACATCTGTATTTCTTTATCTTCTACACTGTCTATCTATTACAAAACCACTCCGAATCTCCGAACACGAACGAGATAAGAAAATTCCGCATCCGAAATGAAAAACTAAAAGAATCGAGCGAAGCAGAAGAGTGCAGGGAATAGAAAGAAATGACTAAATGGTATAATGATACGAACAATAAACCTATGTGGGATATGCTACATGCAGTCGATGCGTCCAGGATTCTCGTCTGGTCTTCGTGTTTTTGTCAACGTCCAGTACAGTCGCGGAAAAAAAGAGGAAAAAATACAGTATAAGGATAACACTCCCTCCCGCCCACTGGTCAAAAGTTAAGGTTCAGGGTCCAGACATCGGGACCAACCTTGGTGCTTGACAACCCCATGAACCGCGTGCGACCCCGTAAAAAGTCCACACGCTTCACACCCTTGTGGTACTGCTCGTCGGCGGCCTCCCTCGAGGGAGCACGACCACACCGTCGGTGAAACGCAACAGACACCTCGTCTTTGAGCGCCTGCGTGGGCAGCATCTTGTACTCGGTTGGGAGCACCGGTTGACGAAGGAAGCAGTACAGCGCTTCGAGGAGGTCGCGGACCGAAACGTAATGTTTCGTGGGGGGGACAGTTAACCGCCATGGGAATTGGTCGATGACGAGCGTCATGGTGTGCATGCTGGGCTGCGTCGCGGGCTCATCGAATACCTTGGGAGGAAGGCTCAGGGGGGATGCGTGTACGTTGGGAGCAACCGTGAGAGGGGGAAGAGAGGTGTCGTAGATGATGGGTGGGACATTGGGATGAAACGCGAGGAGAGGATGGATGGCGACAGGGCCGTCAGGGAGAGGGAGCGACGGATAGTTATTCTGGGGAGGGGTGCAGGGCCCAGACGAATCGCCCGAGGAGGGAAGCGACGACTCAGAGAGCGTCGGCGAGGGCGTCTTGGGCGAGTAAAAGATGTTGTCGTCGTTGAACCGGACCTGTTTTTTAGGGCTAGACATCTTGCCAGTTGTGTATGCGACGGGGCGACGACGAGGGCGACGACAAAAGGCTCTTTGGATGAGAGCCTTGAGACGGAAAAAAAAAGTAGATGCCGTGTGTGAGAACGGATGATGGTCGTTGTGGGGGAAGATGTGATGGCGGACTGGAGCCTCAGAGTCGGTCGAGGGGCTTGATATATACCTCGTCCACGTCCGGGGCGCAGCCTCCGTTAAATTATGGGAGCATTGCCGCAGTCCCTGACAAGAGAATCGAGATACGAAAATGACTTGGACACAGTTGTTCGGTTGTCGAGTCGGCACCGCCTTCTTCATGGCTACCCACGAAACTGCTTCCTTATCCAGGCTGGAAAAGCAGCGGGGGAGAAGCGCGGGAGGGGACACAGCAAGTGTCGAGGTGTCTGGAGTCTACGTCCCAATTATCTGAATCGCTTTACGGCACCGAGATCTCGACGTACGGTTGTGCTGAACATATCGCCGCCGGGACGTCTCCGACCAACTCGTTTCAGACTTGCAATCGCATGACTTACCAGCGGAAACACGTCTCAGGCTGAGGACGAGCATTTCTCAAGAGTACGATAGTGGCAGTGTAAAGTAGCCAGTAGGTGGGCAAAACACTGCCTAGCCTAGGTAGTGTCAGAAGGACTTTATCAAAGCACTACTGTAATCGCACCACGTAAGGTCGACGTGTCTGTCAAAGTTCGGACCGCGCTCGATGTGACTCATTTCCGAAGTTCAGCTGCGCAGCGGATTTTTCGGTCCGCTGTATATGCACTCACTGGCATTACTGTAGGCTGGTGACCGTCGTCTCTTTACGGCGAGTACAGCATTCGCACTATCGGCTTTGCCATATGACAATGCTGTACATACAATGGAAGTTCCAAAGCAGACGACGGCAAAATGGATTGTCTGACTTCGCTTGTATCCATTGGCAAGTACGCGTTCTCCATGGTCAGCCGTTAAGGCAATTTGGATCCTAATCCTGGACCTGGCTTGACCCCGGACATCCCCAGTGAGTCTATGCAAGCAAACCCCATTTCTTGAACCGTGCCGTCACCTTCATAGGGTCGCAGGCTCCGAGGTACCTGTGTGGCAAGTTGGTCCTAAAAGGGTACGCAGCTGTTGCCCCCTCCTCAGTGAATAATAAAAACGCCATCGTCTCCCCAGTCGCTGCGTCACTACGAAAGTGACGTTACGCCGCAGCCGTCGAGCGCCTTACATGCACACCCGTCGTTGCTGAAGCGCTGACATGGCGGTGTGAGTTCGTGGTGGCATCATAGGGCGAACAGGGCTCGCAGACCAAAATATCACATGCGTCATAACTCATTCGCTTTTGCTATTGCCCCCGTCCTCACGCTCTCCCGCCCGCATTCGCCCTTTTCGGCCAATTCCCTTCTCATTCCCACAGGCGGCGACGGTCACGCTTAGCTTGCCCAACTTGGGCCCATGACGTTCTGTCATGGAGCCCTTCCCCTATTCCTTGGTTATTTTGGTCTGTGAGCGGTATGAAGGCCCTGTAAGGCATTTGCGGTACAATACCGTGTCCACAAGTACTAAAGCATTGATCATGACAGCGGATTTGTCACCGCCGAGCGTAATGTAGACGCCCTTGTCCACACAGGTACGCTCCCCACCAGCGTCAATGAGGCGCTGCATTCACAAATTTCCAATACGTAAGTGACAAAGTTCTCCGGAATTTTCCTGTGCGGATCGCCTATGCCGAGCTATACGCGGCGGTGTGGCAGCACCGTTTTGCGGAGAGACACGCGCCCCTTCTCAGCGCCTAGCGCGCCGCCGATGAGGTGGGCGATGCTCTTCTGAGCGTCTACATTTCTGACCTTCTTCCCCATTGCGGCGCTGCGCTTTGCATCGCTGTCAACAGCCCCATCCCGCCGGGGAAAATGTACTCTTTTGGGACTTGCCATTCTTGGGTATATGAACACTGGCATGTGAGCCCGCTGTGCAGCCTATGAATGTTGGTCTATACCAAATTTGACATCGCCGAACCTGTGGATGATCCTTGTGCATTTGATACGAGCGCGACAGCGCGTAGACGGAACGCCGTTGGGTTCTTTGTCAGGAGGATCAAGATGAGTCAGCTTGATCCTGGACGATCAACTCCGGGCGGGCGCCACTACTCAATACGGTATGCTTGCTCGAGTTTGAAACGTGATGCTTATGCTGATTTCACGCCCATCAAACAAAAGTCTGATGCCAAGGTATGATCAACTTCTGTGGCATAACTTAGGCAAAACCCGAAGTTCCACGGCGCTGCATACTAGTATGTATCAGGGTACCCTCTTGGTCCTTCAAACGAGCGAAAAGGGGCACATGGGAACCATTGTGGCAAGGGTGACACGACCGTCGGAACCCAACTTTGGGACACCTGGGGCATCGTTCGAGGTCGTGGGGCAGTGTACCAGTGCTCATTCACACAGACGTCACAACACCGTTGCGTTCGGAGAGCCGAAAGTGGCAGCAGCCTCTTACATGCAGCACAGGCCTTTGTTTCACACACGTGGTTGAACAAGCCACGGTCCGCCCCGGGTACGTTTTCCGCGTCGTCATACCTGGTTCCGGTTGGCTTTAATTAGATGGTGTTCACTAAACGGCCGGCGGATGACCAACGTCTCAAGAGGCGATGTCTCCTTTTGGGATTCGACCTCGATCGATGGAGGTGATCAGACGAGTTGGGTTGGTTAAGTGTACGGATCTCAATGCCATGCCGAGGAATGTAACTGTTCTTTCTTCCACGCATACAGCATGACCAAGCATAGTCATGTCACGAGTACCGCGCCCCGCCACACGCAACAATGGAATGAGTTCAGCGCGCGTGGCATCGTTCACGGAGAGGTACTGTTCCTGGAATCGAGATCGCCAACTCGAAGGATATTACTTGCAGGTCGGACCGCGATCGGCCGAGTACCACATTCTGGGGCGAATGACCAGACTTGCTACGCAATGGCTGCGAGACAATCTTGATCCGGTGAAGGGGACAACAGTATCCCCTAGAAGGATAGCAACAAGGGTACCAGGACTGGTGATCTATCCTGCGTGCCATTTTAGTCTCTCTCGCGGGACGCCCAGTGTTTATCACATCCTCGTCGCCAAAACGGTCCAGCTCTTTGGTAAAAGGATGTATGCCTGCTCTCAGACACGCCACACGCATTTTCGATCGATGGATCGCCGTTTCACCCGACGGTCTTGTAGGACCGACCATTTGGATGGAGACCGACATGTCCACTGACTAAGTATTTCATGATTCATCTAGATATTACCAACCAGTATCAACTGGCAAAGGTAAGCAACCTCCTTCTTGCATGGATCAGAGGCGGACATTATGCCCATGGTGCTACAGGAACCAGGTGCGAAGATCCACTCCCTTCCTCCAACGAGAATTAATGGACAACAATGTTTGACACGCTGGATTTTTATTCGTGGATCGAGGAACAACATGGGTAACTTTAGGAACCCGGACTCCGGAGAACCGGCTCGAAACATCATTTCTGGAGCGCGATACACCATTCGCATACAAAGGTATGAATTTCATTCCCATACTGTTACAGTTTCTGTATCGCCGTGTCCTCAATGTCTGAAGCATTGATTGTGATGATGGATGACAAGAAGTGGGTCGGGTGACGTCCAACTGCCGAGCGCAATACTTTCAAACCTCGTAAACACAGGTAGGCTCTCTACCAGCGTCAACGAGGCGCTGCATTCATACGTTTCCAATTCGTTAGAATTTCACTTGCTGTTCGGATCGCTCGCGCCGAGCTCAGTCTGGCTGGGCGCTTCCCAGCGTCTATCGTATGGCGCGAATGATGCGGTGATGCTCCTTTCCATGCGTCTTCCTTTCTGCTCTTGTCTTCATTGCGGTGATTGTGCTTGCATCGCTCTCAGCATACATCTTACCGCCAAGACGGACTCTCTTGGGATATGCCATATCAAGACTATCCTGTAGACAAGTCTTCTGCACCGCCTCCATGACCGACAAGAGTAATATACCGAATTCGACACCGCCATGTTCGCGGATGATATAGATAACCCATCCGACCATCGGAATTCAACTTTGGGAAATTTGGGCCATCATATCCAATGACGTGGGCCCTAGTGTATCAATGTCTCGGAGAGCCGAAAATGGCAGTAGCATACACACACATATACTTTCGGCATTTTACAGTGGTCGAACAAGCCACCGTCGGTGGGCTCGGGGTACGTGTCTTGCATTATTACATAACGTAGGTTAGACAGTGATTACTGTTCGGCCGCCGTGAAGACTGGGGACTATTACAGCTAGCAACCCCTGAAACAACTATGCTATGTTGTCTCTGATTCTATCTTGATTGATGGAGGTGATCAGACGGCTTGGGCTTGGGTTTCACAGTGCACGGATCTCAGCTTCACCTGTAGGTTCTTTCTTCCACACACAGCATGACAGAGCAGTTACGGTATCATGGGTGCCGCAGTTCTGCCACGACTCGGATATTCTCCACAAGGATGGGGCTTGCTGGGTCCGTTCCTCGGATCGAGTAAGGTGACTTACAAGTCTAGATGAATACACTGTTGCCACCCCCTGTCCAATCGGTACCTTGATAGATGCGCAGCGTACCTGATGTTAAAGCAAACCTAGATGCCCCAGTATAGCTTTGATGGTCGACGACAGCCCCTGGTCACGCAAGCATCGCCCCTGTGAAACTACATCCAGCCAGGTCATATGGCACAAATGCACTGAGATCATGTGCAGGCGATCAAAAAGGTGATAGTGATGGGTCTTACTGGTAGTTCCTGAGCTCTGGTTCCATTTGAAAACACTTCGACGCCTGCTACATACTTGTCTCATGTTATGTTGACCTCGGGACCCCCTGCTGCGCGAAGCGCCTAGACAAAAATATGGTGATAACGGAAATGAGTGAGTGGTATTCACCAAAGTATAAACTCGGACGTACTCATGGATGAGAGTAGCATACGGTGAATCCGTCGCCGATGCTGCACGGAAACTGTAGGTTTGTCCCATCTAAAATTTGAACGTTCATGTCAGACAGCGGTAGCTACAAAGTAGCTCTCCATCCCACCCGGGCCCACATCTAGGCCACCGATACAGGACGGCCCCACCCCGTGCATGCTCTCCCGTATACAAAGGGGGGACCGAGCGGTCACCTTCAACGAGTGTCGCACATACTCGACGGAACAATGTCATCCGTCGCGAGCAAAGATCGTCTGCGAGCAGTGGCCATGTCGTTTTCAGCGGCGTCGGGCTGGGCCTGGGAGAGCACATACGAGGGCTTTCGTTCTGACTCATTAAACTTGATCTTGATCTGACACCATTTATGCTCTTGAGTATCGAATATCTAAGCACCTTTGAGGTACTGGGCTAATGCGCAATAAGGGGAGGTCGTGGCGAAAATGCAATGCACATACTTGGATAGCCAGGTTCATAAAATCCGCCAAACAAAGACATTCCATATGACCATCCTGTTGGTGCTTCAGCATAGCTCAGCGACACTGCGCACGAGGTACATAATTCCCATCCTACTAATGACCCGACCGTGCACTCATACATACCTTATTCTTTCCCCCCCCAAGAGTCGCAATAGTGATGAAGGCCGTTTTGGTGCAAGGACAAAATTTAGCTAACCAGTGGGAGCGATCTCCGTCAACCATCGACATTGTGCCGGGTTTCCGAGTTACAAGAATCACACCAAAGGAATCAGAATTTCCGCCGGGCGTAGACGCGACGATGCTGTGTGCGGAGCGAGGACCTGGGTAAGTTTGGGAAACGAACGTTCGCCATTCGTCCTGTAAACATGACGGCATCGATGGTAAATTAGGGTCGTTCTGGGACATACTTGGTGGGAGAGTGGCGAAACACGTTGTCAAAGTAAACGCAATGAACGGTCAGCAGGAATCACAGGGGGTATTGGATACAATATGGACTGGTTTACCATCATCGCTGAGGCACTCACTTGCTATCACCAGGGTGATTTCCGTTTGGACTGCTGTCCGAATGGCATTTGCACATTTATTGGGAAGAAAGACTTTGGGCAACTTCTTTCGTGACAATATGTGCTGCCCCCCATACTCGTCTCACCTACCACAAACACGAACTGAATGTTGAGTGCTGATCATGGTTCTTTTCTT
>JBBPNA010000047.1:33070-121104 GCA_038090555.1 Boletus subcaerulescens
TTTGCACATTTATTGGGAAGAAAGACTTTGGGCAACTTCTTTCGTGACAATATGTGCTGCCCCCCATACTCGTCTCACCTACCACAAACACGAACTGAATGTTGAGTGCTGATCATGGTTCTTTTCTTTGCGCGCTGTCTCTTGGGGAACCATTCCTTTTTTCTGTGCCTTCGCGGCTGATTTTTGGGATGACAATGAGACCTACCATCGATACAGCCATTCGGGTTTGCGTGTGGAAAAACGGTGCGCTACACCCATCATTTTCTGCATATAAATCCGAGTAGCTCAGAGATGGAAACTTGGAGCGTAGTCGATATGTGTAGATTAGCTCGCCATCCAGGACCGCTTGCACGATACCGTGTGGCTCTAATTCATCGTGCGCTTCCTAGCACGTTCGACCTCCATTTCAGCCTCCAACTCCCTTGCCGCAGCCTCTGCCCACACGTCAAAACCGCCCTTGTCGAACGCGTCTGCGAGTCTTTGATAGGCCGCGTCATGGTCAAAGGTCGTCGGCGTGCAGGACTCAGACTGTGTTGTTGATGCAGCCTGGAGAACAGTGTCACCAGGTACCGTGTCAAGAGAGGTCGGATATCGATAGATCCTGGCAGTTAAGAGGGGCATGGATTGTGATACCCACGTGCGCATGCGTGCAGCAAACTCTGTCGTCTATAAAGGGTGTAAGTGGTGTATGGGGATGTCTAGTAGGACAACCTCGACTCACGTTGTGAACGTCGAGATAGGCCATGACGCCTACGACCGACGCAGTTGCAGTGGACATGATGATCGTGGTGGCGATGGCAAATGCTTTAAAGGTGTAGAGCGGGGCATTGAAATAGTCTTGTGGTGGTGGTGGTGGTGGTGGTGGAAGGGCACGACGAGGAGGACCTGACGTGGGCAGCCGACGAATGCGGCGAGCAACACGTCCGGCGGTGTTCATAAAGAGAACGGTTGGAGACACAGCCACAGCATGGTCAAATTCAATAGAGTGCGATCCATCATACAGGTCCGTAGTACGAGTACGCCAGCTCAGAGGGAAGATAAAACTAAACTATGGCAGGCAAACGCAGCGGAATCACTCTTCCCTTGAACTTCCAATATGGTACGCGCTGCTCTCTCTTTCACCGCGGTCGCACCCTTGTTGGTGACAAGCGTAGTCTCTCCGAGCAGTCCCTTTTACTGAACAAACTTGCCAAGAAAGTGCAAGCTCCGTTTCATATGCAGAGGCAGATGTCTATGATGCTGGTTCGCTCACGCTGACTCGCCTCACTTGAAAAATCAACCCACGTGACCATGTCGCGCGGCCAGCTAGGTAGTCCAAATTGTAATGAACATTACATCAAACCTTCACGACTACACCCCTGCACGCCGTGCTTGTAGATCAAGCGGACGCACTCTCATTTCTCCATTCCAGACGGTCCTTGCGAACGCAAGTCATGCTCTCCTTCTTCATTTCCAAAATCGTAGCGATGTCGATCTTCGTCTACCTCTGTATCGTCGCACCGAGCGCGTCAGGAAGGATAGACAAGAATACCGCCTCTCTGTCTGGATATCGTACTGATGCAACCAGGACCAAGCCCACGAAACTAGTTGTAGTTCCCAAACCACCACACGATAACCGATACAACCCATCATCCACAAGCGTACCAGGAGGGGTACGGCGTGATCGACACGGAGACAGGAACACACAAACAGAAACCCCTCTCCGCAATAACACGAACAAAGCGAGAACTGGCGCGAGGAAATCGCTGGCACGGTCACGGGCTGCCACGCCCACCAAGCAGCGACGTCAGAACGAACAGCCCACACCAGAGCCGACGGGAGACCAGTCTGCCTCGACGACGGTGTACGTCTATGGTCCAAACGAATTCGCGCTGTTACTCCCTCAGAATTCAGGTGGTGGGTACCTCATTTTCTCCGTTCTCGCTTGCTTGATTCCGTTGTTGTTCGCAGAGATGGTGTCCGATGCAGAGGAGGGCGGTATCGCGTACTGTACGGATGGAAGTGGGTGCGGAAACCCTTTTCCCAACGGGTTCATCACAGGGGCTGCGTACTCGGCATCAGCGGACGGATCATATGTGCAAGTAAGTGTAACCATTGAGTTACCAGCTGCAAGAGCAGGTTTCACGGTGGCTGACGAACCACTCTTGTCTATTTTAGATAACGGGTTGCATGGACTCTAGCAAGTTTCCGTTTGCGGATAACGATGATGGCGGGCAGTTTGACGTCCGGTACCCCAACGGTGCGCAGTGCACGTTTGGAGGCTATGGGGCAAGCTTCATCGAACAGTAAGACATTTGTCAACGTCTGTGTGATATTGGTTGACCGTCGACGTAACTTGCACCAAAGGGTGGAACCGTCAGCAAATCGGTTTTGTCTGCGATGCTGCAAGAGTGCCAATGATCAACAAAATTGTAATTCGCATCAAGATCGAGCCGGGTGTCCCGTGGCGGTCCCAGGTACATACGAATTTGGGGAGGTTGGTTGTTCCTAGTTAGTTTTGTACGCGAGATAGTAATCTAAAGCCACGCTGGATCGTGGCGGATAAAATGAGGTCTCAATCGGGGAGTGTACGAGGTGTCCCCTGTCCACCAATACAAGCGATATAATTTTCCCTACTGCGTGTGACAGTGTAAAGAGACTACTGCCACCATAATCACACCAGCCCCACCCACAAGAGAGCATAGGCGACCCGAATCCAATCATGCACTGCATACAGTACTGTAGGGACAATGCGACTGTGGTACAATCTTCCATGACATGCAGGCACCCAGCAGCTCATGCGGATCAATCAGGGCCCCTCGCCAGCCATCACCTCCTGCATGGCCATCCATACATCCCTGGCCTCTACATCTGCATGACCTTGCACCCGACCCCATCGTCTTTCCTTCCCGGTTCCACCCACTTCTCCCGAACGCGTCGTTCGTTGCCCTCGAACTTGCTTCGCGAGATGTCTGACCTCCGCAAACTCGTCCGTCGCCTGGGCGCGTAAAAACGCAGCGCTCTTTGCCCTATGCACCAAACAATCGGGTGGTTGATATCCTTGCACCTCCTCCCCCCAAATCCCACCCTCATCTGCACCCTCATCCATCGGTCGCTGATCCCGCCACAACGACCCACTTGTCCGTTCCAGCGTCTTCACGATATCCAAACTCTCCCCAGGCGGTATCACCCACGGATGCGACGGCGTCTCACACGTCATGTCCACCTCCTTTCTCAACACCCGATCCACGTCAACCGCCGAAAAGAACGCCACACATTGCGGCAGATCGTCCATGCCCAACTTGAATGCGAACAAACACCGCGTCCACAGGTTCGCAATCTGCAATGCCAGCGCGGCGCGGTACTTGTCCGCCTCGGAAACAAGATACCGTAGTTCGTCGTGCACTGAAAGGAGGAAACGCGCGTTTATGTCGTACGTGCGCGTGAGATGGTCCATCGCAACCAGCAAGAGATGGAGATAGTCTACCCCGGACGACTGGACGACCCAATTGATCCGCGACGTCATGTAATCCACACCGAATTCTGCGGGCAAGTTTTCCTTGGAAAGCGCCGCCGTGATCCCGCATCCCAATGCGGGTGTCTGTGGGCGATCCGACAACGCTATCTCCTCCAGTTTGTTGAAAACGTAACTCTCTGTTCCGCCGTACCAAAACTTGCGTCCAAACAGATCTGGTCGGTGAGTGTTTTTGCCCTTGGTCGACGCGTACAGATTCTCAGCCAACTTTTTGGCTTCCTCGGGTTGCATTGCCGCATTTGATTGTAAAAGGAGCAGGACAGCATGCTTCATTCCCGCCCCGTAGATGCGCGAATAGTTGAACACCTTGGCCTGGTCACGTGAGATCCCCAAGATGTTCGCCGTCTTGGAGTGCAAGTCCGTCCCCGCAGCTTTGGTACCCTCAAGCGTCATCCAACCGATCGCCGTGGCACCGTGCAGACCAAACTGCGCATCACCCATACAGCTCGATATCCAAAGCTCCTCCGAGTCGACGTCAGCCCCGATGATGGCGTATCCCGGCGGAGCCCGCACCATTGCCTTGAGCTCGGACCCTACACGGTTCTTCTTTGCATTGCTCGCCGTCAACCACGTCTTCTCGATTGCACGACGCGTCACAGTGCCCATCGTAATGACCTGCGGAATGATCATACCCCATTTGTGGTCCGACAACGGCGCAAACTGCATATCGACCCGCTCGTTCTGCCACACTACCATCTGATTCAATATTCGATCGCGCGCGCTGATCCAGTAACTGCATTGGGCATTCATGTCCAGCGCATCTTGGGCATCGTCCCCAGGACTCGTCAACGTTCCGTCATGGGCGTATTTCATGAATGTCTTGGAGAGCGGACTCCCGACGTTGGCGCTTTCGCCGTCCTTGTGCGGGAGCTTGTAGAAAAGAAAACGTTGTTTGCCATCTCCGTGCGTCATCTCGCATAACGTCTGGTCAGTAGGATCTGAAAATCCGAGTACCTGCGCACGCGTGGCAAATTCGGCGGCGCTCGGGACCCTAAATGTCCATCCGTGCTCCCTGGAATAAAAAAGAGGATGGCCCATCCAGGACAGGCGGAGGAGGATCGGAGAATTGCGGTTTCGTACGGTGATGTCAAGTGTACCGGGTAGGAGGTCTTTCTTTGGTCTCGCAAGGTCCCAATACCATTTCGGCCAGATGACTTGGGGTTTGGAATTTTTGAGGGGAGGCGTCTGGGATGACTTTGTGTGGGGAGTGGCGAGGACAGGTCTCCAATCTAATTGTCGTAGCCAAGGATCTTGGTCATAGTCCTCTACGTTTGCAAGAGACCTTGCTAGGTCGATGATGCGAGCTTCCAGCTCGGGTGTGCGTTCACCACTAGCAACGGCCAGAGCCAAAGACATGTCTGACGCAGTTAGTCGGCACCCCTTGAGGTAAGGAACACCATGAGTCGGTCCGAGGATCGTCAAAATTTTCCTTGCCCCCGCGCTGGGGATTCGCATCGCCTGGCCGTCGTGGATAAAATGCCATTTTTCTTCCGTGGTGTATCGCAAGGGATAACCATCAAAGGACAATTTGAGAAGGATTGGTACCACGCGGTTCACGCTGCTAGCGCTGAAGACGCCGTCCTTGAGTAGGTCGTGCAGCCAGGCGGGCTGCTTGTTCACGGCCGCCTTCGCCTGTGAAGGTGACTGTGGTCTCTGCAACAATCAACACTAGAAAGTCACGCGCGCAGGAAACAACGTACATCACTGTCATATACACCTCTGGATTTCTTTGCGACTTTAGGGGTCCAATCAAGCTGAGAGAGCCAAGGGTCATCTCTCCAAGAGGCGTTCTGCATCATGTCCTTTGCCTCCTCTGCGAGATCCACGAGGTGTTTTTTGACCTTGCCTTCCAGCTCCTGATAAGTGCGCTCTGCGTTGCGTAGATACTCCTCCCAGGATTCGTTGACCGTAAGAAAACTGGTACCCATGGTGAGGATACCAGCAAACGAAACCGGACTTGGACAACGTTCAAGGAACGCTGGAAGGACCTGTGCGAAGACCTGATGGGTGACGTAGACATCATCAGCGCAGTACCCGAGGTAATCCTGGATGCCAGCAACAATTGCCTCTCTCGAGGATGTCATAAAGTCCCCTCGGATCCCCTTGTCAAGATCAATATTGCAATAAAGTTTCGCTACGTCCGCCAAGCCATTGGCGGACGTGAGATCTTCCCAGCGTTGCTGTGAGAGTTCGGCGTCGGTCGCATCCGCATCATCTTCCTGGAGCTGAGGCAAACTTTCCTCGATCTCGGCACGTAGACGACGGAGTTGTGTGCGCCGTGCAGCATCGACCTCAGAGTCTGCTTGCGACTCGGCATCGCGCATGATCTCGAGCGCTGCCTCGACAGCCTCTGCACGCTGTTCGATACGGTTGGCTTTCGCCTTGCGGTGTTTCATCCATGCTGGTCGTTGATGGGATGAAATCCCATTGACAGCGACGTGGAGTGACATCGTGTCCATAAACCGCGTTTGGGTGCTCCTAAGACTATACTCTTCGCGGACGCGCTGTCGGTCATAAGAGATATTGTGTCCAACGACGGCACGCGGCGTCTCGGGGTCACCGAACGGAATCAAGTGTTGAACCTCCTCTGTCTCGCCAAGCAACCATGGCGATATCCAGAAATACCACGCGTGTTTGGACGCAGCGCAGGCGAGGACGGCATATGGATGATAGGGGGGCATCGTCTCGACGTCAAACACGAGCATCTGCTCAGGTCGACCGTCATGTTCGGGGTACGCGACATGTTCGCTGTAACCCGACCCGTCTGGGAGGTAGTGGTACTTGGTCCAGCCCGATTGGATATCAAAGTGCTCGGGTTTGGGGGGCAAAATGTCTTGGGCGAGTTGCTTGGCAAGGGATAGCCACGGTTGGGCACAGCGCTGGCCGATATTGTAAAAATGTTGGTCAATGTCGGCGCCTTGGAGTGGGGGTAGGGTGAACCCTGTATCTGGGAGGACAGATCCCTGCTTTGGATCGAGACCGTGCATGTGAAGGTGGTCGCGTGCAATTTGGACGAACGCGGGCTCGGGTGGGGGGAAAGTGGCATGTTTGAATATCTGTGCGTGCAGCTGGCGCGAGAGCATTTGCACGCCTAGTTCATTGCGTTTTACTGCGTCGTTCCGGCAGGTCATGTCAGTAAGTCAGGTATGAATGTATATTCGAGGCGCACCATGTGGAACTTGCACAGTATCTGCATTTCTATCCGTTTTTCTTGTTGCGCTCGTCTGTGCTCTAGGCTGTTTGGATTGTTCATGCTCGCACTTTTTCTCAGATTTTTGCTGCTGGTTGAGCGGTGGAGATGAAATATGCAGTTTACGAGCGAGTGGGGAAGACCTTCGCAAGGGGTTCAGCATGCGTGCGTAGTGTCATGGCGTGGGATAGTACATTCTCTTGATCTTCTTAACTCCTCAAACTCTCAACAACAGTAAGTAATAAGCACTGAAAGTGTTGGGAAGGTTAATGCACTCATTTTACAGTCCTGCTACAGAAAAACACTGATGAGTCACGATTGATGGCCTGCCAGCCATCTATTTATAAAGTTCTTTCCAATCCGTCGACATCTTGCTTCGGCTGGGTGACATGAGACATTTGCATTCTAAATCGCGCCAAGGTCGAGGAAGGTCGAGGAATTCATAGGTGTTTGCATGAACTAACCAGGAACATTCATCTTCCAGGCCCGTCATTCTCATCCTCTCTCAGGTTCACAGGCTCGTAGGACGATAATATCCCGATCGCCTCGGCGAACAAGTCATACCGAATGCGATCTGTGGGTGAAGAGATTGAGCGTAGGCTGTGTTTCAGTCGGCTAGCCGTTGAGTGCTTTCGTTTACTGTGAGCTATGTACGAATGATTTACCCACAACGTATCGCTAGGCATGATATAATTTCCCAGAGGGGAACCATAACTATATATAAAAACGTGGACATCAGCATTCCTGGGAACAGACGTGCGCTCTGTACTTCGAGGATGCCTACCAGCAAGGACGCAACGGCGACATGTACGTACGGCTGTCAGACAGAAAGGCACAGTATTAATTATTCACAAAGATCACAGCAAACTGCCTATCGACATTCATTGTCAGAATAGACCGTATTCAGTCGCTTTTACGAAGGACGGAACCCAGGTCATATGCGGCGACAATGGGAGAACACTTAGACGATGGCGAGTCAACGTTAACGACGGTCGGGAGATAGGCACAAAGTGGGTGGTCGCGTGTATGGCATTGAGGCCTCCCAAGATGGACGATGGATAGTGCTCGCCGAAGAACGGATGGTGGTAGTTCGGAATTCCAGGACGAGTGCCAAAGTGCTGGAGATGGGACAACATAAGGGTCAGGTCGGCGCGATCGATGTCTCTGCGGACTCGACGAAAATCGCCTCGGGATCGGAAGATGGTGCCACGTTCGTCTTCAGTATCACCACTGGAAAGAAACCGCTAGGTCCGTTAGAACACAACGCCGACGTGATTGGAGTCACGTTCAGTCCGAACGGGGAGCGATTCGCCACCGCCACGCCCATCTTGGTCCGTGTCTGGAACGCCAAAACGGGCGAGAAGCTGATCGCCATTCCTGCGGTCTCCGTTTCCTATCCAGTCATGCCTTTTGCGTGGTCAAGTGATAGCAGATATCTTTTTGCAGCGACGCCAGGATGGATCACATGCATCGATGTGTCCACGTCTGCAAGCTTAGACTCATGGTCATTCCCAAGCCGCGACACGAAGCCACCCTTGCTTGTCAGCAACGGGAGATTCATTGCGTGCTGCACGGGTATATCAGTCTACTTCTTGGACATTTCTTCGCGTACTCAGTTCGGCCCCATCATCAAATTTCCCACCATTGTTCGTTCCATCGCTCTGTCGTCCGATGACAGCTGTCTTGCATGTGGGAGGGTGGACAACACAATTTCAGTTTACAATCTCGGCGATTTTCTTCCGCAGTATGTTCCACTTGATGTAAATAAGCGCATCCTTCTGCTGCTTGATTTTTATCTGACTTTTGCAAAGCCAGCACGTTGTCTCCCGTTGATGAGCATCAGTGATGCGGCGTTCGAATCATGGATAGACTGTCACTTAGTGGACGCGGAAGCGACGTTGTCCAAAGAAATTACGTCCTCAAATCCCAGCCATAATGTATTTGCCAATCGTGCTCTCGTGCAAACGCGTCTACGCAAATGGGACACTGCCATCGTCGATGCCAAAGAGGTAGTTTCTATACCGTCTTCTATTTCCAACCTGCACTCAGATATAACTCCCAAGTCCCTTGCTATTCAGCCGTCGCCAATCGGCCACATTGCGATGGCCCTTGCGCTTGTCGGTCAAGGCCAACGAAAGCATGCCCTTCGAGCTGTTGACCTTGCCTTTCGCGATTGTCGTTCAAATGAAAACAATTACCCCTCACTTATAAAGGTCTGTTCCCACTTGTTGGACATTCTCACTTGTGAAGCCTATGTCGTATAGGCTATTCTATCGTTTGTTTGCGGTCGACACAAAGATGCAATTTTGCGTGTGAAGGACCTCATGTCAAATGCGGATGATGGTGTAATGCAGTGCTGCATAGGCACGTTACATGTAAATTCTTTCTTCATCCTTAGTGATTGATGATGTCTACTCAAGGTCCTCGTCAACATGTACTTAGAACGAGGAGACTATGAGAGTGCCGTGCAGACGTTGCATCACGGCTCGCCTGTTGCCTTCTCCCCAACGAACAGCCATCTAGCAATTATCTCCTTGTAAGCTATAACTGTAAAGAATTTTTGATACATGATACTATTTTCTCAACAGATATTTGGTTGGGCTTTCCAGGGACCTATCACAGTCTACCAACGTCTATGTGAATCTTTCTATGCGGTGAGGCGTATAAGAGGGTGCAGAGTCTCTTCTCAAATTAATCAACTCATTTGGAGAGGAGATCCGTGCGAGCAAGGCGAGCGCGGACTGGGTGTCTGATGAGATCACCAGATTACTAATCCACAGCCTGTCTTTGATCACTCGCCCTCAAATTTTGCGAAGAAATATGCCGCGGCGCTCGAACGCCTCGGCGATGATGCGACCTTGTCCAAGGAATATGATAATGCAATTGCTCGGTACTCCTCTGCGTTGTCTCTCGATCCCCCAAGCAAGACAAATCTTCTTGTCAAACGAAGCAGGGTTCGAGCAGCGAAGAAATTGTGGCGAGAAGCTTTGAATGATGCTGATACGGTTTGGCTATCCTCGATGCTTTGCCGGGATGTTCTGGCAGAGACCAAGGCGATAAATCAGGATCCCTCCTCTCCATTGGGTTATGAATGTAGACATTCAGCCCTCCATGGCATGCACGTAGCTTTTCTACCCATCGATTTGACATGCGTTGAGTACTTTCTACAGAGATGCGCCAAAACTACGTCTCACCTGAGCAGACGATCAGAACGATTGACGACACGATTCGACAGATCATCAAAATATGTCCACTCGTCCTCATCGACGTCCGGACGGGTCGCCTATGTGGTACAACTGATCAAGTGCGTATATTCAAGGCGGAGACGGCGTTTAAGGAGCTTATCTCGTCGACAACCGTGAGACCGGACAAGGCACGCATCACGCGAGTCGTCAGGAAGTGTAATATGTCATGTTCTCCCACGTATGGGAGGGACAGGAACCATTGTTCCAGGATGTGAAGGCGGCTGGTTCAGTCTGGGATCTGGATCCGTCACCGCTGAACGAAAAGCTATGCAAATTCTGCGGTGTGGTTCGAGACGGCGAGGGGGACTATCGTTGGGCCTGGAGCGATACCTGCTGCATAGACAAAACGACAAGCACGGTACTCAACGAGTCTCTCATGTCCATGTACAAGTGGTACGAAGACTCCGCGGAGACGCTCATTTATCTTGCGGATGTAGAATCTCCGTCATCCCTCGGTGACCTCACCAAAAGTTTATGGATGATACGCTCGTGGACGCTACAAGAACTCCTCGCACCCAAAGTCATCCGTTTTTACGATCGCAATTGGAAGCCATATCTCAATGACACACGCACGAACCACAAAGAGTCCCCAGAGATTATGCAGGAACTAACAACTGCCATCCACCTCGCTCCCGGAAGTATTCTTAGATTCAGTCCAAACGATCTCACTGTGCGGGAGAAACTGCGACTCGCTGCGATGCGCAATGCAACCATAGAAGAAGACGAGGTATAGTCGTTGATTGGCATCTTCTCGAGCGACATCCGGCCCCACTACGGCGAAAGAGAAGCTGCGCTTGGACACCTCTTGGAAGAGATCGTATCTCGGTCTGGTGACGTGACCGTGCTGGCCTGGACGGGCAAGTCGTTAACGTACAACAGCTGTCTGCCAGCATCTCTCCTGGTCTACAGTCGAGTCCCGTTCACTATCTCGACAATTGATGCTAGTAACATGGAAACACGGACGGAAGGATTAAGAAGGACATTATCGGCCCACAATGCCATGGCCATCTACAAGCGAGTTGCACGTCTCCCACCAGCACGCTTCGCCAACTGCGTTGTCTTCCCCGTCAAGCGACTCGGTGTTCAGCAACTTGGAAGTAGCCATCCGCAGGGGTATACTTACCTCGCCAAGGTTTCCGGGCTGGGCAAAGTTGAGTTTTCCACCACGGACGTACTTCCGCTGCAGGAACCACGAAAAATCGTGTTTGTTCATCCGTGGATTCGAAATGTACGTGGTGGAGATGGGCGGCCTCTATGGGCGGACGAGCCGGATAGCGACTTGGACTCGGATGCAGTCTCAACGCCGCTCAGTGCCGTGCCTTCGGCGGAGGTCGATGACTTTACACGGGCGTTGTTGACAATCGTCCGGTTGACCCAACCATTTAGTGCACTGGTGCTTTTAGAGCAGTCGGATGGTTCGTTTAAGCGCGTCGCTTCGGAGAATGAGATCATTGTGCGCATTGAGCAGGGTTTGGTGTCTTTGAGAGACGTTCGGGCCAAGGTGGTAGAGGTGCGGTGAGGGCGGTGGGATTGAGAGGTGGGTCGAAGTGAGCCTTGTGTTTTCTTTGTTGTATGGTTTCATCTCGTCGTCCTTCTTCTTTCCCCTCATTCTCCCGTGTTTGTCGTATCTTATCCTTCTCTCCCGCTTTTGATTATCATTGTTTGTGCCTACTCTATACGTCGCGTCGTTCCAAGTCTTTATACTCTGCAGCATGTTGTCTGTTTGTCGTTTGGTCGTTCTGAATTTCAAGCATACTGAACTCGTTCTATTTCAAGCCGTTACGTTTGGCAGAATTTGATTGTTGGTCAACCGACAGTCATAGGGCTAGAGCTGGTCTTTGCCGATCAGGGTTTTTGTTCCTTCTCCTAACTCGTTCAATTTCATGCTTACTCGAATTCGGCCTCCGCCGTGGTTTCATGACTCGTAAGACGCGCAGCCCTTCATTTTCGATCGTGACGGGTTAGAGCTAGAGGTCGAGGCTAATACTGGGCGGTGATGATGCGCTCAAAATTTCGGTAGGTTTATCCACCGATCACGGTTTTGTTATGCTTTTCGTGGTCAATTGGCCGTTGTCTCACTGTATTTCTGTTCCTAATCCAGGCGGAGACTCGTCGGCGATAAAGCATCAAGTGCGATCTGGATGGTTTGTCGTCGTTCGTATGTTATTAACATCATGATCATATGTGCCTCTCGTGAGACGCGCTCCCCCTCATTTTCGATCGTCACGGGCTAGAGCTAGAGGTCTATGTCATGTGTTTATCCACCGATTAGGGTTTTGAACATCTAAACGCTCTTTTTCGATCAGGGTTTTTGTTATGCTTTTCGTTGTCAATCTGTTGTCTCACTGTCTTTGTGTTCCAGGATTCAGGCCAAGACTCGTCGGCGATACATTCTCGTGTGACGATCTGTATGGTTCGTCATCGTTAGTATGTTGTCAACCTCAATTCAGGGTTTTTTCATGATCGATTGCCTACTTTCGAAACAGTTTGTCATGCATTGCGAGATGTACTTTGATCGTGTGTCTCGATCAACTGTACCGCGTCGGTGATCATGCGTAAGTCATCGTCCATCATCCACTGGACCATGTGACACATGATAGCGAGAAATGGGTACCCGTCGAAGCGCCCCCGGATCCGCCAAGTGGTATTATCAGTCGACGCTGTGTCGAGGGGAAAGACCCAACAGTGGAGGGGTTTGCGAAGTGCACTGTGGAATGCGTCAGTCCGTGTTTCGAGCTGGGTGTGTATGCACGTTAGTGGATATGGTACTGACACTGTCTCACCTCATTTGTCACATGAGGCAAGTTCAGTAAGGGTGAAGTGACCAACGGACGTGCGCGAATGTGAGAGGGTGCCAGACACTTGACCTCAGATCTGCTCTAAGGCTCGTTGAACACTGAACAGCCTTCACTGAGTCATGAAACATACAGATTGTTCGGTTCCGGCTTTCATTTAATTGCCGGCAAAGTATAAAAAGGTCAGAAAATGGGTTTACTAATTTTCTCACCCCTGTTTACTTCTCGCCTTAGTACTATGAACCCAAGCAACCGATCGTCCACAGAGCCGCAAGAGGACCCAGGCGCCTATCCAATTCCATTCGGTTTTACTGGAGTGAGATTGGGAAGTCGCCTGGACTCTATTCCTCCTTCCGTCCGGTATTGGGCGGTGGATCCGGCACGCGCAGATGCGCCTTGGGTAAGCATGGTGATTCGATTTTGTGCATCCACCACTGACGTGTGCCATCTGAAAGTACCATGACATGGTACAGGCGAACAACCGTTACGAAGAATGGCTTCTTACTACACAGCCACCAGAAGATTATCCAGTGCCCATTGGCAGAAAACACGACGGGAAAAAAATAGGTGAAATTGACGATGGCCTCAGGTATTGGGCGGTTCACCCTGACCGCTCTTCTCGTCCGTGGGTACGTACTTAATCGTGGAATCTCCGTCACACATGTTTGCATTTGAATAGCACATATTCTTCGTAAGAGCAAGCGACCGATTAGAGCAGCATCGCGCCGCAACGCAGGAACCTGGCGAGTTCCCTCTCCCTCGTGGAATTAGCGACAAATACACAGGCATGCCGATCAAAGATATTCCACAAGATGACGTATGGTGGTTCTTGCGTTCCTCAAATTGTCAGAAGAGTTGGGTATGTCATTCCGGTTCTGCATCCCATCTGTAAGCCGACTCACCGATCATGGTCCCTGTTCAGTACCAGCCGTTGTATAATGCCAATAAACGTATGCTGGATGATGTTTACAAGTCGCGTTCTCCTGGGTCCGAGCCGATTTGGTTTGGTAAGCGGTACCGAGGTCTCCGTCTGGATCAAGTATGCGAACGCGAGGGTTATATGCGCTGGTGTTATGATCCTCGAAGGAAGGAAATGGGATGGGTATACAGTTCTTCTTATCCATACGCACAGATTTTCACACTTTTTGTTCAACGTAGCTCTATCGATTCAAGGACCTGGTTGAACGTCTTTACGAGTGGCGACGTGCACACCCCGAGCCCAGCGGTCCCCGGCAGCGCAGGAAAGCACCTGTCATCCAAAATCCGGTTGGTGAGGCAGTTGGACCATGGGATGACGGGCAGGGTTCAGCCGGAGAAGACTCAGACTATGACAAGGATAGTTTCATTCAATCAGATGGCGAAGATCCTGAATATGCGACGGACAGCGACGAACCAATGGGTAATGGTGAACAAGAGGACGAGGGTGACGAAGACTCTGACCATTCTGATGCGTCAACAAGCTCTGGTGTGCCGATGGCACCATCCAAACGTAAACGAATAAATGTGATCCGGTCGGATGATGAGGAGTCGGAGGATGGTGGCGCATCCTTCGGGGGTCTGGGGAAACGATACAGAGTTCCATATGACATTTCGGAGGATTAGGTTGAAGGCCCTGCAGATTTTCCAAGTACATTCAGTAGCGTACGGGATGTAAGTGATCTATGTTATACATAACTGAAGTTTCGAAATGTACCTTGACAAGCAGCCGCACGGCGCTGTAACACCTGAAATACATACATGACTTGTACCGTAACGAAAGGGTCAGTAATATTCGTTTCACTCGCGACACTTAACCTGCGCTGCAGACTCGTGTTCACCCTACACCATTTGCCGTGGAATTATCGTCCCCCTCGGGAATGTGGAAAGACATGGGGAACGGATGGAGTCACGGCCCCACCGAACTGACACAACTGACCTTGCAAAAAAGAGTGGAATCCTTGATATGTACACCCGTGTCGCACTATGAAGAGTGAAAACAATGAATAGCGCATCAACAGCGATTCTGCACAACGAGAACGAACTAGGATATAGCAAACAAAGCTAGGCACCAAGATGGATATATAGATTCCGCCACAAACGCTGCGCGGGTATGATCCAAACGACCAGACTTGTCCATCATATGCTTATAAAACGTCGACGTGATTTTGTTCGTCTCAGCATCGTCCACCGCCCACATCGTGCTAATCACAGAACGAAATCCAACAAACAGCATCGTTAACGCGAGATGGATACCTCGTCTGGGCTCTCCTCGTCGCCAACGCTCGTATGACACGCAGAGAGATATGCGAATTGAGGGTTTTTCAAATCGCACTTGATGATTTGTTGGATCGTAAAGCGTCTGTCGTGCAGAGCAAACGCTGACTCGAACGGTTGTGCCCGGTTTGGGAGGCCATGGCAGGCAAGGTGGACCCATTCATTCTTTCCTAACTCTTCCATGACCTTGGGGATGCAGGCTTCATCTCCTTCCATGCGAATGAATGTGGCGACATCCAATTCCGCTCCCACAGAGAGGAGTTCACGCTCGCCAACGGCCTTGGCTTGACCAATCGCAAGGAAACGGCTTCCTGGAGTTGCGGAATTCGATGATTCAGGCCGTCTAGCGCGAACGACGGCGGTCAGAGTGGGGGTGTAGGATGAGATGTAGAGATTAGGGAGATTCTGTTGACCCTTCCTATATGGCCCAGCAGCGTGTAAAGGAAGTGTAGAGAACTCTCCGGTGGGGCACCACCAGATGCGCGATTGAGGCAGTCGGGTCGTTGGCAAAAAAAACGACGATTGGGGAAACGATTTGATCCCAGAGTTTGCGTAAGAAGGCTGCGAGCTCTCTTGTCACGTCAAATCCTCAGAGTCGTTGCGCACATAGTCAAGGTTTCCAGATCCTTTGACAGCTCTCGAACACCTTCAAGTGTGATCTGCAATGGAATATGAACGGGGTCGCGATCAAGTAAGATGACAAGCACGTCACAGTTATACTTGCTCGCATTGACGATGATGACAGGACCCCCACTAGCGGCGCATTGGAGATCCGAGAAGAGCGAAGGAGGAAATGGGAGAGATCAGGTAGTTTGCGAGTATTGGTGACAACTTAAGGTTGAGATGACATAGCTGTTCGTGTTGATCTGCCCTATCGTCTACGAGAATCGAAGGTATTGCGAATTAGGGAGGTCAGAAGGATGAACTTATCTGCCAACCCCTTGCCTGCCATGCTAGATGCAATGACATCGTCCAAGGGGGAGCGGAGGCGAGTGAGTTGGATACAAAAGACACCCTGTCCTTGTTCTAGAAGCTCAGCTGCTTTGGAAAGGGAATGGTTACGGAGACAAGCTGAGAAGGCGTCCACGGCAAGGGATGATGTCTGCTTCCTGAGGATAACAAGAATTTGAAGTAATGATGGGAGAATGGCTAGATATTGAATAAGTACCCGAAGGGAGGTTTCATGGGCGAAAAGTATCGTGGGATGCTGGAAATGTTCTGCCACGCGGGTCCATTTCCTAGCAGTAGAAAGATCGCTTGAACACACAACTTGGGGTATATGTGCAAGCTGAGCATAGAGATTGAGTATCTCCTCGTCATTTAACTGCCCCGACCTTATGAACCGAATATAAAGGTGGAGTGCAAGGTTGCCCAACGACAGTGAGCGGTCGGGATGTCCTTGTGGTCGGAGGTCAAGAGCTTCTCGGCTGAAGACAATGGCCTCGTCGAGGTCCTCTACGACCCCAAGTTGCTGGTGCCGAATAGAGATGAACCGCGAGGTTCTCCAACTACTTCGACCGACCAGTGTCCTTTCGGGCAGAGGACAATGGCCTCGTCGAGGTCCTCCATGACCTTGAGTTGCTCGTACCGAAAAGAGGGATGAACCGCAAGACTATTCAACGACTTTGACCGCTTGGGGTGTCCTTTCGGGAAAAGATCAAGGGCTTCTCGGCTAAGTGCAATTGCCTCGTCGAGGTCCTCCATGACCCCAAGTTGCTCATACCGAGAAGAGAGACGAATTGCTAGGTTGTTCGATGAAAACGAGGAATTGAAGTTTCCTTTCGAGCAAATGTTAAGGGCTTTTCCGCTAAGGACAATGGCTTCGTCGAGATCCTCCATGACCCCGAGTTGCTCATACCGAGCGGAGAGATGAAGCCCGAAGTTAATGCTGTTAGCCTCTTGGGATGCCCTTGTGGTCGGAGGTCAAGGGCTTCTCAACCGAGGACAATAGCCTGGTCGAGGTCCTCCATGTCGCCGAGCTGCTTGCCGAGTGGAGAGACACATTGCAAAGATATTCAATGAGGATGACCGATCCGGGTGTCCTTTCTGGCAATGGTTAAGGGCTTCTCGAGCGAGGATAACGGCCTCCTCAAGGTCGCGTCTACTCCCAAGGTGGTTGTAGTGATCCCTGAGATGAGTTGCAAGGGAAGTCAATGAGACAGGTCGCATGGGGTGGCTGGGTGGGCAAAGCTCCAGCGCTTCACGATGAAGGATGAGCGCCCCGTCGATGCAACTGGTCCCCCTCTCCTCGCTTAAACTTGTCGGCGAGAAATTCCCCTGTGAATGCAATTGCTGAACTGCCAGATACGTCACTTCGTAGCTGGACACGCTGACTAAAAGAGGCACGTACATTTTGGAATCCATGCTTGCTCATCGAACTTGATGCAGCACGGTGGTTTGGCCAAAAACGCTGGCATGTTGTGCCCCCACGCGCATGGCTCCGATAAGGCAATGTCATTGTTCGCCGAAGTCCAATCATTCGTCGCAAGGCTACCCCACGAACACCTCTTCCGCTCTATTGGAATCGCCTTCGTCACCTCGTCCATCGCACTCGATTTCCGAGGCTCATGGTAGCAAAATGTGGGGAAAACGAGGCGGAACACGTTCAGAAGGTTCCCCACTTCTCCAATGCATGCAGGGGAGCCGTGGGCATCGACTGAACCACATTCCCTGATTTCCATTACGATGCTCATCGCTCCCTCTATTATCTCCAGGTCATGACCGTGAACACGCCTTGGGTACATCCATAAGGTTGTCAATTACGCCATACACGCGTGGGTCGCTGCGAGTAATAACGCTAATGAAGGGAATGATACGGCCTGCTTCGCGGTAACGCGTGGATAGGGAGCCTTGGACGATGCAAGTGCGACAAGAAAGAAGGTAGGTTGATGTTCCCTATCGTTCGTAGAGGTCACCTTCGCATAGGCCACATTGTCGAAGACCATGATATCCGATGAACCCTGTCAAATTGTCGCGGCTGGGATAACTTCGGATCTAAGGCGAGGATAGGGAAAGGTGTGGAGTAGGTGGGCAGGATGCAAGCGAGCGATGGGAATGGTGAAAGCTGGAAAGAAGTCTAATCATCAGAGAAAGGGAGGCCGATGTCGACGGAAAGCTATGTACATACCTTGATCCCGCTCGCGTGCGGGGGTAGATTGCCGTCCATCATTCTCATGAAATGTTTCTTCTCGTCAGGGTGACGGCAAACATAATAATGCGCATGAAACGACCACGGGAGAAAGGCCACTCGGCAACTTGACGAGAATAACCAGCGAGCACCAGCTAATTCTGGGAAGCGGGACGCTGGAACAATCTGACAACTTGGTCTTCACAACGGTTCGACGACTTGAAGGGTAAACCCTTGCAAGGACGTCACTCCACCCCAGCGCCATCCTGGACATGATATTTCGAAATACAGATGCGGTGGATACTTGAATTCTAGATATGCGGGTTAAAATAGTACCGGCTGGACTAAAATGAAACGCACGCTTGCTTTGGCTAGCGTGCAAAACCGCGAACACGCCACCACTCTAGGGAGAAAATGCATGACATGCCCAGAGAGTTGCAGGCTGCAATTGTGATGCAAGCTCGGAATCGCGTGGGTCGTTCTACTTGTATCCTGTAAGAGACTGAGGCACAAGTAAATGGCGAGAATAAGTCTTGGTCGCCGCCGTTACTACTCACCGCGGATGGAAGGTCTTTCGACGAGGTCGGCTTGAGGTCGTGAAAGAGCACGTATAGCGGTGACGCCGCGCGTTGTATTGAGGCTCAGTTTTCTATCGGAACGCGCTGGGCTACATCAACGATGATATGATGGGTGTAAGAGCCTAGTCGCCGGGTTGTGTTGTTGGCGAGTCGTCCGAGCTCAGAGAAGGGAAATTGAACGTCCTCCATCGTAGTTCGAAACAAATTATTCTTGCGACGACAAACCGAAGTCCAATGTCATGGCTATATGTCAACAAACTGAAATAAATATACCGTGTTGCAACTGGATCGGATTGTGGGCGGATGACAGACAATCTGGGGTGATTTGCATTAGCCCAGTGTTCCTTGTTTCAGAATTATGCCGGTGCGCATGAGCTTTCACCCTCTTTCTCGGGTAAGTCAGTTGACCATCGATGGACGTGTCCGACGAATACACGTCTACTAGTAGGACGATTACAACGGGGTCCCAGCTCATCCCAATCCGCGACCACATTATATGAACTCCGAGTGCGCCGTCCACTATTAGGCTTCGCCTGTGGGTGGCTGTATTACGATGCTCTTACATGAAACCATCACTGGGCAAGAGCAAGGAGTCTGCAACCTCAACTTCTGTCGTTCCGGACTACTCGCTTTATGAGCACCACTGGGACGGACCCAAACGTCACCACTTTCCTGTTTGGCAGCCCAGACAAACCACGCTCCATGTGGTGTTTGACGGGCAATCAAGGCACCTTTTTTCCACAGCCCGTATCCTCGTCTACTATAGCAACGGGTCGCTTGGGAAAGGTGCTCGATCAAGCAACGTTTGGGTGCGTCTGGTTTCACCTAACGAGCTGTATTTATTTATTTATTTAACGTTGCACAGGACATACAACAACAGGGACCAGTGATCCATTCCTTCAGAGGCCAACTTCAAGATGCACCTCCCAACGCGCCCACTCTACCAAGGCTCACGGTCGCGTTTGAAGTCACAGTTTGTCAACCCGCCTCCACCATATCATCTTGCGGTATCCTCGTCCTTACGTCCCCTGAAACGACCCAGGAGCTTCACCGCAACTCCATCCGTGTTCTGCTTGAACGCGAGGTCTCATTGACTTCAGACACCTTGTCTCTAGCCCTTTCCTTCACGCACTCGACCATGCTGTGCACCCCAATCATACCAGAATTCCTTGAGCAACATACCATGCCCATCTCTCACATAGAGCGCATCACGACACGCATTGTACGCGTCGTACCTCCCGCCCCTTCTCGTCCAAGAATTACCAACGGTCGTCTTCCTCCGGAACTTCTCATCAAAACGTTCAAGGATTACGAATTGTTCAATAGTTGGCACACGGATCTGCTATCGTTCGCGCAGGTTTGTCGCGCATGGTCTTGCGCGATGGATGTTCTCCACTCCAATCTGCACTTCTCGGACGACCACCAGTGGATCAAATCAAGATATCTCTTGGACGTGTACGCACTGGCAGAGGCTTTGAGAGACAAACCCATTCTCGGCTACGGTTTCCGTCACTTCACCACGAACAACGTTGGTGAGGATTGGAAGGACGTTTTCCGCCACCTACGCAAGAATCCAGGTCGCTTTACGGAAGCGCTCATCACGATCCTTCGCGCCACAAAGAACGTGGAGCGGTTGCACCTGGGGCATTTGGATCCGCGTCATACAGACACGCTCTATGCCGTCCTTCAGCAACTTCGCAACGTGCAAACGGTTTCTGTTGGAGAAGTGGAGGAGGTCGAAGTGACCTGGCTTCTCAAGCATCATCGATCCGATGGGGAGATGCGCTTGCTCAGCGTCGTCCAGCTCGCGCGTTGCATGGCAAGATGGCCAGCCTTGACATCTCTCAAGGTGCACCACCTTCACCCCGGCATCTTTGGGATATTGCGATTTGCGCTGCGACCCCCCATGTGCGCGCTGACGCAGCTCACGATCAGTCGGTCCCATGTGTGCGACAAGGATCTGACACATCTTTTTGGGTCGTCTGTCAAGACGCTTGAGCGGGTGGTGCTAGATAGCATCGAGGGTGTCACCAACGCGGGCCTCTTGGCGTTTCTCATCGCTATTTCTCTGAATGTGGTGTACTTGACTGTACAAGACGTCGCGCTCCCGCCGTTTCGGCAGTGGGGCAATCTCCTCATCGGACGCACAGAGAGGGCGTTGGATATTGTGGTGGACAAGATGCCCCGGTTGCGAGAACTGAGGATCAGCGGGGACGTGGCGAGCGAGTTTATGCTGGATCGGAGGTCAAAGATGTTCGTCGCTCATGACACGTCGGATGAGACGCGGGTGCCAGTGGTTCAGTTGTGGGTGGAGGATGTGCCAAGGTTGTGCGGGTTTGCTGCGAATGAAAAGTGGCCGGGGTGGTGTACACCTGACGAGATCCTACGTGGGATATACTGATACATAGCTCGCCGGGGGAGAACTTAAACTATCATATGGTTTGATATTGTGTCGTAGGTTGAAGCAATGCCTTTGTGGGCAAGAAGGTAGGACTTCGTCATAAATCGTGTTACATACCATTCGTGTACAGGAGATTGGAGATCGTAACCTCATAATAATATATCTGAGATGGGAGGTAACCAAGAAGTAAGGTGGCCGACGAGTTAACTCATGAAAAGATATACATATAGTGTAAGACCACTCAGCCCGTTTTCAGGCGCCACATTCCATTCTTTCCGGCGACCAATCCCATCCATTCAATCTTTCCGCGAAGGAAATCGACTCGTTTCACGCCTTCCTGCTTCTCTTCTTGAGAGCGGCAACGGTTGAGGTAGATACGTGTGAGGATGTTACGATCCTCGTCATCCAGTTCGTTGTTGTAGTAGTCGTATTTGGATATAGGCTTGTTTAGCGTGGCGAACAGCTGCTGGAAGAAGTCCGCTAGAGAGATGTATGAAGCACCATTCGCCCTGATGTCGATATACCAAGCCAGACGAGGGTGATAGATCCGCATGTACTGGGTAGGCGGGCGTGTGACCGCCTGATCCATATCACTCGCGAGCGGAGGACGCTCCAATTCTCGGAACATGAGCGTCAAGGGCTCACGGCGTAAATCATATATCGTTAATGGGCGGGACTTGCTGTAGCGGAGAAATGGATGGAGATCTAGTTTGGCACTGTCAATAACCCCTGCAAAGTGTGGTAAACAAACACTGGATGACCTCCAAAGGAAAGCAGACCGACCGTTCAAAGGCCGCATGGTAGTGGTTTTGTTGCGGAACATGGATGCAAAGCCAGATTTGAATTTGAAATCGTGTCTCCACAGTTGGGGACGTTCGTGATACATCCCAGGCGGGATGGACGAGCTCGAAGAGACCGTGCGTGCAAGAGATGATGAAGGGGTATGCATGTCGAGAGCGCGTGGGGTGAACGCTTGCACGTCTGGCATCCTAGACGGGATTTCTAAAGGTGAGAGATCGCCGCCCTCCGACGGCCATGGGAAGTGCATATGGAAGGGATTCGATCTCTTGCGGGAGCTCGATTGTGGATCCGTTCGGCGAAAATGATCGTGCGATCGTGTCTCTGGGCGCAGGGGTTGACGCGGGATGTATGGACTAGGGCCCGATTGTTGTGGATAAGCTGTGGTATCATGCGGCTGGCGCCATGCAGCGAATGGGTCCTGCGGGCTGGTGAGGGGGTATCTGCCATGATTGAATGAGCTGGTTGAGCAGCGAATCTGAATTGCGGGTGAAACGTACTGTTGGCATGGCGTGCCCCAAGGGAACTGCTGTGAACCAGCGGGTGCTGTGCGGGGCGGCGGTCCACTGGGCATGAAAGCTGCATTCGGGGTGGGCGGAATCCTGTGTGGCGCCTGGGAGCTCACGATATTTGCGTCCACCAGCGGGGGCATGTCATCCCAAGCTACCCAAGGGCTTCCCATGGTGAAGTGTCAGTCAACGGAGGAACAGGGAAAGGACTTGATTATATCGGAACGAGTCGTATATATTGCTGTGTCAGGGCTATACGACGGCACCTGTTCCGATGGCGGCCCCGCCCAGCTGTCAGGACAGGTTGTCAAGTGACGCTGAAAGTTCCCAGATACTGGGCTTGCTGTGAGGAGTAAACCCTAGAAAGGCGCCGAGGATGTGGTCAGATTGCGGCTGGCTCATTTTCAAGCACTAGACTTGGTGTGAGTACATATTTACTGGGTGCCCTGAGCAAACCGAAAAAGGCAACCGAACAGGCATCACCATGAAGCGGCCTTCCGAGTCACCAGCCTCAGGCTATTCCGAGACGTCGTAATACCCTCAAGCCAGCTAAATAAATCGCGAGGAGCGCACACGATAAAATACCGAGTAACGCCGTCCCGCAGAAGATGGATTCCGCTCCCCCAGCGCTGAACGCGTAGCCGGGATCATATCTCTAACTTGTGGTGAGCTCCAACTACACCGCGACGGAACATTGATACATACTGTATTTGCCGCTTTCGTCCGAGCGCTGCGGGATGTGCCGCGATTGACATACTGGGTGGCGAATGCAATTGGCAATAACCATGGATCAGATGGGCAGCACAAGGCACTCCCGCATTAGATGGGGCGCGTCAAACAAAGTGAACGGCGCGCCGACGTGGCTCGACTGGTTGAAGCCAATGAGGCCTTGAGGTGTGGGTAGGAGGCTTGGTCGGAAGAGTAGCCAGCTCCACGTGGCACGTGTGGTATGTGGCACAGGAGACGGCATTGACAGCCAGCGGCTGAGTCGTTCCACTCTGGCATCTTCACCACTCCAACCTACCTATATTGCTCTCCAGGTGATTAAGTACAATGCAACCTCATCCTGATGCACCCAGCGAGCAGATGGTGATCGATTAACATTGTTCGCAGTGTATCAACCAGTCCGCGAAGGGAGTATGTATGCCGTTCCTTTGAAGTTTCGCCGAGGTGCTACTCATTTATTATCGGAACTCCGAAGCCGATCAACATGATGATCTTGCTGGGCAACAGAACGCAGCCACGGCGTCTCGCTATGCTTAGATCGCCACTGCAGCAAGAAAGCAGTGCATGTAGCCATACGGTTCCAAGTTGCGTCTCTCGAACTCATTCTAAGTTACTAGTAACATTTCTAGCTCTAAGGAACTATCCCGTGTTAGTCCGTGACCTCATCCTTATCGATTATCTGTTGACCGAATTGATCAACCATACGTTTACCTTGTATTTGAAACAATTGTACACAAAACAACCCTTGTCTGTTCAAATCACCACGTGTGCTACCAACTTTAGGTGAGTTTGAAATACCTGAGAGTACACAACGTCTCGGCAAGCAGGTGTGAAGCATCGTGTTCTGGTCGAGCTTGTATAGTACCCTGGATTTCCGAAACATGTCGGGGCTTGTGGTCATGCTTAGGCATACTAGAAAAATGTTTTTGTTAAGCGCATAAGTACCTTTTACAGAGGGACAGTGGGTGGGGTGGAATCATTTGCGAATTCCAGGAGCATTTGATTGGCGACTACGTCACCGAATGTGGTAGTGGGAAGGAAATCTTTAGTCCTTGCATTGGACACTTCTACTGGCCAGCTGGTGTTCACGTTGAGCGATTCTGAATCATCGAGGGTGATCAGATCATTCTTCAGCGATGCACTATGCGCGGAGTAGAGTTCCGAGATAGTCCCATGGCAGGGGTTGTCAAATCTATACGACCATTCAGCAGCAGACTTTATCTGTCCATTCTACACAAAGTGTCGATAACATACAAAGACACAATAAAGCTATATGTAGCATGCCCACCTCCGTCCATCCGGCAGTCCAAAGCGATTACAAGAACTAGCTTTTTCCTGCAGAAGACTTGACTCAGATTAGATGCATACAATGAGGCAAGACACTCTCGGAACTGCTTATGGTGTTGCAGCGGAATAATGGTGCTGATCTCTTCAATGAAATAGCTGGGTAGTGGACAGCGGTTTTGTTGCATAATGGAACATGTACGCTGAGCCATGGGCAAGTCGACGACGTGCGAGGAGTGACCTTCGGCGGGGAGAATGGAGATCGTATAGGCGTTGGGTTGCAGATCCACTCGTGCTCGGTCTTCCAATTTTCAAAAAAGAATCGTATTTTCCCCTTGTGAAGACTGCATTGAGTGAACAGGTTGGGAAAGTGGTCGTGGACTCGAACTGAATGAAGGGGAACCGTAGGATAAACTGATACCATTATGTGTCCTTCTCTCTGAAGGAATTGTTCACGTTTATGGACACTTGACGTCCGTAAAAGTTTCGTGATTGCCCTTTCGGAAACGCTCAGAGAGGACATTCCAACCCAGACTGAAGCTGCTGCGACGTATGTAATCAATCTGAGAGACCGACAGCTTTGCTGCCAGCATCGACTCGGACGTGGTGCTGTGGCGTCGGCAATTTGGGTAGCTGAGTTACTTGGTAATCCGGACGTACATACGTCTGGCATCTTGTTATGAGGGTTAATACCTTAGGAAGGAAGGTGCGAGTACTATGCGAGTTGTGTGTTAAGAAACCACTCAAGAGTCTTGCCTAGCAAGGTTGTAGAGTATACCGCAGTGACGGAAGCTTGAATTTCGATGATGTGGGTGCGGTCACATACAAATCTCTATATGGCTCCTGGATCATCGTGTAAGTGTGCGGGTAGATCGTATTGTTCCAAGTCGACTTACATGAACATCTGTATCCTCCAATCACGGTCGACCTCCTAGCGTATCATCCGAGGTGGTGGACAAGGTAAAATTAGTCGTACTGGTCTGGTTGCAGGGTATGATGGCAATGTTGGATCAATTAATGGACACCTCTGATCCGTGGATAACAGAGGAGTCGCTGTTGAACCAGTGGGAACAGCGACAAAACGATGCAATTGGTTGGCAGATGCCATCAGGACGGCGCTGAAGCTCTGTCCCTTTGAGCGGGCCTTGCAGTACCTGGCCAGACGACGCCGTCGGAAGAGTCCCGACTCCC
The DNA here is from genome assembly GCA_038090555.1 of Boletus subcaerulescens. Taxonomy (NCBI): domain Eukaryota; kingdom Fungi; phylum Basidiomycota; class Agaricomycetes; order Boletales; family Boletaceae; genus Boletus; species Boletus subcaerulescens. The sequence continues at coordinate 58,682 of JBBPNA010000047.1, forward strand.
GAGCCGACCCGGGTGTTTGCCGAACACAAAAGGTCACAAGTTCAACCCATCCACATGACATGGCCAAAAAACATTTCGGTCGCTGGCTGGATTCTGCTGTAGCCTAACCAACGAGGAATGGATGTCCCCAGCATCCCCCCGACTTAGCAGGAAATACTATTGTAAGACCGGTATGATCCATCCGGACACGTTGCGTGGATGATGCCTTCTATCCCATCACGGCGATGCGTTCAGCGGTCAGTCTTGCTTTCTATCCACGATTGAACTAGACCAGGCAGTCCTATTTCTCGTTTTCGTCAAGGATGAAACGACCCTTCGACTATGGGATGTAATCATGTGAGTAACCATCTTGACCATGACTGACGCAATCGTAGGCCGCTTTGTTCCACCGGCCAGTATGCTAAAACCCACATGAAACGGATATGACCTGTTGGTGTGTTCCGCCCCACGCATACTTACTATTTCACGCGTTTAAGCAGGCAGCCCATCATCTTTTTTGGGTGTTACTTGTATCTGTCCGATGTGGTACCACTATTGTCTGCTCCATCCGACCAAAGTTCTGCGTCAAGGACACTGTCACCACGGGAGTTATTCCCAACGAAGGGGAAGCAACATCGTCCCCGGGAGACCTTGTTATCTCACCTCCAAATCCACACCCATAGACATCAATACTGCGGCTCACATGGAGAACACCGAAGACCCCAGCCGAACTCTTTTACGTAAAGTTTCACAAAGTACGATTAACTTCGGGTCCACGAGGTGTGGAGCGAAGGCCGTCATCACGAGACCCACCCAGCTTCTACCATGTATCCCTACTAGGCATCATTTTTTTCCATCCCCATCCCCTCGGCGTACGGACTGATCTTATGCGCGCATAGACGCCGTTCGGTCTCACTTTTCGAACGGTTAGACTGCTCCCTGAGCTGGCCTCAGACTTGCTGCCAACGATCATCGTACCCTCTGGACATGTGACAAGCCAAACTGCCTCCCTCCCCTTAGCAAGTGATTCCGCCACCCCCACAAGGTCTCTGACATTCGATCATGCAAACTAAGCCACATGTAGCCTAGGTCCAAACGTCATGCCATCATAATCGCCCTGCGCAGTTCCCGCGACAGACTCCGCTGCACCCGCTCTAACTCGCCCCGACGACCGGCGATGTCAAAGAGAACCGTAATATTGTGCTGACGTTTTTTTTTCTCTTTCCACCCCATCGCCATTATCCTTGGCAGTTTCAAGAAATGAAAAAAATATAATATGTGAATATTAGTAAATCAATTTTAACCACACACTCATTTATCTCTGACAACGCTTGGGTTCTCAAAACTCTGTTTGCACGTGCGCTCAACCTTCCATTTTTGACCTGCCACATCAATCGACCTTGGCCCCATGGGCGGGAGCGAATTTCCTGATTGCGCACATATATGTAAGTGGTTAGAAATAAATATTGTAATATTTGTGGTTCACTTGGGACCAGGAGGAAGGGCTGCCACACATCGTGTGACATTTTTGCGGGCGGAACTCCCAGGTAACTCTCAAAAAAGGCTATCTTCCCATTTCGCGTCGCCTATTGAACCAAAAGTAAGAAAAAAATGCCACATCAGTGGCGTCGGAGAGCTCTACGAATACTAGATACGTATAACTATATACAGCCAAAAAAAAAAAGTGGTATCAACATCTTGAACGAAGAGGTGTGTATCACACTCTAGCCTGTGGGATGGGAGAGGGTAAGAAATGGTTATGTTACAGTTATACAGCTGGGAGTTCCATGTGCGAAAAGTAAAAATACACCGGTACAAATGATGACAAGTCCCACGTACGGGTCGGTCAATTGATTGAACGAATGGAAATAAGAGGATATGCCGAGGAGAATAGGTTCGGATAAACGCGGGTCGGCTTGATGCGAATGGTGATCGATCAAAATGCGGAGAGCGTGGACAAGAAGGCGGACATCGACAAGTCGGTACCCACGCCAGGCACCGTCTTTTCCGAGCAGCTGAATGAGAATGGGTCCTTGGAAAATGCGGCAAAATCGGGTTGCGCGAACAGGGAGTCGGTAAGTAGATGCTCGTGGTCAAAAATTTGTAGGCCAGCTGGGTACTGTTGAGAGCAAGGTTGAAACTGATCCGACGCAGCAGAGAAAGGATTTAGCGAGAAGGGATCCTCGGAATCCAGCGCACATTCGAGGGTAGGTGAGGGAGACAGCGCTTGTGGTGTCGCAGGTAAACTGGAGAAAGGGGACGAGGTAGGCGTCCAATCGTTGGGGTATGTAAGATCGAGACATAGTGTGGGACTCTGGACTCGCCCAGTCGTGGTGGGGTAGCTGCCAAGATCGGCATTCGTCGGCAGTATGGAATCCCCGAACGTAACGTTGAACGCGAAGGGGTCGAGATCCTGCTCATGACAGTTAGAACGACAAGCTCAAATGAGACCAAACGCACTCACAAACGATGGTTGGGACCTTGAAGGGAAGGAATACTCGGGCGGTGGAACGAACGAATATGTGCCTGAAAGGTCAGGACAGCTATGCGAAGCAGTCAAGGGTTTCGGAGCCTTTGGAACCTCGGTAGGTCTCTCAGATGGCTGGCTACTGTGGGAGCGTACGCGGCGGGAGGGAGATGAAGAGGCCATTTTCTTGGCCACAGAGTCATCGATAGGTGCCGAGGAAGATCTGCGGTAAGAAACGGCAGTAATGGGTTTCTCGAACCTGGTGACGATTTCCAGGACATGTGTGCGATCAAACTCCTGGATAGCGGTATCAAGCTCTGCGCCTTTTTTGCCTTCGACCAGCAGCTCTGCGATCCTGGCGCACCGCTTCATATCCTTGGGCTCTAGTTCCCGGACTTTTCGCTTCTCCGTCCCCCCCTTGGCTTTCGCATGAGATGGTCGGAAAGCGTACTGTGGCCACTTCATCCTATGCTCCTCTAGTGCTTTCTTCGCCTTTGCATGCCAAACCTGGCGTTCATCGTGAGGCATATTCTGCCATGTGAGACCGATGATCTTTGACAGCGTGCTGTGATTGGTTTCAACTTCGGTGGAGACGTGCTGGTTTTTGATGAAGGATGATCGGAACAAGATGAAGGCGTTGGGTGGGCGAGGGATGTGATCCTCCCCACGTTTTTTACTATGCGTCGGACGGCGCGCGGGGCATTCGGAACCGGATGATGGGAATAAGATGGGCGCGAAGCTCGCCTCGACGCAAGAAGGAGGGTCATTGAAAGTCACAGGGGTGAGATTAGGGGCAAAGGCAATGTTCTGTGTAGAAGTTGGTTCGACGGCCCAAGTTAGGTGAGCGCCTATAAACCATGAGTCATTCCGCGTTGATATCCACTGATGGGTGTGATAAAAAGCGAAGCAGTGCATACCATCGACACCATCGCACTTCGATCGCCGTGATCTCTCAGGAGCCATGGTTGGAGGGAGGTATCACAGTCGGAGGGGGGGAGCACAAGGAGTGTATCAACGGGGATACACGAGGCGAGGTGTTGGGGGGATGGATTTATAGGGAATGATACACGTACACGGTAAAATTTCAGGGTCCTGATAAGATGTAAGGCGTCTGTCGAAGGCCGGCATGTGTATGCAATAGAAGCAATATAAGCCGCAGGCGGACAAGGTTTCCATACCCAGGCTAGATCGGTAGGTCCGGTATGGGCCGCATGAGAAGATGCGGCGCATGCGGCCAGATAGTCGTGTCGTGTTTACACGGACCGCCGCGATCACTCGAAACTGGACAATCTATTTGGCAACTCGGATCCAGAGATCTGATCACATGACATCTGTTTGCCTCCGCACCGGAGATTTCTTCGCTCCTCGGCTAATAACCACTGCCTCGTGTCAGCTTGACACCATGTAAAAAATTTCAGGTATGTAACATTACTACTTGCCTCTCCAAAGATTCACCCCTAGAATGATTCAGAGCCTCGGTGACTACCAATTACTCAGTGCACCAAATGTCCTTATCGCTTAGCAGGCCATCCGCGTCGCTGTCCCTGGTTAACAGCTTTCGGGGCTTTAACCTTGTATTGAGTCCTTTTCCTTTTCCTTTCTTGGACCGCCTCATCCCGACTGCTGGCGCCACAGCATATTTTGGTCCTTTTGACTACTGGACCTACAAGTGGGGCCCTCTCGTTACCGAGTATTCTTTATCGAGTTCTCTCTCTATGTGCTACGGGTATGTGTGCCTCTTTTTTCCTTAGACAGGCGAAACCTCTGCCCATGCCAAATTACGGGCGTAACTAGGAGCTCGACATCGCTTGTCTGACATACCTCATTGATTACCTCGATCGCGAACGTCGCCTACCCCAGTGCTGAGTTTCTCTTCTTCCTGCTCCAAGCGCGGTTGAACGACTAAACACTACGACGCGCGGGCGGACCATCGTTTTCGTGATCCTTCAAGGCAGGCAACGGGTAACGACCGGTCCAACGAGGCACCCCTCAGCTCTAAGTTTGCCTATTGACACCGCTTGCGCACACATTCAAGTTGAAGGTCCCCGTGTCATATGTCGCCCGCGAAACGACATAAATTAACAGGGTGTCTGGTCGTTTCGGTCACAACTCAGCATTTTCTTTCAAGACACCAAACAGAACAGCGCTCGATATTCCGTCATTGTCGGTCAAGTCACAGGTTTCAGAGTCTCGTGAGTCTTATCATGTCGGACACGAAACAACTTGGCTCAAGCCGACCGGTCTACCGGCGGCGACATCCACGGCAACTGACAAGTATCATGCCGACAGCTCAGTTCCTGCAATGGATTAGCTCATTGCCCCCGAATTTGGCTATTATAGGCATTCTGCGTGGAAAAAACTCATTTCGATGTGTGCATGATTGTCTCCATATGGGGGTTTGTTCTAGACATTCATTATATTCAATCTGGAAGAGGTTACAATCTAGCCGTCCCACTTCAAGTTCCGATGCCGAGGGGGGAAAAGCCACTCACGCAAAGTTCAGTCCGAAGCGGGAAAATTTTGCTGGAAGGAAAAGGTAGAAAATAGCCAGCCCTGTCAACCATCGCGTCCAAGCATAACACTCACACTGGCTGGTTAACGTCTTACCTCCGACAGTTCGAGAACCATGTCGCCTGCCCACAAATGAGAACATGTACTCCCTCGTGATCTGTACCTCTCCCAAACGGTGTCCATATGGATATGTCACTGGCGGGGGGAAATTCCTCTTAACATACAGGGACTCCCTGTTAGATAACATGGCCCTGCTACCACGTCAAGCATGGGAAGTGTGAAAGAAGGTGCGTGGACCAAACTCAAAGTGACAGACTACAGTTTACACTTGGAATGTCGATGCGGCCAAGGTGAGCACAATATCATCGAGGCACGTTTCTAAGCACACAAATTTGTGTAGAGGGTGTTCATGCTGCCGACCAGCAGTTGATTGACAAGCCATATCAACGTGACGTCACCCGGCAAACACCCATCCGTCGGCATGTGGTTTTGCCCGTCAAACCCAGACGGACGGGGTTCGATGGCCGGAGAATACGTTTTCGTGAGTCTTTCGTCATGACCTTTGGAACGGGACAAATTGGTGATTTCAACCATCAAAGTTCCGGTGTGAACGTGGAAGGTCTGGCAATACTTCGTATGTGGTGAGTTCTTCGTACTTGGGGGCGGTTTTCATAGCAACATCGTCTTCCATGCTCATCAGTTGCTCGCCGCACCTTCCTATATCAGGAGATGAATGTCTCACAAACGTCCACCCACAGTCGTACGTCTACGGTATAGTGCAAACGGGAGCAATGTTGAACGTATCAAAGAGACGAAACATGACGTAAGGCGGTGTTATCCGCGATACTCTCTAAACGGTTCCCATCAGCGCCGACTTCTATTCACAGTGGTCTGGGGCGAAAGCCATCTTCTGTTGTCCCAATAAGTAGAAATTCCCTGTCTACCCATACCTGTGTTGTGATCGGCCTTCTCGAGTCCAGATACCTACTCTTGCGCCCTTCGTCTCAAAGTGGGCTACAAGAATGACCGTGGAGGTACTTGTGGTAAGCTTTCCGTCGAAGAGCACCCACGCAACGGCGGACTGCGCGAATCTATTTTTCATGGGGGTTGCACGGTGGGGCGCGAGAAACTCGGGCGCAGCATAACGTATAGTCTCCGCGGGGTACCGCCGGGCTCGGTGTAGATCAACAAAAAGTCCCAGCATTCATCCAGAATCTGCACTTGGGTTCTCACCGACATGGACTGTTTAACCAGGTTGCTCCTCGGCATGACACATGGGATGTTTTCCATCTATGGCATCGCGTGCGCTCTCCTTGTGAATGTGCATGTACATCATCTGACAAAAAGGGACGGAAAAACTCGCCTTTCCTACGATGGTTTTCGCCGGGTGTTGGACATCGTGGTAATGTGCCAGGGGGATCCGAATGGTTACAATTGCTCCCGAAGAAAGAATGAGAATGGTCAGCTTGGATGGACTAGTCGTTGGATCTTGTGGTCGGCGACCACCACCGGCCAACCCCCTCTCCAACGAAACCCGCTAGAAGTGTAGAAAAACAAAAACAAAGCGAAAATGAAACAGGTAGTATAAAACAGTAAAATGGGACGGTCGAGACGACGACGAAAATAGGACCTACCGTTTCCAAAGTACATGTTGGGCCGGTCCCGTTGTGTACTATTACGGGTGACAGCTAAAGCGGTCTGATGGAAAACTTCCGGAAGCTTGCATGATTACAAACTTCCTCACAGCAATCAATCCCGCTGAGCTGAGTCGAGCGAACAACGTTTCCAGGGATGGATTGGTCGTGTCGTGTCCAGTCGGTGGGTTATTATTGTCTTCGCTGCAAGCAGCTCCGGTGGAAACATTGTCCTAGACGTAGAACTTTGAGAGGAATATAATGAATAAGGAGTGACTGCGAGTTAGATTTACTGTAACTGACAGCGTGAGGACATATGGCTCGCCTGCTCGTGATAAGTAAACAGAACTGTCCTCGTGGCACAGATGGAGAGTAACGGCTTACGTCCGGCCTCCACGATGACATGAGAACTGCCTTTGGCAGTATTGCATCATGCACTCGACGATAGTTATGGAGAACTAAAATGTTTCCGTTTCCTCCCACTGGCTAATCACAAATGGAAAGAATGATGATGACCGCTGGGCTCACCATGGCAGCGGGATGGAGGTTGACACTAACAACAGGCAGTTAGCAGAATCGACGATTGGATCTCAGCATCATGGTCTACCGCCGGTAGATCAATGCGTTCTTGCAGGAAGCCACAGGAACGGACTCCGCATCACTCGTAAAGCCAAAGAAATAGAAAGATGTGCTTGTTGGTCCTCTTGAGAGGTACAATGCATGTGGCAATCGCCCCAACCACTAGTCCCAGACGAGTTATTTGGTGACTCGCGGTTGCGTCGTAACCTTTTCCGTATCATGAAGGAGCTGACAGATAAAGACAACGTCGATGTTCAAACGTTTGTCGACCCGCATGTATCCAGTGTGCCGCTGTCAGTATGGCAACCTTGTAAGCCTGACGAGTCGTTGCAAGAGTACTTGGCCCGTCTGTCGGAAAATAGACACCGACTTGCTTACATAAGCTCTCTTGTTCTACACAGTCAGCCTTTATCGCTTTACCCGGTTAATCTGGACGCTGGCCGTTTTTGCGAGGCTTGGAGAAGAAAGTCTCGGATACCCCTGGAGGGACCTCAGATATTTATGTATTGTTGGAATCATTATTACCGTATCTGGAGTTGAAGTATATCCACGGACCACCACATCCGGATTTCGTCCAGGATGGTGTCGGGGGGGGAGTGAGGACAGGGACGATGACATCCTGGCAAAAGTAGAGGCTTCAAGACGTCGAATCGTTAGTAAGATCAAGTAGTTGAGTGGCTTGTTTCTCCCATGACCGTCTCATGCACGCGTCACGCGTTACCCTTGTCACCCGACCTTTCATTAGACATCAGTCACTACCGTGCCAGTACTTACACGAATAGGACAAAGGTATGTACCTGTTTGTCGACATCGTGCCCCCCTTTCTCTGATTATTAGGCTGTCTCCCAGCTTTCACCATTCGCTTCCTTCGCTCGCAGCCTGCCTACTACCCCACGCCTTCCCCCAACTTCGCTCGGGTTCGGAGGCATCCTAACGAAAAGCTTCTATCCGTTTCCATGCATCGTACTATAAATGTGAAAGAATTCCCGCTTTACCGGGAAGCAAGCCGCATTAATCCCATCATCATTACGCTTGCAATGACCTACGAGTGCAAGGCATGCTCGGCAGCTGATGTTAGAGGAACCGACGAGTGTCCAATAGAGGCGTAGGAATCAAGGATGTGTGGTTCCGTGTCGACGATCCTGGCTACCAGCCAGCTCTTGACCTCCGATCACAAGGACATCCCAAGCGATTTCCATCGCTGAGTGCCTTTTCGAGTCATCTTATGAGCGACTCAGGCCCTCGACGAGGCCATTGTCCTTGACCAAGAAGTTCTTGACCTTCGCCCGAAGGCACACGCCGATCGGCCTTTGTCATTAAACGACCTCGCGGTTGATCTTTCCACCCGGTACAAGCACCTTGGGGTCATGGAGGACCTCAGGCCATTGTCCTCGCCCAAGAAGCCCTTGGCCTTTGTCCAAGATCGGTCGTCGTTGTTGAACACCCTAGTCGGTCGATGTCGTTGAACAACCTTGCGGTTCATTTCGCTGCTCGGTATGGGCGCCTTGGGGTCATGGAGGACCTCAACGAGGCCATTACACTCGTCCAAGAAGCCCTTGACCTCCAACCACAAGGACGTCCCGAGTGGTCGACGTTGTTGGGCAACCTTGGAAGCTACCTTCGTCAACGGTTCACAAGATCGGGGCAGTCAGAGGATATGGAGGAGCTATTCAGTCTCTATGCTCGGCTTCAACATTTGCCTCAAACAGTTTCATCAAGTGATCTTTCTGCCGCTAAGGCATGGATCTGTGTGGCGGAATATTTCCAGCATCCCACGACAGGAGCTGGCAGACAAATTTACCCGTCTGGCCTCCCGAATTCGCAGCGGCCTGGAATCACCTGGGGCAGATCAGCATGAACGGTTGTGCTATCTCAACCTCGAAATGCAAAGAGTTATCATCAACATTCGCAAGCTACCTCGTCTCTCCCATTTCTTTCTTCCTTCGCCATTCTCAGATCTCCAATGCGCTGCCAGTGGGAGACCTGTCATCATCGTCAATGTGAGCAAGTACAGCTGCGACGCACTTGTTATCTTGCTTGATCGCGACCCCATTCATATTTCACTGCAGATCACACTTGAAAGCGTCCGAGAGCTGTCAAAAGAGCTCCATACCTTGATTGTGCGCGCAACGACTGAGTGTTGACGTGACGAGAGGACTTGCAGGCTTCTTGCGCAAACTTTGGGATCAGATCGTCTCCCCAATTGTCGCTTTCCTTGAGACGACCCAGCCACTTCAATCACTCATCTGGTGGTGTCCCACTAGCGAATTCTCTGCGCTGCCGTTGCATGCTGCTGGACCACATAGAAAGAGAATCTCCCTAATCTTTACATCTCATCCTACACCCCCACTCTCACCGCCCTCATCCGCGCTAGACGGGCCGATCCAGTGAATTCTGCAACTCCAGGGAGACATTTTCTTGCGATCGGACAAGCCAAGTCCGTCGGCGAGCGTGAACTCCCTTCTGTAGGAGCGGAACTGGACGTTATCGCTCATTGCATCAGCGACGCCGCTACATTCACGCGCATAGAGGGAGAATCCTGCGTATCTAGGGTGGTCGAAGAGCTCGGCGAGAACGAATGGGTCCACCTTGTCTGTCATGATCTCACACAGCCTTTTGAATCGGCGTTTTCTCTGCACGACGAGCACTTTACGATCCAACGGATCATCGGGTGTAATTCAAAGAATCCTGAATTCGCATATCTCTCTGCGTCTCATACGACCGTTGAAGACGAGGAGAGCCCGGACGAGGCGATCCATCTCGCGTCGGCGATACAGTTTGTTGGATCCCGTTCTGTGATTGGCACGATGTGAGGGGTGGATGATGGTGAGACGACCAAGATTACGTCGACGTTTTATAAGCATATGGTGGACGACTCTGGTCGTTTGGATCATGCACCACTTGACCAGCAGATTCTATATATCCATCTGGGTGCCTAGTTTTATTTTAGTCCTTGTTTCATCCCTGCTTCTTTGCTTTCCGTTGTACGTACTCGCAGACACTGTAGAATCGCTTTTTGATTGTACCCAACACCGACATCCACAGGGCTCGACTCCTTTTCTCTAGAGTCAGTTGGGTCAGTTCGGTTGGGCGTCGACCCGTTCGCCATCTCTCTCGGATTTGCTGAGGTGGATTGTAAGGCAAACCTGCAGCTCAGGTTCTAGGGACGGCCTCTTCATGTATTTCAATTTAGTTCGATACCCATACTATGAACATGCTCGCGGTGGGGCTCTCTCCCGACTGCCAGCTGCACCTGCCCTATCACCTATTCCCCATACCTCGCTCTTGTCCTCTCTCAATCCCACTCCAGCAGACTGTTATGTACTACCATTTTCCTCACTATGGTATGAACCTCGAATACAAATAATGAACAACTTGCCGTGCCTGGAAAAGACAGTGGGCGTGTTTAGTTTGGACGTTGAAGCCCTAGGTGGCTGTCGCGTGTCGTCATGCGCTGGGCTATCCCATGGCCCAAAACGCCCGTTGGCCATTTGAGATGCAGTCCTGCCGAGGGCCGACATCGAACGTTGAAGATGCAGGCATCAAAGTTCCTGCGTGACCCTCTCCAACATCCACTCTTGAGCGTCGGCGCTGGCCAAGACGACAGGAACCTTGATCTGTCCGAGACCAATTCTCATTTTCTCGCCTTTCCATCGACGGTATTCCATAAACGTCCCGGGTTTCACGATCCTGATCGTCGGCACGCACGTCTCTCCACTTTGCGGTGGGTCCCGATATTCATCGTTTGCGGTTCCCAGTGCTTCGAAAAGTCGCTGAGCTGTCATGTGAACGTTTGGTCCTGCAACGTATTTCGTTGAGTGATCGTTCCTTTTTTTTTTTCCATTAGCAAGTAGTCTGGACGTACCGAGTGGCCCTGCGAGTTCGACGAAGAAACCTATCGTCTGCGGTGTCGTGCGTTTATCCAGGACCGTGGTGAAGTCGAGAACTTGAATGAATTCCTCGGAGCTGATCGATTGAATGGCCGCTAACAATTCGGCATCCGATATGACGACGTGAGACAACCGGATCACCAAGCTAAGTAGTGTAAAGGTAAAACTGGTCGGCGTAATATGATTGTCATAAGACTCACGTTTTTCGGCCCATATACTTGAAGACGGGTGAGCCGTTCTGAGGATCAAACCCTATAATCTCAATGATGTCATCAAGGAGATATCGCCAGAGTCCGTTTCGCGTGGTAAGCACAATTTGATACCGTTTTCCCACTTCTAATTCCCACTGGGAGTTCCGCGCATCAACGTCACACTACGAGGCGAAGGCTGCAGAATACTTACCCCCTGCAGTATGTTTGCGCAAATCGCCTCGGACTCTGCAGCCACGAACTCTATGACCTCCTCTGACGAAAACACAAATGTTTCCGTATCATTGGGATCAAAATACACAGACATGTGAGCCTCAGAAGAGCTATATCCATGACTGCGAATGGCGATTGTGGGCCCGAGGATGGACCTTAGCTGATTAGGGGGTGATTACGTGTACCCGTGTATGGCAGAAGAAAAGCACGTACCTTTGGTAGGCACGTCCCAAATGAGCCACTGCATATGCCCGCGACCGTTCGAAGTTGTGGCCAAACTCGCGCCGCCCAACCATCTCCAGATGAAGGTGGGCCAATCTCACAAAGCTCGTCCGCTCGCGCTGGGTCCGTACTGAATGCAGCCTATGCAACGTTAGGAACCACGTAGTCTAAACCATTGGTTTCCGGCTCACCTGGATATGGGCCCGCAAGCGACCAATGCCATCAAGATCGGGTATCTTGCTATTGCGAATGCACGTCACAAGCATATCCCACTCTTCGTCCACACAGCGAACAAGATCAACAAAAATAGTAGCGAACGTGACGAAAAATTGATCAATATCAGGACGAATGAGGCAAAAGAGTCCATGAATCAACAAGAACGAGCGGTTGTGGGTAATCATGCTTGTTCCCCATGGCGCCACTTGAGTAGGCACTGCCGAAAGCAATCAGGACTGTCATATGGCACTTTAACGAAAACACGCACTAATCGTCGACAACCGACCCTCGTCATTTTCGACATTCCAACCAAATTTCATGCGAAATTGGCCAGCCGAGGCTAGACAAAGCGGAATCCTTTTCACGACATGGCCAGGTTCGCGTTCTACTTGTTTTATTTCCCTGTAACCGTAGTATATGATACAGGGTGTGGGTCCCTGGATGTCGCTGAAATCAAAAATTGGTCGAGGGGGTTGATATCCGAAGCTTGTGTGCTGATACCATGGAACTAGCTTTGGTTCTTTGCCCGACGTGGAGCTGGACATGCCAATGTAGAAGGGTAAGCCCGGCGCAAACAGGTTGTTGACACGCGACTCTTTGCAAGGAATCTCGTGGAACCTAGCGATCCAAGGTTTGTACACCTCGTAGTCTGTCACTGGAACGTAGCTGCGGAAATCGTTCAAAAGTGTTGCGACGACTGCGGTCCCATGTACGGAGACCGCATCACGAAAAGGAGCCAGAGGGTGCGCCTGGGAACCATATTGAGTGGGCAAGTTGGCTGTAATGATATCGAGGAGATAGAGATCAGTTCGTTTCGTGAGAGAGCTTCGTAGCTCTGGAGTGAGAACTTCCACAGGCCGGCCTGTCACCATGTCAATGTCACAGAAAAAGATGAAACACCAATGAAAACGTTACATAAGCTCATGACATCGTGCTCACGTCAGCAGCTGCTGGTGTGCAACATATCCTACGGTGTTCCTTGTGTCCCTGGACAGCACGAACACTAGCAACAATCTCAAGCCTAATGCGGCAGAGGAAATGGTACCTGGGCTGGGACTCGAAGCATGCTGTTGTTACTAGTGGGGAAGTTTTCTCTGTATTCTCTAAACAACTGCAAATGTCCGAAGGCTGAACAAGCCTGAATCTAAGAAAATGTATATCTAGCAGAAGTAGTGCGTCAAGCTATAAGAATATGAGTTGAGGAGATGTGGGATTAACAAGGACATAGCAACTCACTTCAAGACACTGGACAGTTGCATTCAACGAGCTCTTCTGTAAGGCGTTCAAAAGGGGCAAAAGTTAGCAAGGTTGTTGAAAGAGTCAAGCATGACAGGATAGCCACAAGAGACTGTAACTTAAGGCACAAGGATGCATGGACTCTTCGGACTAACCCCGTCGTAACAACTTCAGCAACTCTTTCTTCGCTTGTTTTTCACAACTTGGGGTAAAACGAGTGACCAAGGAGTTGTCCGGGTTGCTAAGGCAGGGTTCACTCTGCATCCAGGATGCAGCAATAGCTCGTGGTTGTTTGCTTCATCTCTCGCTTCATTGGATGGCGTGAAATGCACCGCAGTCACGTGAATCGACATGGAAGGCTGGGCAACGTGGCCAACATGATGGGCAGCAAGTCCATTGCGACACAAGCTAAGAGCCATCAGGTGTCCTCGACTTGAAATTTCCCATTACCAGGTTTGGCTCAACCACCGAACAAGGGTGAGCCGACATTAAAATATTGAGCGTCCACCTGAAATCTTCGCCAAACGCTGGTGAGTCGTCAGACCATTCACGCGAAGTTCAGTCCCACTCACGAACTCTCGCAGTTGCTCTCATCAACCCATCACGGGCTGGAATTCGAAAGATGCATGGACTTCAAGAGAACCGACGGCGAACTGTTGAGACTATTAGTACCAATCCGCGGGAGAAGGAGGAACTCACCCAATCGGCGATATCGTCATTTCAAGACGATTGCTTATTTGCGGTTCTCCACTGTGATACACCACAGTGCAAGAGACTCGTCCAAGGCGAAGACCGACATAGTGCTCGGCCCTGTCGTTAGTAGCATTTGCAGATTGTGTAGAAAAGTGGGCTTGATACTGGGAATAATTGATTTTCCATTCTCGTCCATGCGGGTAAGAGCCCGTGGGTACATGATGTAGCCAGCCCCCAGTGCAGGTTTTCCCATCTTTCCTTGCGCCTATTCCGCAGTCTGAAATGCCGGTCATTTGTACGTTGTGCTGGTATAGAAACCTACGTTCAGGGTCTCCGATATCGATTGCAATCATTGGTTTCAACTTCAGACCTGTCAATGTACCTCGTGATCGAGAATGGGAAACTAGTTGTGAAGTATACAGCAAGGGACGCACTTGTAGCACTTTCAGGCCTATCCTTGCAACCACAACCTCTCTGGGTATCGGACTCGTGCGAGAGCAAAGAGAGAACTGTGCGTCCATGAGTGCGTTGTGGCGGAGCCCTAATAATACTCCCGTCGTTATTCTTAGTCATCACTAGGTCTGTACTGTACCCAAGTACTCCCCCGTCCTCCGCCACATGGCTGGGCGCCATGAAGTCAGTGTCGCATTACTCGAAGCTGATGCGAGTCTTGCGACCACCTGTACCTGTCTCGACACCAATCATAGATCAGTGAGGCCAATACCCAGCGAGTCGCTGACGTCGGCGAAGCTAATTTGCCCTGGTGAGCCTATCACACGATCTGACAAACTAATAAAGATGGTACCTTTATCTGTCCAAATCGCCCAGGAACGAGCCGCCAGATCGATCCGAAACGTCACATCATGATAGCCACTTCCACTCTGAATGTTTCAGACATGACGACTACTTGTTCCGCGGAATTAAAACAAGGCCAAGCGTCGTCCGTACTCGTCGTGCCGAGTGCTTGTCAACTGACAAAGAAAAAGGGACCTGTGTCTCAGTGCACGATGATGATCTGGCCTTGCCTTCATGTCAACTGTTTTCGACAATTTTGGATGTGGCCCGAGTCAGGTCTCGATCGAATTCGTCAAAGCTTGACTGCTTTGATGGTTAGACGGACTAAAAACAGTACGGGGGCAGTTTTCCGCCATGTGGTCTGTGAGAACGGTTACCGGCGGGTGGTTGAGCGGACCGCATTCAAGTGCCTGCCAGGCCAGGCCCAGGCATGCTTGCGTTGCCAGTGTGTGAGTTTCACGACGGTCTTTCAGTCACTCTAAGACGACAGTGTTATATGCTTTTCTGCGATCATGAGAAAAAGGTACAAAGTGTGAAAATGTTATCAGAACCCCGATGACGACCTAGAGAGGACGTCAAAAGAAAGAAAGAACAGGGATGTTGACTCCTCCACCGTCCACACGACGTCACTGCTAGAGTTGTCAAGTCACGGTGTATTCGAGGACAGGATGTTCGGAAAGTTCAATTCCGGGACTCTTTGGTGTACTCAATGGGTTATAATCCGAAACCGGGACTCGGCAGGCCGCGGGAGATGGACGGCATTTCTTTCCACAGGGCCAAAAGGAAAAATCATCTGAACGAGAGCTACGGTAGCTTGCGGGAAAATATATATCTGACCTACCATTGACCTTTAGCATCAGCCCATCAGCGAATAAAAGAAGCTTGTTGCGTCGCGCATATACTCGTTCTGTAATGACCATACAACATTTCGTTCGCATCAGATTTAATTACACGACAATCAAGGCACAAGCACATCCAACGACCTATCGTACAACAGCACATCGAGGCGAGGCAAATATACAACAATCAAGAACAGCGGAAAGACGGAGACACATAATGCCAATACTGGCAACAATAAAATCGTGGAACATATGGAGAGAAAAAGGATGGTGCATACTACAAGCAAAAAGTATCGTCAAAAGGCACGGTATCAATCAGGCATGACAAATCAAAAGAGTAACTTTCTCCTATACAAGCAGGTAAATCTATATGGTTGGTTGGATATATCTATGGGGTATAAAAGCTTCTCAGTACGCGACGGCAGGAAGACAATCCCCCGCCTGAACACGGATATAGTCGTTTCCAAGCCCACCAAACTGATCCGTGTCGCCGGAAAAGTGGTATGAGCCGTTCGTGCCATCAACGTAAGCGCCGTAGTGTGGCGTGCACCAATCGTAGACGTTTGTCGTCCCTGCGTACTCGTTGATGAAAATGGGCATCTGCTCCTGCAGCGCTGCGCATTCAGCCCAGTTCTTGGGCGCGCAATACGCGTTCTGCGGGTCTCGGGTATAACTAGGGGGTAGTCCCTTGTCAAAATCCGCGCTTGTCGCACAAAAGTTGTAACCCGTAAAGGATTGGTCTTCGACGGGGGAGACTGCGGGCGTGTGGAGGCCATAGGCCAAGCCCGGGCAGTCGAGGGAGGGTGGAAGACCTATCGATGTCTCGAGGAGATTGTACGGCTGTAAAAATTACGTTCTTAGCATAATATCGATAACCGACATGTGATCAGTACTCACGTCGTTCCAACGTGCTGGCACACCTTCTCTAAGCACGGACGGAAGGACCAGGGGAGAGAGGCATCCGACAGTGTCCACTGATACGGCGTGGGAGAAGTCATCTGTTTGGTCACCATTGAGTGACAGTATCTGTGGAGACTCCGCTATGTCGTACGAGACGTTGGCGAAGACGCTGTCAAACGAGTTGTGACGCTGGTGAGAGGATATCTGGTTCAGGGAGGATTGGCCCGCTGGGGCAGAAAGCGAACGCTTGAACATCGCCGTGAGTGGGATCCGGAAAAGATCGACATGAGAGCCATCGGGGGTTTGAGCACGGGTTGGAGGCGGGGTATATCTATTCGCTCGGATTGACCCAGGGTCGTCAATGATGGCGGGGACCTCGGTGTTCGTGGTAGAGGTAACCTTGCCCTGGGTCTCGACTTCGTTCGCCACCGCCACTTCTCTTTGTTCATCTCCGTCCTCCTTCCCGGTTCCAGTCACATCTTTGCAGGCACTATTCCGTCCAGCAACCCCCCTACCAGTACTGTCTTCCCATCGCCTCACCGCATCCTCTAGATCCACACCTGTCTTCCCTTCCACCAGGAGATCTGCAATTACCGTACATCTTTCGTCGCCACTTTTAGCTTTCTTATCCGCAGGATCCCCTTTGACCTTTCGTCCAGCTTGACCTGTTGTTCGTTTTCGATTAGAAGCCTGAGGCCCATCCTTGACTTTGACCTTGGCGAGCGCGTTAGCTCCGGGTCTAAAACGCCAATCAGGATATCGTTTCCTATGTTCTGCCTGTGCAACGAGTGCCTTTGCCTCCCAAACCTCCCTCTCTTCACGAGGCAGCGTCTTCCAATATTTACCTATAATACAGTCACAATATTGCCATACGGCTCCGAAGACAAACGCGACATGCGTACCAATGATCTTTGAGAGAGTACTATGGTTGCCTTCGACCTTTTCTGGAACTTGCTGGCTCCGGATGAAAGACGATCTGAAGAGAATGAAGGCATTCGGCGGGCGTGGGATATAAGAGGCGTCCCGCTTCTTGCCGTGGCTCGCGCGGTCGGCGGGGCTTTGGAACATGACTTGGGTTTCAGGGAGCTCGGCGAACTCGGGGGGAGATGCGGGGGCGGGGACTGGGTTCTCCCAAACTGTTTCGAACGGGATGGTAGGATCCGCACTCAGGGCAGTGATTGGTGTCATGTCGGTGAAGAAGGTAAACGTCATCGATGGATTCGGGTTGTCGACGAGGGGAGGCATGCCGTCTGATAAGTTCTTTGATGAGAATGGATGATAGACACGAGGAAAAAAAGGTGCACCATCGTCGTCCAAGTTGCATTGGGGAATATCGTGTTCGCGGATTGCGGGCATGGTGAGCAACGATCTGAGGATACAAGGTCTGAAGCAAGAGCAGTCAGGATGTCAATGGATCAAGGACTGGGGAAGCGATGGAGGAAGGAAGACGGTACGTACGGGATGGTGATAGAGCGTCTAGAGAGATGTCAGCAGGTCGACCGAGGTGGAGTGGTGCTTTATTCTCTCTTTGGCAACTGAGGCAAAGGAATGGAAGAGTCGCGCTTTCTTGGGCCGTTCTATTCCCACCGAAATCTTCCCTTCCCGAACCTTGGGCGCCTGAAGAACCACCGGCCGGGACGTCAGATTTTTGAGGTCATTTTCTCCGACATGTAGCCGCAGCCCCGTACGAAAAACACAGCCGATACCCGCAGAATGTTCGCTAGGGAGGTCGTGCACGGAATTTCCCTGTTTCATCACGACCAATTTCTCGAGACGACGTCAATATTGCGCCTGCGTCCCAATGGAGCTGGATGGAAAATTATTCGCTTGACTAGTAGTCAACAAGTCAACATCATGTTCGAATTCTTGCGAAGAGAATTCAGACAAAAAATGCGATAACAGCATGCTCGCGTCGGCAGAGCCGACGATGCGTCGATGTGACTCGCCAGAACTCGCGTAACTCCGCAAGGGAAGCGTCGGTCTACATCTTTGCTTCACGGGCGGCCTCAAGGAAACCTCATGGACGATCTCCCCGACGATGGGGAGAAAACTTGCTCTATTTGCCAACCCCAGCCCAGAGTCCCAGACGGTGCCCCAACGCGCTTGTTGAGCCGGCTTGCTCGCCAATTCAAGTGCCGGCGCATCAGAAGTACCTTCAGGCTGTCCCAAGGGTTCACGGCCCACCCCACTCAGCAAGGCCCTGCACCCATTCGACGTGTTTGATATGGTACGATAACGGGCTACTTGCAGCGCATCTCTGACCACAGACGCAGGCGATGGGACGCACACGACTTGGATAATTTCTTGCCTCAGACCCCCCGACCCCCACTCATTCGATGCGCCTACCCGGCATTTTCCGTCGCGTCAGAATTCCCTGCTCGTTCTCGATCTCTCGACGGGCCGCGGAGAAAACGGCTTATATCCATTCAGCACTTCGAGGATGACGACGATCTGGACACCAATCTGTATGAATTGCTGGATCGCAGTTTGCAGTTTGACCCTCATTAAAATAGATCTCGGCCGCTTTTGTCGCGAGTTTTGTCTCCGTTTGGAGGCGCCACAGCCTGTTCACAGGTCGAACAGAGGTTGCGATGCCATCGCACTTCACCAGTTACCTTCAGCGGAATTGTAAGCACCAGACAGGCTCTTTCATTGCTCCTCATTGGGTTGACGATCGACTTGGACCGGCCCTTGCCATCGGTTCCGTTCGAAATCGTGTTGGCTTGCAAGCATATCTGAAGTGGCAAGTAGGACACACCCAGGGCCTCACGTAACACAGTTCGTCCCCGCACTCAGATCGAACTACATATAGTGTCTCATTTGCCATAGATTCTCAGCTGAAATCCCCACTCCGCTCGTCCCTTATGATGCCACCCATTTCGTCGCACCGCTAGTCATGCAGGACGCTTTCGACTCTAATCATGCATTGATGAATCACAATAGCCACCGATATCATGTACAAAAGTACCGTTTGGCGCACCCCGGCCCTCAGCCACGGGAGCTCCCGCAGTGCAGAGCAATATATATAACATAAGATAGCTGCAGTCGAGCAAATGCATCACAAGCGGTAGTGGCGTTCCCTCGAGCCTATCTCTGTATCGGAGGAATCGGGGTTGCTCAACCAGTTATGCAGGACCACCGTACCCGCGTTTTGCGGTAAATCTCCTGCGTGCACTCCAAGAAAATGGGTTAGTCGGACGTAGGATGTGTAGTCGCTCAGGTACAGCTGACCAGCCAATACGTTTAGCTGGTCAATCAGATCCCAAGGAGGGGTCCAATTGGCGGGGAGAGGAGGGACGGAATACAGCCTGAGATTGTTAGATGGCTTCATGCGCTTGGTCGTGCGGGGGATGTATAAATGGAGGTGAACGTGTTGGCTGGTCCTAATCTTTGGCATCAACTAATCGGCTTCGAACGGGCTTATGAGGACGAGGGCATCCCTTCCATGAATTTTCCCGAAGACAACCCACTGGACAGCGCAGATAATCCTTTGACTGCCCTTGACTCACTTTCCAGCGGCGGCGGCCCGCCCGCACCGCCCGCCCAGTCAGGTAAGATACACACATTCCTTATAAACAATACAGTATAGTTTATATTCATTCCTAGGTACATACAATCTCGTTCTAACCCGACTGGAATTTACATTCACTCCTTTTAGTTGCTTGAGCTCACCCCAGCTTGGCAGCCCCAATGCTCTGCACCCACCCGATGTGTTTGATGAGGTACGATCACGGGCTACTGGCAACGCATCTCTAATCTGGAGACTACCGCAGATGCAGGCAATGGGACGCACACGGTTTTGGCAATTGCTGCCTCAGACCCAAGCCCCACTAGTTCGCTACGCGCATCCGGGTTGTTTCCGTCGCGCCAGGTTCCCTGTTCGTTTTCGCTCGACGGGCCGCGGAGAAACAGTATATATACATTCAACACTTCGAGGATGACGATGATCTCGACAGCGATCTCTATGACCGCTGGATCGCAGTCTGACCCTCATTAACATAGATCTTGGCTGCTTTCGCCGCAAGTTTTCTCCCCGCCTGGAGGCGCCACAGCCTGGTCACAAGTCAAACGGAGGTTGCAATGTCATCGCACTTCACTAGTGATCATCAATGGAACTGTCAACACCATTGAGAGGGTCTTTTATTGCCCTTCATTGCGTTGATGATCGACTCGAACCAGCTCCCGCCACCATTCAAGATCGTGCTTTCTCGCACGCATATCCAGGAGTGGAGTGGTATGTACTAATCTCAGACGAGTCATCTCACCTCATGGTTCGTCCCCGCACTCGGATTGAACAACGTAGTGTCTCCCCATTCGCCATAGATTCTCAGTCGAAATCCACTAAATCCCCTCGTCCCTTGTACGACGCAACCCATTCCTTCGCACCACCAGTCATCCAGAACGCTTTCGACTCGGTGTTTCTCTGTTGATCCAAGTAATCTTGGTACCTAAACATGCGTTGGTGAATCACAACAACCACCGATATCATGTACAAAAGTACCATTTGGCGCACCGCGGCCCTCGACCACGGGAGCTCCCGCAGTAGAATATCACCTGCTTGGTTTCCTTATGCTGCTCGTAAAACATGGGCAAGTCGTCGTAGAAGGTTTGCGCTGGCTGTTGGATGCTTCCGCGGACATGCCCCCCCTAATTCAAATTGATATGCCCTTCAGGAAAACGTACCATGGTCCATAGCAGGACACTCACTGCATGATCATTTCTCCTTACGTCAACCACAACAAAATCTTTCTGTTCGAGTCCCGGATTCTTGATGAGATCCGCGACCTCTGCACACTCCAAAGTGCTCGCAGATGATGCTGGAATCGGATATGCATCCCACCAATTCTTGAGAGCGGATGCCGGCGCTGAGTTGGTGGCAGCAGAGCTGTTGACTTTCGTAGCATAAATGTGGTAGGACTCTTTTGAATTCAAGAATGGATCAGATCAGGCAATACACTAATCCTAAGATACTCACTGGCCATCTCGTTCAAATCTCCAATGTCTGTGGGAATAGATATCGCTGAGCTTTCTCGGCTACAACATCCGGCAGAGCCACTGTCGAGGAAAATATTGAGATCGCTCGGATTCTCCACGAATAAGATATCTACCAGCAGAAGCTTGTTAGGTAATGGTATCTCATCTTCCATCGTCCAGTCACCTTTGAAGCCCGCGTCTTCCACGAGTGCTTGATATTCTTGAAGAAGAATGGCACCTGAGATACAACCAACATACGCCGCCACATTGCATCGCAAGGACTCCGGAAATGGTTTCTTGGCTACGATCTATGCATGTGTGAAAAGGCCATACATAGGTATACATACTTGGCCGTACGTCATCGAGGCTGACACGCCCTCCAGATTTGAGAATGCGATACACTTCCTGCATCACCTTGAGTTTACCCGCGGGGGGCAACAAGTTGATCACACAATTGGAAAGGACGCAATCCACCGAGTTGCTTTCGATCGGCAGCTCTTCCGTCAACGTGGCCTTCACGAATGCAACATTGGGCGGCTTGAGACCTTTGGTCGTAGCGATGCGTCGAGCACGCGCGATCATATCCTATAGTATGGTCTGAAATTGAACAAACCGATGTCATCCTCTGGGCTTGTCGGACCCACATTTGAGTTGTCTAGCCCGATGGCTTGTCCAGAAGGACCAACTCTAGCGGCAGCGAGGAAGACATCGATGCCCCCACCGGAGCCGAGATCGAGCACCGTCTCTCCCTGTTACATAGGTATGCAGCAGTTGAGTGAGGTATGTCGCGTCGTATACCACAAACGACAGACGAGGATCACTTGCATAACTTACCTCCTTGATCGAAGCAGCCGCCACGGGATTCCCACAGCTCAATCCCATGTGCGCTTCGGCCGAGACCGACTGCAGCTGTTCAGGGGTATATCCAAATGCATTTGCAACGCGGTCAGAATCTGAGGGTTGGAAGGAAACCCGGTCATGGATGTGGACACGGCAAGCAATTCTAAGAAAGAGGGTCACGTACGGTCTCGATCGGTACCTTCAACTCGGGCTTTTTGACTGTAAGCCTCGTTCACCATGTCGATGAGGGCCGCGTCGTCGTCTGGGGAAATTCTGTTACTCATCTTTGCACCAATGCACTGATTGTAGCAACGGTTCAGACGTCAAGAATTCGCTGCGAGAACGGTGCTATGGTCATGTGAAGATCAAAGACAAGGCGGCAGATTGGTCACGCGCAGGGTGCGAGCCGAGAAGCTCCAACTCACTTACTACGGTCTGACCCTAACCTACGACCACACGTGACCACAAAAGCCGAGCGGAGATTGAATATTTAGGTCGATACTGCATCCAATCATGTTCCATTGGCAAATGGATGGTAATCCCGCTATCCCTAACGCAACATTTTGACAGAACTTTAGCTCGATTCCTGAAGCTGAAGCTTCAATACTGAAGCCCTAGTGCTGTCATAGTGGCGCGGGCCTTTGGTGGGCATGGTCAACCGGCCCATCTCTTCGGTGAAATGGTTCTCATCCGATCCGTGAAAATCACGCAGGGTCGAGAGAGCGGCAGTTGCCATCATATTGACAACTAATTACTTCCCCCCCAGTCAAAGCATGTGCCAGCAGAGATCATATGTTACCATTCTTCAAACGCCACATTGGAAGCGGTGTACTTGGTTCAAGGTTGTATAATAATACGTGGTCTACCGAATCGACAACTCGTGTAAGCTCAGATCGTCTCTCAGCGAACAATTGCATCCCGGAAGTCGCTCAAGTCGCCAAGACAACACGGACAATGAATGTGTTCCTGGGGGGGTCGGAGCCTCGACCAAGAATCAATCATCGTCAATGGAACCTAATGGGGTGAGCTTTTTATGGAGATCACCGAGACTGTAGTCGACTTTCTTGCTTATCAGAACACTGGGTCGCCGTGACCGAGGGATCCGAGTCGATTTCGGCTTTAAGCTGGCCAACTCCCGCAACGGGATCAATCTATTGTCAGCGAAGTTACCGAGACAGGAACATGCGATGAAATGGCCGACAAGGTTGTTTATCCCCTTTTTCCCGATAATAATTGCACAGCTTCTGCACACTTGATTCGAACTCGCGAAGGGCTCCGCTGCGGAAGAGATACACCCCAAGTCAGGTGCGCGCACGTCTTGGAAGCATCATCAGACCTCGAATGTCTTCAATAACTCCTTTTCATATTACGCCACGTATAATCGGATGTGCTATTTTGGTCACCGTAAGCCTGATGTGATTTGCTCAGGTGTGTTGGGAACGGGTGTCCACTATGATCGAAGGCAGACCTGTGCTCTGAGGTACGTAAGATGGAAATCCGATCACAGGCCGAGGGAACACACAGACAATGAGTATTACTCACTGGGGTAACAAGCTTCATCATCGTAGCTGCTTTTGGTCGGTAGCACATGTTGCATGCTCTCCTTGTTTGTGAGAGCACTAACGGGTGACGATCGGTATCACGGGTCACCTCATGGGCCTAGTCGCGACCCTCCCTGGGTTGTGATGACAAAATACTGGTCAACGCCATGTTACAATGGTGAGTAACCGCATCTGTTACGAGATAGTTCGTCGTTGGCGCGGTACAGAATAAATGGTAAAGAGCCAACGAAACAATCACTTTCCGGACGATGTGAGTACGAGTACTTGAAATGCCTCCCTTGCATCACCGATGGCAAGCCATCAAAAGCTGGAGTAAAATAGGTTCCCGATGATTACCAGCGCCAACCCAAGTGTCATTTGCTGCGCCTGGAAAGAATCGGGAACCAGTGTGACGTCAATTACGAGGCTGGCTTGGGGAAAACTTCGCGGATTGGATTCCATTCAAAATCCAATGTCAATCCGTAGCAGATCCACCTCCCGAATGTTGTATTACATGAAACTCACGAACGTTGACCAAAACAACGAACATTTGGAAAGGAGGACCTGTGCAAACTTTGATGAACAAAGGGTTGTACGACGACCTGGCATGCCGCATTATCACATGCACGGGGAGTTATTGCAGCGCGATACCCTCTGTCGCCGGCTCCACGTATTCAAGAATGGCAGGAACATCCGACAAACATTCATGAGGTGAGCTTTCCAAGCCTTGAGGGGAACACGTACGGAAATTGGAGGAAAAGTGAGGCCTGAAGGGCATCAAAAAGCAAGTCATGTTTACTCAGACGATCTGCGGTACGAGGGCAGCGTGGTTCATCGAACAAGCGGTGGATGACAGGCCTTTCGGGACTACAAAAAGCATTCAAGTTCAAGCCTCAGTGCGGCTTGTTACGGTTTGGCTTGTTTCGGACATGCATTGACTCTGTACTGGTCACTTGTCGTTCAAGATGGCCTGCCTCCTGGAAACTTTTCCACGTCATACATGATTGCCCCGCCTCGCAAGGGAATCCCAAGGCGGTTGTCCGTGTCGTCTAACAGAAATCTCAGGATCTGATGTCGTACGACACTTTCAAGGACTGGGCCATCAGACCTAGCGAAACAGATAGATGAACTCACACAAACATGGCTCATCGGGTACGTTTTGCGTCTCTACTATGCAGGCTCGTCTCATCTTTGGTATTATCCTGAAAATGCGTGTTCCTCAGACCTTGGAGACATTTTCCGCCCACAAAAAGCAACTGTCCTGATTTGGTGAGCCACACATGTGAATGAGGCCTGTTGACAAAATGACAGACGTATCTCGCACTGCAGATTGCATTGTATTAGATCTACGCAGGTAAGATCTTATAATGATTTTTGTAAATGGCGGCCAATCCCGTGTTGTGGCAAACACCGTGAAGAGCAAAAAAAAAAAAATGAGACTGTACGAGATTGTTTTTTTTCACTTGGGAAGAGCGTCAGCAGCGTAGATTGTACTTCCGAAATATCAAAAACGAAGAATCGGATGTCGACTGCTCCCGATTTCTCGTATGCGACGACACACCAATAATCAACATATGATAGCACGCCAGGAGATGATCCATTTCTCCGCTCATCTTACCAGAAGCCCGAATAAACCGGTAAATGGATTTTGTCACATCCTAGTGCTTCATAACGGAGACAGACCTGAATGTAGTGAGTCACGATCCGACAAGCACACGCGGAAATTGATTTATTGCAATAGATGGCAATGGAGGTCATACATTACATTGCATTTTGCGTTGCATCCTTTTGCTCATATTGACGGCATAATTGCTCGTAATAACATATACAAACGACAGTCCATTCCAATGTTCAATGAATGAATGGACTCTTGATTGGATCTAAGCAACATCGAAGCAACAGCGACATGTTTCTAAACTTGTATACCAGATAAAAGCGTCTGGGAATTACAATTCACCAAGCCGACCCCTGTTTTTTGTTTCCGAGACGGATTGACTTTTCTCTATTTCCTTGGGTCAGCTTACGCCTAGAGACGAACAGGGGATGGTCCCCATTGTTTCCCCCTTGACAGGGCAGGGTACGACATGTGGAATTGTGGCGTTCCAACGGATGCCTTGGGGATTCAAGCTTCTAGCTCATGGCTGTGCGGCACAAACGCCTCTCAATGGAACTGATTCCGAGTCTAGACCAGACCCAATGGCAGCTGATCTCGATCATTTGATAAGATCGATGGGGTACTTTGCTGTTGTCTGCGCCCGATCGTCAAGCAACTGTCGCATAGACCAATAAGACGCAAAGACAATGTCTGTGAATTCTTAGCCTAGGATATTTTTGTTACATCTGGATCTCTAGGGATAAGTCACAGCCACGAGTGCAACATCAAGATGCGCCCATGTCCATGCAGAGCGCAGTTGACGGTCGCGACGATAACATCAAGGCCAGGACTCTTCGCCGCGCCCAACACGGACTCGTGCACCGCCCAAGCACGAGTACGTTAAATTTAGCTGGCGCCTCAATAATTAGATCATTCGTGGTCTCTTTAGATGAAGAAAAAAACACGCACGAGCAACACTGTTCTGATACGTTGACACCACTAGGACAAGCCTGACAGTCAGGCATGGTTGCGCGGGTAAAATCCAGCAAAATGTATCTCCTCAACCTCGGTTTCGGTCTTGGGCTGACACGACCTTTGCTTCAAGGTAGACGACGCCAATGAGATGCGATAATGCTCGCTGCGAAATTTCCCCGATGGCGAGAAACACTCGATCGATGACGATGAAATTCTCCTTCACCCTCACCCACATCCCCCATGCTTTGGACGTGGCCCTTACTATCGTTCGTCGTGGTGGATGACAAGGACGAGATCATCGGTGGATGTCTTTTCCAATTGTGAGTCGTAAGAACGTGCCTTTTCACGTTTTGCTAGGAAAGAGCAAGTCGAGGATCCGACGCATGCGCATACGATGGCTCTCTTTGTGCTTCCTGAGTATCAAGGACAGGGGGGTTGGACGCCGACTACTCACTTCTTCCCATATGAAGCAAGCACATGCCACGTTTCACCAGCTGATAGAAATGGATCAGTGCGATCTGTAAGGATTGTTCAATGTTTCCAAAGTGGCTTTACATGTTATGAACCTGCAATTAGACCATACATACGCATCACTCAAGATCTCCTCGACCAAGATTGAACAACGGAACTGTGAGTCAGTCAGTCTCATCAACACAGGAATTAATTGACCGTATTACACAGTTGACGATGGGAGATAGGTTCGCTATTACGAATGACGTAAACACTTGACACGGCGATGAAACCAGATAGGCCCATTTCAGTTGATAACCTGTCGTGGATAAAGAGGATGCGAGCTGCTTATATGCCTAATAGAAGCGACTTGGAGTCGCCAAGGTTACCATCCTCCTTGATTCCTTCTTCCGAGTCCGAAGGGATTGATCGTTCCTTGAGCCAACTCTTCAGGGGACACGGGCCACTGCCGTCTTTCTTGCATCCACGGCAAGCACGTCCATGATGAACCATCATCACATGTAAACCATACTTGAGTTCAGGTGAAATCTTGAGCTCCAAATGCGCCTGTGCGCCAACACGATCCGCATTCTTCGGGACCCATCCCAGCAGTTTCGTCAACCGAAACACGTGCGTGTCCACCGCGAACGCCTGTCGTCCGAGACAAAAGGACAGCACGCACGCAGCTGTTTTGGGACCGACGCCGTCGAGCGAAACGAGCTCTTGCATGGCGCGTTCGTCCGTGACGTCCGGGGCTGCCAGGTGTTGGAGATCGTAGCGCCCATGTTTCTTCTTCACCGCAATGAGCGCTTCCTGGATGATCTTTGCTTTGCGATTGGCGAGACCGCCCGACCGAATCGTATCTGCTATCATCTGTCTGTTCGCGTTGACCATCTTCTCGAAACCGGGTTCACCTTGGCCAAAGACGCTGTCCAAAGAGCGTTTGGCGGCGGAGCTGTTGGCAGACGAGGTATTCTGAGAGAGAATTGTACCGATGAGTGCGTCGATGACGTTTGGCGCGTGTCCACACGTCGTTGCAGAGTTTGAATTCGCGGAAGGTGGGTTGTGGACTGGAGCGCCTCCCGGTGTGTGCGACGCGAGAAGTGCATAGACAGCCTGCGCGTCTTCCGTGGATGGATGAAGAAATCCAGAAAACGGAGAAGAGGTGCTATGATTAGCGAGCAGCTTCAGCTTCTTCGATGCATGCGTGGAGAGTCCATCTACGCTGGCGGTGGCGTTCGTGTCGCCGTTGGGTTGAACTGCCGTATCTCGCTGTGGTGAAGAAGTCGAACGGCGGCGTTTCTTTGTCATGGAAGAGAAGTAGGGCCCTGTGTGTAAACTCGTCTGAATACTTTGGAAGCTAAGCAAGAACGTAGTAGTAACGTACCCTGGATGGTGGAACAGGAGCACGAGGAACCTTAACCCTGATCCAGGGTTCGGCTTGCCTAAGGGCTGATGTAATCGACCAACTGGTTGTCGACAGACATCATCATTCCGAGCAGAGTTCGAGCTCTACCCCGCAAGTTCTGCCATTCGACTTGGACGTGTCCAAGGTTCGTCGTCCAGACACCGTTACCAACCCAAAGTCATGAAATCACCGCTCTATCTCCAAGCAGCCATGTCAGCAACCGCTGGTGGAGAGACATGCTGTAAGTCCACTTGTTAGAGTGTTTGAAGTTCGAAATGCCACTGACCCTGAATGAGTATTATTCAGGGTTCAAATCGCCAAGTGAGCCGTTAGACTTCAAGTTTGAAGTGGTGGTGTTTGGAGCTCTCTATGTACTTGCCAGCAAATACCGCCGGCATCTGAATCGACGTCAATGCCTGTCCCTGGATCGGTACGCCCCTGCTTGAACGCGACATCTCGAAATACGGAGCTTGCGCCACCCGTTTCGAGTCGAGGTCTTCTGACCTGGGTTATCGGACACCTCCCGCTGAACGCTGCTTTCGTCCCGTTCACCTGACAACCAAAATCAGCGCCAGCGAAGTGCGTTCATGTCCGCTTCTAGTCTAGAAGTCCAGCTTGGTATCGTAATATGGGCTTTCCTCAAGCCCGACACGGTAAAGTTCCTCTACTTCCTCGGTGACCTGGTGTTGGAGTCACCTTGCCTCGACAGCGGATTTCCCACTAGAGGCTAGATGTCATTGTTCCGAATATGGTTAACGGGCACCGGTGGGAATGAATCTGGTGGTAACGAACCGAAAGGACGGTACGACGACATATAGATCCGACGAGCCCGTTATCATATCAAATGAACCCCGTAAAATATCCATTTATCGATGTGACCACATGGAACGCATCCTATGGCGTTTTAACCTTGGAGCGGATTTTTGGTGGATTTTACAGATAATCTGGCTCGTCCCCACGGAAGTAATTGCATTGGACATTCATGTGACCATATTCGAGAGAGAAATTGACATGGGTATAAACGTGACATTTCCGAGGAAGTGGAAGACATGGGTATCACACAGTAATACATTGGCAGTGCTTCTTATGCATGTGATAATACGATGTTTCTTGCAAGCGAAGAAAATACTGACCGGGATGATGTGACCTAGCAGTATCAACTGCTGGTGATGCGTGCTGGTAAACGACGAAAGGATACAGGACCATCCATATCGAGAATGAGTGGATGCAGTGAGAATATTGAAGCGCCCCGTATCATATCTTTCACCTAGGCATATGGTGTCGGTGTCCAAATACTTGCAAACCAGGGACTGCTCCGCCGTTAATGTTTCAGGGTTCTGATTGGGAGATATGTGAAACGATGAGACCTTTGATCTTGAGGAAAAAAAGGGACTCTTGGCGTTGGCGGGACTGACTGCCATCAATCAAGGCATGGCGGCGAAGTCGGGTTGAGCCTGAAGAAGACGCGGGATCCCGTCGCCTCAACAGAGAAGCGCCGAATTCGCCATTGGTAAGAAAAAATGGGCGGCGATTCTTCCCGGTGACGAGAGAGCGTGGCTGACGTTACACGTGTAACATTGAGCGGCCTCGGTTGAGGGACCCATATGCTGACTAAGCAGGGCCAACGATCGCTTCCATCGTGATTTGGGGGGCTTGGTGGCGCGGAAAGTGGGCTCTGCAGGGTGTGTGAGGCGACAGCTTCTCATCATTTTTGCGCGACAAGTGTGATGTGTAACGGAGACGCACCGCCAGGCCCCTAGTGGCGCTCGAACTTCGATCCATTTCAGAACCCAGTTGGGCATGACAGCAGAGCAAACCGTCGACGGCCAGCGGTCGTCGTGCGCGGTGGCTTAGTCGATGATGGAAGCCGAAGCGCCAAGCCGCTACTAGAACGTTGGCAGACACGCCCGAAAGCCGAACGACACCCTGTCCATTGGGCTGCACTCCAAGCGTGCGTAGAGCTTTCGGAAGGAAAAGGAATCAAAGATCAAACCCTAAGTATGTGGGGGGTAGGAGGACGAACCTCGTTACCAACACCTTTGATTGTCACAGAATGACCTGCTTAGTCATTGATAGAGCTTGCACGCCACCATTTTCCTTCAGACTGACTTTCCAGGCATTCATGGCAAGTGGTACTACTAGGTGCCTGTCCAGGTGTGACACTTTCGTTTAATCATTGATGTGGTCTTCTTGGCCCTGCGGAGCACAAGCACCCTTCATTCCATCTCGGAAGTGCAATAATCCACCTACCCATCTCACGAATATTTCGACGATCGCGTGGCTGCCCGCGGGCCGAGGAAAGATTCGGCCGGATCATAGGCAGGACTTGGACGCGTCCCGCTTTCCATAGCATGCGACACTAGCCGTCTGTATCGTACGAATCGAATCACTGAGCGATATTGCGAAGACAAGGTAACATTCTATGGAAGTGCATCTGTTGGCGAGATTGAGCCCGACGGTTGAGGTAAGTTTGAGTCCATTTCGCCGCGTCGCGCTGGCAATTCCCTGTGTCATGATCAATCATATTGCTGCGGAGGCTGCGAAGATGTACCGCTCCTCACGGAGGTGAGACTCAGTTTGCCTGGCGCAACATGCCACGCTGACCCCTGTCAGGCTGTCACATCACCGGTCACCTCCCATGTGGCGCAAGTTTTCCGAATCGTTTGGCCACATGCGTTCTCGGCTTCCGTCCCTTTGAATCTACTTAATCTTGCATTGTTCGCTCGATAGGGTTAAAGTAATGGCTTCCACACACGGAACGGTCGCATCACCTGCATTCCCGTCGCGACTGAGTTTCCGTACCGATTGAACGATATTCATTGCTAATGTATTCTTCCTAGGAGCTGCTCCATCATGATTACTTCTCATACACCATGACTCGGCTTAGTTCACACCAACCGGTCGCTCCTTATGTGACTGGCGGAAATTGGAACGCAACCATGCTGGCTGGTAACGAATTATGAACTCTAGGTGACTCGCTCATTTCGGCGTGGGTTGATCCGCTCAATCTGGTGTTTGCGCCGAGAATCACGTGATGCACATTCACTTGTCAAAGTGTGAAGTTTTCTTCAAAGTGGGAATTGCGCCAGCGTTTCGATGAAGTCATATCTCAGAATATTTCCGAATACTGACTTGAAAGAACAGAAACAATCGGCTCGAACCCGTAGGTCACTATCCGATACTGTCACTATCAAAATGCCCAAACGAGCTTGCTGTCCGTTTTCCGGTGGACTTATCGTGGATCCGTGAAGTGGCACACTGATGAGACTCATTGAGTCATATCGCTCATCTGATAACAGAGAAGACATTCATTTATCATAGTTGAGTTTAATCGCACTTGACTTTTGTGGGAGAAGAACGGCTGCTGCCGGCCTGACTAGGACGTTTGAGTCGGGCGCTGGCCCCCCTCGCAGACATCTTCTCCATACAGGCACCACCACCACCACCACCTACTTCCTTGCGCTCATCGATCGTTTGAAAGTTTCAATCGCAATCGCAGCCTTCGGGCTATTCAAGCCGTCGACCATGCGGTGATAGCTCACATGCCAATATAGTGCTTGAATGGCCATCCCATTGTTCGCTGGTTTTGACCAAACGTTTGTGCGTTCTTCCACGCCCTGGCGCATCACTTCGCAGCTCACGTTTTGACCGGAATGTGATGTGATTATAAGGAGGTATGTTAATTATAGATTTCCGCCGGTCCGCCAGGTCTAATCAACCACACTTGTATCTATGGACGAATTGACTCTATCGTCAGGCATCCGGTATCGATATAAGGCTGCCATTTACACGTCATCTCACTTGCAGCTGGACAGAGTTCGATATTTGATCTCAATTTTGAATGGTACCCGGAAAAGAGCCAGGAATTCGCCGACAACCGGCTTTCGGGTTGCCACGGCACCAACTACGACCTCTCGAGTCACTACCCGGTTGAGAAGTCGTCATCTCATCTTGACTCCTGCGACGTGGGCCCATTTCCATTGTACCGGGTCATACCTACCCACGACGGACGAGAGCCAAACACGAGGCATGAAATGTGATATACACTACCCCAAAAAAGCAACCGTGTCAACTGCAACAGACGCGTTATCGCCGAACGGACGGGAGAAGCGATTGACTGACCTCTGTAGGTACGAACTGATCGTGGCACTTCCATCGCGATCGCTTGCCACTGCGGGGCATCTGCTTCTTCATTGTTCTACGTATTACCACATCCCCTCATGGCGTAGCGACTATGGTATGACTCTTTACACCACGCGTTGTCGTTCGGGGCGGTGATCAGGGTACATGGGTCGTGCTACACCACGTGTTGACAACGTTCGCAGGTAAGCCGCCCCTTTCCCCCCTTTCCTTCCCCCTTCCCTCCCACCTTCACCACGCTTTTTGGCGTGGAGCTATTCAATGGCGATTTTTCCGAGGAATCCCGATGGCAGCCAGAGCGGGATGGAAGCGTACTATCGCCTCGTGGCGTCCGTATTCGGGAACAGCCCAATGGAGCCACTGTCACTCGAGCTGCGCCTTCACATGCAGTGGATAATGCCTCTCCGCTGGACGGCGTCCGTCCTGTGACATCGCACTTGTATGTCGTCGCGAGGAAACCGGGGAGGAGAGCTGGAATGTGACGTGGGCCTCGTGGCGCGGCCATTCATGGGGTGCGCCGTCTATTCCTTTCCCATGCTGTCGCTTTCCGGAAATGGGCACGCCCCTGGCAAATAGGGCAGCTTTAGCGCATGTGGTCGGCCGTCGCTGTCGTTTTTCTTCATCTCGATACTGGCCGCGCGTATCGTCCATGGTATAGTTTTGAAATCTATCGTTGGGGAGCCACCCCTCCCATGTGCTTTCAAACCTGAACGTCTGTGGGGTTAAACGGTTCAAGCGATGTTACGTGCGATGGCGTACATGTACACTGCCGACGAGCGTCGACGTCGACGTTCGATTCAGTCGGATTTGCTAGCTGGACGTTGATACTGTTGCTTTGACCAAGTAATGTGCCGTGCCCCGGGGAGATAGGAGCGCTCGAAAGCTGTACATTATGGCATACGCGATCGGGTTTCATCACAACGAGCTGGGCATCTTCTCTCGATTATCTATCTACTTATGACCCGACCCGTCCGTGCTAGGTTACAAGAGACGAAGCTTCGTTCATCAAGACCATTGATCAACATACACTTTTTTTTTTGTTTCTCTTGAACTGTTGCGCCTGCAACGATGGCAGTACATGAACGCTGTCAAGCGCATCCAAGGCTTGTCAGTTGAGACACACAAGTTCCGCCGGCTTGCTTCCGTTTGTCCCTGACAGGCCCAGCCCGGCCCGTCAGCCGAATCAGTTTTGATCATGATCCGTACCCATGTCAGATATATTTCATTCTGGCATCCAGTAAGTTCCAAGCGACCCAGACGAGCCAACATGACATGTAGCGTTCGTTCAAGATATGGATATGCAGTACATGTACGTGTTATTGATTCCGATCAGGAGAGGGACGGGGTACATCAATTAGACTTTTTTGCGGGGACGCTGTCCCTCACCCAGACCACGGCTGCAGAACGACCTGTTTCTCTTGATGAGGCTAAGAAAAGACGTGCACATGTTGACAGGGACGCGTTTTCCTGGTACCCGTTTACGAAATCGAACAGGATGATGTATCGCACCAAGTGGTATGTTTCTCCCACACTCCGTGGTGTTGCATGATTTTTTTTCTCTCTGGGGGCACTTGAAGATGCACTCGGAGTCGGTGAAACGACAAAAAAAAGGGAACATGTCCGCGGGTGTAAGCGCCCCCCCCAGCACGTGTTTCGCGGGGGGGCCGAGTACTAGGGCGGACGCGTCTTCCCTCGAGCATCCACGGAACCCATTCTTGTTTTTCCCATACCCCCAGTTGGTTATCACGCGGGACGTTGAGACCCATCGCCGACTGTCCCGCAAGACCCGTGTACCGGATGTATGTAAAGCGAAAACGGGAAAAACTGATGAGAGAGTGCTCGTACACAGCGTTATGGCGTCATTGATATTGATCTCTTTAGCGAGATGAACCCGAGTGGAGAGTCCGGGGCGGATGGATACAGGAGTTACGCTTGATGACGTCGATGCCCCGTGCCCAGTACGGAAGCAAGATCATACCGATGGCGCAGGAGTAATGAGCGTGAAGAGCCG
Organism: Boletus subcaerulescens; assembly: GCA_038090555.1. Classification (NCBI taxonomy): domain Eukaryota; kingdom Fungi; phylum Basidiomycota; class Agaricomycetes; order Boletales; family Boletaceae; genus Boletus; species Boletus subcaerulescens. The sequence continues at coordinate 92,998 of JBBPNA010000047.1, forward strand.
GGTGGATACTCATGTAATTGGGATCTAGGAGGAGTCACGATACGATGAAGGTAAATCACAGCGTCCAGTGAGAGAGACAGACTGTTGGGTCAAAGCTTCCATAAGAGGAAGGTTGAATGGCGAGCTCTGTCTGGCAAGCACTGCGCAGTATTTGGATGGACCCAACACACAGGATGACTCCGGAAGGAACCTGAGAGAGCGATCCAAGTCAGCGGGGCCGTCGGCGGAGACTGGCCTGGGTTGAGCCAGACGTCGTGCCGCGGGAAGTAATGGAAGATATTACGTGTCTCAGGTTGAACGAGTCACGATCTGATAAGGAAATAATAAATATAATATATAAATACGGAATTTTTAGCGAAATTGGGGGGAAGGACTTTGCCGAGCGAGGAAGGTGGCGAAAATGGCGAAAAAAGACAATAGAAAAATTGTTTGTGCGGTGTTTGTACACGGAATGAACAAAGCACGGCTGTCGATTTGATAAGCGTCCTCCTTCATTGTCTCACCAATCGGGTCTTCTCACACCAATCAGGCATCTCGCCCCTGGCCTTGGGTTTAGGTTCAGCGCAATTTCGTGCTGCATTTTGGTTGCACGTATATAACGAGTAGTCCGTATTGTCTTTCGCTTTCTCGTGCCCCACTCACCTTATTGTTCTTCGCGATCGCGCCTGTGTGACAACGCCATCAGTCAGTAGCCTCGTTCCCTCAGCGAAACCTCATTATTATCCAAACCCAGCGCCATCATCTCCTTCCCTCCCCCACTATTCCCCTTACGAGTCTGCTCACCGAGCAGCCCATATTGTTCCTCGTCCTCGAGACCCTGAACAATCATGCCTGCTCTCCGCACTCGCGATACCCCCTCCCAATGTAAGTCCCATCGCTCGTCGTCGTCCCAAGATCCGGTCCTCACCATCCACAGCACTTGAGGTGATTACGGACACCATCCAACCGCCATTCCTGGCAATCGTTTCCCCGACGCCGCGCGCCATCTCTTTCCCTTTCAACCAAACCCAAACCAGTCCTTACTCGTCCCCAACGTCCTCTCCGTTTGAGCCAGATCTCCGGAAGCTCACGCTCAGCCCCTCAAACTCCACGCTCGTTACTCCCATCTCACCTTCAGGTACATCACGCACATCGTCATGCACATCTGTCTTCCCGACAATGCCATCAACGACATCACTCTCCACCTTCCCCGCATCCCCATCATCGCCCCATAAACGCCGCAAGTCCTCGACATGCAGCGATCTCGAACGCCGACCTAAAAAGGGCGACGAAGATTATATCAAGCGTCCCGAGAATGCGTTCATCCTATTCCGCAGACAATGCTGCGAAGACCGTCAAGCTACCATCGACGAAGCGCCACCAGCCGATGGCCCAACCAAGAAGCAGCGCCAGGCCGATCTGTCCAAAACGATTAGCCAACAATGGAAGGCTCTCTCTCCCGAGGAGCGTCTGTATTGGGAGGAGCTAGCAAAGGAAAAGAAGAAGGAGCACGAGCAGATGTACCCCAATTACGTCTATCGACCCCAGAGGTGCAAGGATCGCAAGGGAAAGAAGGGGAAGCGTGGCGAAGAAGGCGACTTGGAAACCAGCATTTCGTTCGTCCTTCCCCTGTGCGCACCTGCGGTCGGCAAGAACCATGGTCGTTCATCCTCGGCTCCTACCCCGCCGCCTCCCCAGACTATCCAGATTCCGTCGGTTTACATGCCGTCTTGCCCTACGTCACCATCAACCGTGCCGATGATCAACCGGAGAGCATCACATCCGGATCACGGATCAAGTTTGTCTTCTCAGTTCGATTTCGTGGCTTCGAATCCTGCTATGCCCCAGCACCAATATTCTCCGTCGGATGTCTTCCCAGAAGTAAGTCCTTTGAGTGGCTTCGAATGGACCGTCCCCTCATCGCTTTGGATAGGCCAATGGTTTTTATCACGGAATGCCCGAATACCCGCACCGTCTGTCGATACCAAACGACATGTCGATGGGCCATGTCCTCCAAATGGACTCGCCTGCGTCCTCGGTCAGTTCAGGATCCGGGCCATCGTCACCGGCGTCGTCGACATTCTCTCCCATGCACTGCTTGCCAACTGACTTTGCATACCCTCTTGCGCCATGTGACCCGCTCAGTTCACACCCGGAAGCGGGATCCTTCTGCGGAGGGCCATTGGACGTTCAGTTTGGCTTCCCCGCGTGTTCGTGGGAAGCGGCTGGATCATGGGGAAACCACGCACAGATCCTGGATGATGAATTCGACATGACCGCCATTCCACCCGTCCAACTTGGTCTTCCCGTGTGTGGCGACGACATCTTGGCAACGGCACCATCTGGGACTTTCAACATTGGATACACGCCTGGCCTTTATGATCCTATGGTGATAGAAGCGAGTCAATACTCGTCCGATTCACAGAACCAAGACGTATTTGAGCAGCTGTTCAATTTCGAAAACATGCTCGCGGCGCACCACGGATATTAGACCTTCGACCAATGTATGCTGGGCGTCCATTGGCTTCTTCCTGGACACTGTTGCGCACATCATGGACTCCATCTATCTGTATAACATCTTTCAGTTCACTAACCATTGCATCCACAATACCCACGCGCTGCTGCCACTCACCCATTTCTTTCTCTCTCTCTCCTTTTTAAAAACGCGCTTGCCCTCTTGGTTTAATTGTGGATAAACCCGTTGTTGTTGGATTAGTTGTAGTGATATTTTCAGTGTGCATAACCCCATACTCACTTTACGCATTCCCCCTCATTCCCCGATGACAACCACCCTGCTATGTGCTCTCTCTATTATGTCGTGCGTCACCTACCCACCATCATTTTTTGATTATGCCCCGAGTTGACGATTTCACGTACGCCCTCGCATACACACCACTCCCTCGAGCATTGTCACGAAGATACCCTGTTGTTGTAACTTGTTATGCCTTATTGCGGTACTCACTGTACGTATCGAGGTTGCGCAGCAGAATGCATATCTTTGGAGACAAGCAAATTGTGGCGTCGAGATGCATGATTGACGAGACGAGAACAGGGTGATTTCAAGGGTCTTCGTGTAGGTCACGTGATCCGTCCCCAATGCCATACCGACATTTGTTTCTTGTTACTCCACGCATATCCACTTGAGAGTGATCATTGATCATGGCAGGCAAGTCAACTTATACACGACGACGACGACGAACCCATGTCTAAATAACCCTATTCAAAAGACCATTTCGAGCTGTCCTCACCTCCCTTTGACAGCGTTGCTCAAGCACGGTTCTCGCCTACGAACCCCGATCAACTGCTAGTCTCTTCCTGGGACACGGTATGCTCCAAGTGCGTTTTCATCGATGGTGTCGTCGTCTGATGGTCCCGCCCAGACAGTACGGTTCTACGACATTACCGCCAACGAACAAAAAGCCAAGTTCGATCATCGCGCAGCAGTGCTTGCGTGTACGTTTGGGGATGCGACGCATGCATACAGTGGCGGATTGGACATGGGCGTACGCGAGTGTGTCGTCTTTCTGCTTTTTTGCGTGTTTGCGTTTCGCATGCTTATGGCAATGTGGATTAGAATTGATTTGGCGGCTGAAAAAGTCACATTTTTGGGTCAACACGAGAACGCGGTGTCGGCTGTCAACTATGTGCGCGAACAGAGTCAGTTTCCGTCGTTTTTTTTTTTTTCTTTCTCTCTGTTGCTGACTTGAAACGCGCAGACGTCCTCATTACCGGTTCTTGGGACCAATCGCTTCGGTTTTGGGATCCACGCGCAGACACGCCCGGGGTGTCGTCGCATACACTCCCCGAGCGCGTATACCACATGGACGTGGTCAACAACACGCTCGTCGTGGCCATGGCCAGTCGGCTGTTTCACATATACGACGTGCGCAAAATGAGCGAGCCTGCGCAAACGCGGGAGAGTAGCCTCAAGTTTATGACGCGGAGTTTGGCGTGTATGGCGGACGGGCAGGGTGCGTTTTTTTTTTTTGGCAAGTGCCATTCGCTTGACGCGTGCTCACAAAAACGACAGGGTATGCGATTGGTTCGGTCGAAGGTCGGATTGGGGTCGAGTACTTTGATCCGAGTCAAGAAGCCCAGGACAAGAAATATGCATTCAAGTGTCACCGACAGGCGATTGACGATGTCGATCATGTCTGGCCTGTCAACGCGCTCGCTTTTCACCCCGTGTGCGTGTTCGCTTTTTCTGACGCGCATGATACGACGTGTTTTGTTGATGCGTTTCATTTAGGTATAATACGTTTGCGTCTGCAGGGTCGGACGGGACGGTGTCGATTTGGGACCACAAGGTGAAGAAACGGTTAAGGCAATATCCGAAATACGCGACGGCGATTCCGTCGATTGCGTTCAATGCGGATGGGACGCGGTTGGCGGTGGGGGTGAGTTATACGTGGGATGATGGCGAGGAAGGGGCCAAGACGGCGGAGCGACCTGCGATTTGGATTCGAAAGACGGGCGAGGAAGTCAAGGTGCGTGCATGACTTTTTGTCTCGTCGTGCGAGTAGACTGATAGATGTTGTACAAAAGCCGAGGGCTGGCTAGGTGTTGAAGAATGATGCGTACCTGGTACTTGTGACTTGTTTTGAAATTGGAACAGGCATTACGACGTGTTGCTTTCCTGCTTACCTGGGCTGCGAGCGATAGATCGAACCAGCGCGAAGCCACGAAGCACTTGGCTTCATACAGGCTTATTGATGGTTTGGTTGATGGGCACGAGACGTCTGTGCTTGCTAACGCGTCCCACTGCGATTCCGGACTGCGCGACACTGCCGTGTCACGTCGTACGAGCTGCCTGGTTGGGGGCCTCGTCGAAGGGGCGAGGGCAGAGGACGGCACCCATGCGTGAGTTCACGATCCGATCTCAATCCACTTGGGTGTTGGGCCGAACGTGTATCAACGGTGAATAACCGAGTACGAGTACCCTCGGGGACATAGGTTGGTGATGCATCCGTTTCAGTGTGATTTCATGGGTTTTGGGCGTGGAACGTCATGACAGGACAGTTGGGTACAACTCTCCCCCATATCTTGAATTGACTGAGATGCGAGCCGAGCATACAGGTATCATACCGCATACATTTTTCTCCTCGTGCTCACATCCTCTTTCGATTTCTAGAGTTTGTCAGTCTCCCTACGCTGACGCTAGGTGTTGCAGAATGATGCGTACCTGGTACTTGTGACTTGTCCGTGATTTTGAAATTGGAACTGGATGCGTGTAGGCTCGACATGGTGCGCTCCCTTTTTTGCCTTGGCTGCGACCAATGGATCAAGACGGCACGAAGCGCCTGACTTCATACACAGCATATAGGTGGCCTGGTTGATGGGCACGAGGCATACGTCCTCGCCAATGGGTCCCACTGTGATTCCGGACTGCGCGACACTGTCTGGTTTGGAGACCTCGAGGCGCGAGGGCAAAGGACGGCACGCATGAGTGGGTTCACGATCCAATTTCAATCTACGTGTCATTGTGAGTCTCGGGAGGAGGCATGGTGTTGGGTCCCTGCCAGACGTGTACCAACGCCGAACAACCTTGGCGTCCACGCCTCGATGTACTCGGTGATGTTGGTGATTGGTTTTACCCTCCCGCATATCTTGAATTGACTGAGATGCAGGGGGAGTCATCATATCGCATGCTTTTCCCCCTCTTGTCCTCACAACCTCTTTCGAGAGGTATTGTCCATGAACAGAATTATCAATCCCAGGGAGTGATCTAGTCATCTTTGAGTCCCCCTGCGCTGACACTCGCCCAGGTACGCTTCCTTTCCTCTTTTTGACCCCATTTCTACTTGCCCCTCGCTGAGACACAGACAGTACCCCGTTCACCATCCCATAGACCTTATCGTATTCTCCTTCGAACCGTCTTCTGGTCCTAACTCGTCCTCACACCGCCCATCATGATTGTGAGCGTCATGGTCGGGCTGCAATCTGCAGACTTGGTTCTGATTGGTGTCGTCCGTGGACGGGCGGACCCGTAAAGTTTTTTCTTTCTATATTCCGTTTGGGTATGCATAGTAGACACAACTCCTGTCGATTGAACTTGTGTCAAAATGTGTGTGGTTGTAGTTAGATAACTTTTTACATATCAGCGGTAGTGGTTGGTCACATTGAAACACATTCCAATCCCTTTCAAGAGCACAGCCAATTCTCAAGATCTCGCTGCCAGGCTTCATGCACATGGCTCGTGGCCCGTGAGATATCTACTATGAAATAGCCGCTGAGCGTCCCCAGTCTTTGCGCTAACTCCGTCACGGCACTCATACTCATTATCCTCCAGACTGGTCTCCCTCGTGTACTCCTCTTGGGCGCATAACTGTATGGTCTTTCGGCCCAGAATAACATTATCCAGTGTTTGATCGCTTCCATTTTCCTTTTTATCTGCACCCTAGCTGAACACTGCCTCATCTATCCTGTACTTCTCCACTGGTAGTGGAACTACGAAATGTCTCACCTCGGGTACGTGATTTTGGCTCAATTATCTGAATCGTTGTTTGATAACTTTGGTTCAAACTAACTAACTTTTGTCAGTGCGAACTTCCCCCCACCACCAGATCTCACACGCTATATCGCCAGAGCTGATCATCAGTATGTTGCTGGAGGAGGTTTTGGTGACGTGTATAGATGCTGGTATCACGACGGTTCGCCAAAAAAAGAGGTTAGAATCCTTCGTCTTGTGTAGGACTCGTGCTGTGCTGTCCGCCAATGCTGACCTCTTTCCAAGGTTGCAGTAAAGGCATTCCGATTTGCGTTTTCGATAGATGGAGATGCAAACGACAGATCGACCAAGGTACCTGATCTACCACCAATAAATCCCATTCTAAAACTCGCGCGTTAGATGGTTCGTCGAGAGCTTGGCATTTGGAGGAGACTCAATCACGCCAATGTCGTCCCGTTCATAGGTTTTACATATGGTTTTGGAATGCATGGGGCAATGTCGTTGGTGTCGTTGTGGATGCGCCATGGATCGCTCCATCATTTCTTGGAGAAGCACGCTGACAATCTGAGCGTCCAACACCGCTTGAATTTTGTGCGTCCCCTCAATTTTGCCTATTTTCCCGTCATCTCACTTCATACGATAGCTGCTGGATATTGCGAATGGGCTACACTACTGTATGTCGCTTTTATCGTTGCCAAGGGTTCAAGGGAATAACGCGCCATAGTACATTCTTTTCCAATCGTCCATGGTGACTTGAACTGCGTGCGTTAGAGTCAAGATTCTTGGTATCTTCGCTCCCTAACAGAATGGCAGAACAATGTGCTTCTCGATGCAGATTACACGGCGCGCTTGGCCGATTTTGGATACGCGTCATTGGTGGGGAGCATCCCCGAAGCATTGACGTATCTCCAAAGATCCACCACGCATCCGGGAGCTTTACGCTGGAGTCCACCAGAACAAATGGAGCCCAAAGAGACATTCAACCGGACGACCAAGAGCGATATATACTCGTTTGGTTGTATCGCCCTCCAGGAAAGTTGTGATGGACACTGCCGTCAGGTCGTCCGTGCTGATATTGATATCCTAGCAGGTGCTGTCCGGCAAACCGCCCTGGTCTGAAATCCGGGAGGACATGGCTGTCGTGCTACAGCTGGCAAGGGGCCACAAGCCATCCCGACCAGCGTCCTGCATGTTGGATGACGCGCACTGGGGTTTTATTCAACAGTGTTGGTCAGCGATCGAGGAGCGACCTGTTGCGCAAGTGGCAGTGCATGCCATGAAGCAGTTTTTGAGCAAGTACCCAACGTTCCGCCCACTCTCTGACTCACTCTTGTCACGGTCGAGTCGGGATGATCTCGCGAGAGAGCCATCCTCGTCCACCATGGAAGGCTCAAGTACTCGCGTCACCCACTCTGCTTCTGTGGGTCTATATGGACCCCCTCTATCTGTAGCTCAGGGAGCGATCGCACCACACCTGACTGCAGCGTCTCTGCATCCAGTCGAGTCCGCGGGTCAAAACGCTCCCCGAGGCACGGCGTTCAGCCAGCAGCAGGCGATCAATGCGGCCTCACGTTCTTTGGGGTATGAAACAAGGTGTCATCCGGGGTGGTACGACGTCACCCTCGGCCCGCTCAGTCCACAGGCAGCGGGGTCCCTCTACGGAGGGCCGGGGCCGGGGCCGTTGGATGGATTATGGGCAGCATACGCTGCGACGGTTGTAGCTGACGCATTCGACATGAGCGCTATTCCACCACTCGAGCTTACGGACACCATCCAACCGCCATCCCTGGCAATCGTTTCGTCGATGCCGCGCGCCATCTCGTTCCCTTTCAACCAAACCGAAGCCAGTCCTTACTCATTTCCAACGTCCTCTCCGTTACATGCAGGGCAGCATAAACGGCGCAAGTCGTCGATATGCAGCGATCTCGAACGCCGACCTAAAAAGGGCGACGAAGATTATATCAAGCGTCCCGAGAATGCGTTCATCCTATTCCGCAGACAATGCTGCGAAGACCATCAAGCTGCCGTGGAGGAAGCGGCAGCAGTCGATGGGCCAACCAAGAAGCAGCGGCAGGCCGATCTGTCCAAAACGATCAACCAACAATGGAAGGCACTCTCTCCCGAGGAGCGTCTGTATTGGGAGGAGCTAGCAAAGGAAAAGAAGAAGGAGCACGAGCAGATGTACCCCAATTACGTCTATCGACCCCAGCACTACGAAAAAGTGGCGACTAGAATCTGAGTCGAACGCTCGCACGGATGACGAGATATGTCGCGGATCCGTCCGCTACATAATTTGCATTTTTCCGCAGTGCAGAAGAGCAAGGATCGCAAGGGAAAGAAGGGGGAGCGTGGCGGAGAGGGCGACTCGGAAACCAGCATTTCGTTCGTCCTTGCCCTGACCACGGGAATGAGAGTCGCGCACGCAAAAGGGTTGCAATAGGGTATAGCCCACTACGCCCTGGATCGCATATGAATCATGATACCGCATCTATTTTATCCCTATAGCAGTGCGAGCTCTTGACGCTCGCTGTCGTTGACACTTGGGGGTTTCATCTACGTATATTTCAGACATGCATGTATTGTACAAGAATCAAACGTTCTCTCGGTACTATTGACTCGGATCAACCACGTTCAGGACTTGGCCAGGGGGCGATGACGATGGATGATGGATGGGAGATGATGGATGTCGAATTGACATACCCCGTCCGTTCGTCTGTCCGTCTGAATTGGTGCGTGTGAACAGCCAACGATCCAGACGCCAACGATGATGCGCTGCGCCTCACGGTGCGAGTAACATGACCCTTGGAGTGGTTCGATAGGCGTGTATATTAATGGGCGATGGGTAGGGGTGGACGGCGTGTGTGCAGGATTGTCTGGTCGTGCATAGGATGGTTGCGTGAGCCGGGGTTTTTTTTTTCGGTCCCTAGTCTGGACGATCGGGCAACGCCGTGTATTTCATATCCTAATGGCACGAAAGGGAGAGGGAGTCGTCCCTGCCCACGACTTCGAATCATATGGCGGTGAAGAAGGAGAAGAGGGCGCCGGAGCGTCGCGACCGTCCACCCCAAGCGCTGAGAAGCGCGCACCGCGTGACTCGCCTGACCCGGCGTCAGACCGCCGTCTCATCTCACACGCCAACGAAACGCAACTGGCTCCCGAATACTCGCGACGTGTTTTACGACCCCGCTAAGCTGGGGTGCCGTTTGGATTTTTTGGGGGGACGGACTTGGTGCGGCGAGATGCCATGGAAGGCATGCCGCGTAGTCCTCGGCTGAGTGAAACGTGTTTACATGCATTGGCGGTTAGATATGAACCATATGATCGCCGTTGGACTTGGAAGAGGTACACCACCGCACTGGCTCGGTACTCGGTCGTGATTGATCATGATGAAACGGATCGTGTGAGATGTCATGTGGCTGTCATGAGGTGAGTGCGAATAGTATTGGGTGAATGATCTCGGGGGTCGTCGGACATGGTGAATGGCTGGGAGGTGTCTGTCTTTGTGGAGCGGGCATGGACCGTGTGTTCCAGGATCGACGACCGCAGTGTCAATTAACTAGTGGCACGTTGTGATCATCGACCATGCGGCTGGAGAGTTAAAAACTTACAGGGGTCGGAGGATGCAGCGTGCCATGGCATGAATGCCACATGCTGTGCGGTGCGAGTCTGGATGCTTGGGCGCATCAATTCGTGGCGTGTCGCTAACACGGATCAAGGACTTCTCTCGCTTGTGGAGATAAGCAAAAAGTTGCATCGTTGGACTGGTGCATGGATAAGTTCTGTGTTTTTGTTAGCACGCTCCTTCGAAGCTGAAAAGGCGACGCCGACCAGGCGGGGATACCTTCAGACGACTAGTGCTGTCGTGGTTGGTTGGTCCATGGAAGACAAGGCAGTCCATAAGAGGCGATGATAAACGGATGACTTTATATGGTAGTACAAGCGAATGACCGAAACGGGAGAGAACTGGTTTGGGATAAAAAGCAAGGGGAGAACAATAACGCCCTCTTTTTCATTCTCTATTGTTTTATTGTAATCTCAGATGGCCCCGTCACGAACCCGCTACTACTCCATCGGCCGTCGTCCTTCCGCTCCAACTTGTACGCTCCAGTCTTTTTCTTGACCGTTGTATCTTTCTGACACTCCAACAGCCGACCTCATCAAACCAGGCATTTATGGCGCTTCGCCCTCTCCACGCTCTGTCACGTTTGCGCCCAACATCACTCCAACTACCTACAAAGAATCCGACGATTTCCCACTCGACCCCAACGACGTCCTCTCGCTGCTACCCGACGCACAGCTTTTCCCGCCCTCTGAGCAACCGCCCGACTCGGCCCAAAAGCGACGCGCGCCTCCCGGAAAGCGCAGGTCTCTTGGCTACATCCCGCGCCCACCAAACGCGTTCATGCTCTTCCGCGCCGACTTTGTTCGGCAAAAGCATGTCCCTGGTTCGATCGAGACCAACCACGGCTCCCTCTCAAAGATCATCGGCAACTGCTGGCGCTCCCTTCCTCTCGAGGAAAAACGTGTCTGGGAGATAAAGGCAAAGCAGGAAAAGGAAGCCCACTCAAAGAGATACCCCGGCTACCGCTTCAAGCCCGTTCACAACAAGAGCAAAGACAAGAAAAAGGCGAAGGCGTCCCCGACCCTCGAGGACGAACAACGTTGCGAGGAAGTCGCCCAATTGCTGCTCGAGGGCATCAAGGGCGACCAGCTTGCCGCTGCCATCCGTAGGCTCGACGAGAAAAAGTTGGTTCTGCCTGCTCCTCCGCCATTCTATCCCCCTCGTCGGCCCTCTTCAGTTCCTCTCCCGGACTCGCGCTTCCATCCGATTGCAATTCCTTCGGTGCCCTTCTTTGCCCAGACCTCTCGCTCAGCTTCGCCTGTCAACAACATCTCGCGCAGCGCCCGCATACTCATTGGCCAACGTCGCCCTTCCAGTGCGTTGCCTCACTTTGGGCGCACCTCGTGGGGTGTCGACGACATCCCACTGTTCCCCTCTGCTCCTCCGTCGAGCTTCTACCCTCCTCAATCCTCGCTCCAGCGTGACGAGTCCCCCCTTCCCGAAGTCAACGCGAGCCTGTTTGATCACACGTTCAACTTTGCATTCTCGGCTGGATCCGGGGAGCCTGCTATGGTCCGTCCTTGTCCGCCTTCCCCGCGCGTGCGAATACTTATCTCTCTGCAGACATTTAACGACATCTTTTCCAACGTTGCGCCACACGCTCCCTCCGCATCGTCTCCATCGTACGTGATGGACCACATTTCACCCCAAGACATCTCGCTTTCCTTGGACATGGGCTACCTCACCCCATCTCAAATGGACCTTCAGCAAGCCGACGGTCTCACGGGTAACGCGGCCTCTTGGATGACAACCCCGATGGAGATTCCCAGCCCCGAGCCTTCGTCGACCTATAGCGGATCTCCTGCTCAATCAGATCTCGGTCTCCCACTCATCGCCCCACGCCCACAGCATGCTCCTGCGGGTGCCACGTTTGATATCTGGCACGATTTCACTTCCTGCCACGCGCCAGATGGTAAGCTCACACCCAGCCACGTTGGCCTGACAACCCAACATCTCGGTCTACCTGCCGTCGCCATCGCGGGCGTGGATGCCTGTGCCAATCAACAGATGCACATCCCAGGATTCGACATGCTGTTCGAGAGTACGTTGAACGGCATGGAGGCGTTTTAGATTGGCTCTGGTCCCTCATCTCGCACAGCCCATCACGTTACAGATACCCCCAGATGTGTCGCTCTTTGTTATCCCCCTGTATCACTAGATGGATTTACCCTGCCTCTTTAATCACTCGTTCACCTCTCTGGTGACTTCGTGTGTGCATACCCCCTTGTATCCTGATCTTGCTCTTTTCTTGTCTGACGTTCTTTTCCCTCCCCGGAGCATGGGTACTCACGTCTTTCCATTCATCCACTCTCCATTGTAGCCCTAGTGTGAGCCGGCTGATTCTTGCTTTGTCGACCCCCCAGTGTAGCTTTTAGTTGGTAGATATCTGTACTATATATTTAGACGATGATGATATGCTATGCATGGTTGTTTTTAGCGTTGTTTGTGTGAAAGTGACCTCAACCACGACACTCGAGAGGGCCTTGTTTCACCACAGCTTCGCCTTACATGTATGCTTGAACGTACATATAGCATCCGCAGCCATCATGTACGGTGTACACTGGCACGTCGCTGTTGGGTTCGTTGTCCGAGATATCGGTGGGGGCATCCCTGGGTCAGTTTGGCGGTACGTTCTATTTGCTCCTTGTCGAAGGTGATGAAAAGTCTCAAATTTTGAAAAGCGACAGTCGTTGATTCGGGCGTTGTTACCATGATTGACTTATGGTGCTTAGGACTAGCGCGCGTCATCAATGACCCAACACACCGGAATCGGGGTCCCCACTCTAGCCTATAATTCATGGGTCATGCCACTTGAAAGTTGAAATGCAGACACATGCATGGTGTCGGAGCCATCCGTACGTCGTTTTTCGATGTCAAGCGGGCGCTGACATTCAGATAATCAGATTCCATCATCCAGAGATCGACTACTACTACGTCGTCGAACACGAGGTGTGAGACGGTGTCTGCTAACCCAAGCCTCGGGACCGTAACTCGCCCACTCAGTCGTCCCTTCCCTTCCCAATCCAGGAATGTTCAAGTTTGTCGATAACCCAGTTCCACCTAGATTTGCAATGATTTCTCACTGTCGGTTTGGTTTGACGAGTATACTTTTTGCCAGTGGACCGCAAGTGATCCGAGTCACCCACCTTTTTTTTCCCCTTTTGGCAAAATGCAAGCGACTGGGCGTGGCACTCATCCATCATCCTGACAAGTAGTCGGATAGATATCATGATCCGATCCTGGATTGATTGGGTCCAAATGAACACGATGATGTCCGCTGTAGGTGTTTGGAAAACGCATCATGATGATGAACTCGTGGTAGGAGCTCATCTAGTACGTACGACACATCTATGCTTCCTTTCGATATCGATGGCCCGTAGAAATCCAGACCGAATGGGTCACCGAACACGAGGCAAGCTCTCGCGATAAGGGGGACGTATGAAAGCACTGCGGTTCTCGGCCAGCCTCATCCCCTTCTCTCCTCTCTTATCCCCCACTTTGACCCTGCATGTCAGACCAGAGTAAACAAGTGCGCATCGAAGAACTGTTGAGAAAGTCGCTGCTGGGAGAGGAACTCGTCAATACCCAATTCCATCTCTTTTCGGCAAGATCGTCGTTATCGGATCGTGTTGTCAAGCCTCGCGTGCTTTGTGCTAATAATATTCTCTTGGCCAAGAGCTCAACATACTTTTTGGACTGTGAGTGAGCTCCCGTTGTTCATGGTGGTGCGGACATGGGCACTCATTACACTCGCCAGTGTTGAGCTCGGATATACCTCCATCCGATTCGTCGTTGGTCGATCTTGGGGACGACCGTGATGTTCCTGGCAGTGCTCCAGTCGACGAGTATGGCTATGGGAGCGACAGTGATCTCGAGGAGTGTAACGATCCTGTTCCTGTCACTGATCCCAAGCCGCAAAAGGATCGGTCCATATCCAAGGACGACGATGAGTAAACAAAAACTCTATCATCGTCTATTCTGATTGCCGGCTGACCAGTCTGTATGCATAGATTGTCTGATGATGGGTCAGTTAGCTCTGACATGTTCGTCATGAGCCCAGAACAACCGAGAGGGGATGCACCTTTTGCCTCGAACAAGGACGGAGCCGGATCAGGATCCGTCGCGAGTAGCGAGACTGCTGTTCAAGAACCCGTGGGCGATGACTTGAAGCGGAACCAGATGGCCAATGCCATGCGTCTTCGGTCCTTGGGCAGTCGACACGTTCTCGTCAAAGACACTGCATTTCAAACGTGAGTATTTGGGCGTGCGTTGGCGTGGCACAAGTACTAACCGTGCGATATAGGTGGTATACCCTCTTGAATTACCTCTACACCGACAAGTTTAACTTTTTGCCGCTGAGATCGGCGATGCCTGTTGGACAGCCTCGCGCGAGCTCTCCGGATGAGCCGAGGTGTTCTGCGAAATCCATGTATCGTCTCGCCTGCAAGGTTCGTATAGCATGAGATTGGAGTTTGCGAGCTAACACGGCGCTCTAGGTCGGGTTGGATGACCTTCGTGACGAGGCTTTTCATTATATCCGAAGCAACCTCACCGAACACAACGTTCTACAAGAACTTGCCTGCAGCCTCGTTTCGGCGTACGTTCCTTGTCTTCTTTCTAGACGACGTGTAGGTATACTTACCAAGTTGCATTGCGCGCGCCGCTAGACACCCCGACCTCCTCGAAATGGAACTCGACATGCTCTACGCGCACATTGCCTCACCGATCGTCGTAGCGGGTTTCCCAGCGCTGGCGCGCCGGATTGCGAACAAGGAATTGGTGCATGGGGCGGATATCGTCGTCGGGATTCATACGAGGCTGTTGAAGGCGTCTCCTACTCGTACTGGGCCTGTGCCAGTACCATTGGCAAGGGCGGGACCTGAGATGGGTGTGTCCGTGGGTGAAGTGCCAGTGAAAGGTGAAGATGAAGATGAACGTGAGAGTGCGGGCGTCGCCTGTGATCCCGTTCCGGCATCTGCATCTGTATTTGCGTTTGCATCTGAGCCGTCGGGTGTAAAGCTAGGGCCAGCTCCGTCGCCTAGTAAAGGGCCCAATATTGTTTGCGACCCACCTCCTACTCCGTCTAGGGGAAAAGAAGGATTGTTTGGTAAGCCGGGGAGTCAAGCGTCCAAGACGGGTCGCATGGCACCGGCGGGAACGTTTGCGTTCGGTCACGCCAAGGGTAAAGGTGGAGGTGGAGGTGGCCATGTTTACAGAAAATGAATGTTGGTAGCCTACGTAGTAAGCGGAGGTAGCGCCAGCCTCATCTATGGGAGTGTATTCGAAGATGGCGTGGTGGTGGGCTCGTTTAGCTCGTCGCAGATCAAAGAGCCCAAACCCAAGGCTGCTTGCGAACTTCCAGGTCCTGCCAGTGCACGGCAGCCCCGCACCGGGATCTGTCAAAGTGGGATCGTCGATAGTATTTGGCCAGCCCAAAAACTCAAAGAGCCGACAGTGAAGCTAGACACTGGCGTTCAAATATTATTTTACGGCCTAACCATCGGCTTCCCCCCACCGTGTCTTTCTTTTTTGTGTTTGGGCGTGCGCTCACTGCGCCCAGTTCTCAGGAATGTGGATAGACATTAGACTCGAGGGGGATGTAGCTGCAGAGTCTTAGTGCACCAGATAAAGATTGAAGGTACTAGTCCGTCTTGATTGTGACGATAATAATATTGTCAAATGGGAAAACCGAAAGAGTGGGAGCACGCGGACTCCGTACATTTAGACCACACTTTTGAAGAGGTTAGCTCGAAAAGAATTTGGTTCAATGGCAACAACCACTCACTGGCAGTACCCGGCGGCTCTAACTCTGAATCAGACTTTTGTAAAATTACTGATAGTATGTACCTGTAGGTACATCCGTAAACAATGCCACCTCCACTGGCACCATTTCCTTTGCCACTCCTCCATCTAATCCGTGTCAAGGCTACACAAAAGTTGCTGCACGCAAAATTATGGCCGAGATACTGGAGAATGTGAACAAGTATGTAGTGGGGGACGCTCTCGCCAATCCTACGAGTACGTTGTATCATACGCGTCATTTTTATGAGATCTCACCCAGTCTTATGCCTTCCATACCTCTTCGCCGTTCGTGACGAAAGGTGGCACGTCCGCGCTAGAATATTCCGTTACTCGCGTGGTAGATCATACTACCACCATTGATGACAGGTACTAGGGCCACTGTAAGTATCGATGGAGATGACCGCTGAGTGCCTGCCAAGCAGGGGTGGTGGGGATTGTGCGGACACGGACGCGTCGGCGGCGGCAGCACAGCTCAATGGTCGGACTCGTGCGTGGGCCGTGCGGCGTGGACAAAGCGGGTGGGGCCATTCGAAGGTGTGGTCAGTGTAAGTGGGCGAGGCGGGGGTAGCTGCAACAGTGGTTGGAGAGGAGGTGAACGCTCAAGTGGCTGTGTACGGTACGAGATTTGACAAGTCACGACAATATAGTCACGACAACATAGTAACAAAGGAACTTGAAGGCTATACAGGAGGAAACCTCATAATGAAAGCACCGCGCCTCTCAGCCAGCTCGTCCCATCCCATCTCACTCCCGCATGACAGACCCAAGAAAACAAGCGCGTAGCGAGGAATTTATGAGAAAGTCTTTGCTGGGAGAGGAGCTCATTGATACCCAGTTTCATCTTTTTTCTGCAAGATCTCCGTTAGCGGGTCGCGTTCTCAAGCCTCGCGTTCTTTGTGCCAACAATGTGCTTCTAGTCAAGAGCTCCAAGTACTTTTTGGACCGTGAGTGAATCCTTTTTACAAAACAGGGACGAGTGTTTTGTGTTCAAATCAGTGGCACCAGTGTTGAGCACAGATATCCATCCGTCCCATCCATCGTTGGCCGACCTCGCGGATGACCATGACATTCCTGGTAGTGCTCCAGTCGATGAGTATGGCTATGAGAGCGACAGCGATCTCGATGAATGTAACGACTCTATTCAAGTCACACGTCCAGAGGCGCAGAAGGACCGGTCCGCGTCCAAGGACGACAAGTAAAAAGTCCACCACTGTCTATTTTGATTGTTAACTGACCCATTTGCATGCATAGATTGTATGACGATGGTCCTGGATCGGTTCGCTCTGACATGGTCGTGAATCCAAAGCAGCCGAGAGAGGAGGGATCGTTTGCCGTGAAGCAGGATGGAGCTGGATCAATAGCGAGCAGCGAGACCGCCATTCAGGAATACGCGGGCGACAACTTGAAGGAATTGGCAATGAGAAACCAGGCCGCCATGCGTCTGCGGTCCTTGGCAAGTCGACACGTCTTCGTCAAAGATACTGCATTCCAGACGTGAGTTCGCGTCGGCCTTTTATTCTTTCGTGACGTCTGGATGGGTGACGTTTCGTCGGATCCTGTAGATGGTATACCCTCTTGAATTATTTTCACACCGACAAGTTCAACTTTTTACCGCTGAAATCGACCACCCCTGGTGGGCACCCTCGCGCATCCTCGACGAGCTCACTCGATGAACCGAGGTGTTCTGCGAAATCAATGTATCGTCTCGCCTGCAAGGTTCGTATGCCTAGCCATAGTCATGAGGTTAGAGTTGCGAGCTAACAAGGTGGTTTAGGTCGGGTTGGATCGTCTTCGCGACGAGGCATTTGCTCACATTCGAAGCAACCTCACGGAGCACAACATTATACAGGAGCTTTCCTGCAGCCTCCTCTCGACGTATGTTCTCGTTGCCAATGAATCCTGAACGTCGCGTACTCACCACCGCACGCTGCTAGACACCCAGAACTCCTCAAAATGGAACTCGATGTGCTATACGCGCACATCGCCTCCCCTCCCGTCGTAGCACATTTCCCGGGGTTGGCGCGACGCATCGCTAACAAGGAACTGGCGCATGGGGCGGATATCGTCATCTGGACTCATACGCAGCTATTGAAGGTGTCTCCTCGCACTTGGCCTAGATTTGAATCTGGATTGTGGCAAAAACCACCGTCGAGGCTCGGTCTTCAGAATGCGGAGTCTGCAGGACCTGCAGACGGAGCGGAACGCGCGGCCGCGAGCGCAGGTGATACATCCAAGGGTGAGGTCAAGGGTGAAGATGGAAATCAGAGGACGGGCGTCGCCTGTGACCCAGCTCCCGTGCCTGCGCCTGCGTTTGCGCCGCCGGGTGCGAATGTGGGACCGGTTCCGCTGCCTAGCTTTTCGTGGGCTAAAGTACCCAACTCCTTCGGCCCACCTCCTGTCCCATGCCCCCCCGACGACCTGGCATCAAAATTCGCATCGCTGTGGGGTCAACCGTCCCAAGCGACGACCTCGTCAAGTGGAGGCAAAGAGGGCGTTGCTTGCGACCCACCTCCTGCTCTATGGTCCGTGCCACCACCCTCGTCGACAACTTCAGAGGCCAAGGCATCTGACCCGGCATCGATATTTACATCGGTGTGGGGTCAACCGTCCAAAGCGACGACCTCGTCGAGTGAAGGCAAGGCAGGCTTTTTCTCCTTCGACCGACCTCCTGCTCCAAGGTCCACAGCCGCACCATTCTCATTCTTTGAGAAAGCGGGACCGTTACCGTCTAGTGAAGAACACAAGACAGGTCCAGAAGAATCAGAAGCGGTACCACGAGCAAAGTTTTTGGTCGGTCAGGGACCGATCAAGGTCAATAATACCCCATCTGCGGGACTCAAACCGTTTACTTTTGACTTGCAATCCTAGAGGTGCGTTTTTTGGTCCGTCTCTCAGGTGGTACTCACATGCAGACTCGGCGGAGGACAGTGTGACAAGTACCGCGGGATGGGCCCGCCGAGGGTTGTTTTTGCAGTGGTAGTGGGTGTCGTTTTTGAGTACCGAAGTGGTTGTACTGTTGTACTATAGAGTGAACACGATGACTCGCGTCCACGCAGCGGTAGCGATCTGTCTGTGTTTCAATTGAATCCATATTAGCTGGATCTCGGAGTCCGCACCGTTCATGCTACCCACACTCCACAACACATTTTGGTCACTCGCAAAACCAACAACCCAACAGCAGCGAACACGAACGACGATGATGCTATGGAGACCAGGGCCTAGGGAACGGGTGACGCTGGAAGGTTTGCGTGGCGATGGTACCAAGATGACAACGATCGTAGGTGATGCCAATTTCCCAAATACCCAAGGTCGCCGCGCCTCAACCGAAATTCAATGTTCCGTTTGGGGAGGGCGACGTTTTCGCGTTCTGGCATGAGCAGTCCATGTGGAAGTGCCGCCAGCTTATGGCGAGGGTCATCGACCTTCAAGTTGGTAAGTCGCTGCGTCCTTCGGTATTCTGACGAGTCTCCCAAATTACCTCTACACCGTGACCGAGATGATCTCAAGCCTCGTCGTGCTAGGACGGGAATGAGCGCAGAATGGCATAGACGATGTTCGACGATGACTTCGAGTCAAAGGTCAGCAACAAAAGCAGTCTGGATGGATGCAAGAGTCGGATCGAGAATGATACACTGAATCGGTGCAGGGAAATTCGATACCAACGGGCCTGACGGCACGGATGAGCCTGAAATCTGCGGCACCGATTTTCATGCACAGGGTCAGAATTATGCCCACGCTCTGTACGTCCAATCACTCTTCCTTTCGCATGGACTGGTACACACGCCAGTGACGCTTGGGGCGGCGCCTCATGCCACCGTACCGTTCATCTTGAAGCCAAGCGAGATATCCAAGTTTAGCTGCTGTGAAGCGGATGATCTATAAGATGGCAGCATGGGAAGTTTCACCATATATGTTTGAACGCGCATCATCATGGGACCTCCGCACATCACTGGGCGTAAGTTCTCTAATTCTTCGTTTGGATATCGATGGGTCACAGTCTCATAGGTCACTGGGCACGAGGCAGTTTGGGTGACCATTGGCCCTTGCTTGGAGCAAGCGCTCATGATAAGGAACCCATGAAAGCACCACGATTCTCAGCCAGCCGGGCTTCCTAACCCCCCTGGCATGTTACATCCAAGCAAACAAGAGCGTATCGAAGAACTTTTGAGAAAGTCTTTACTGGGAGAGGAGCTCATCAATACCCAGTTTCATCTCTTCTCTGCAAGATCTTTACCATCAGATCGAGTCCTGAAGCCTCGCGTCCTTTGTACAAACAATGTTCTCTTAGCCAAGAGCTCGAAATACTTTGTGGATTGCAGGTGATTTCTTTGAAAAGTGTGGCTATTGGACTCACCGGCGGGATCTAGTACTGAGCTCGGATATAAATCCATCCGATCCTTCGTTGGTCGACCTTGCGGATGACCATGACATTCCAAGCAATGCCCGCATTGATGAGTATGGGTATGGAAGCGACAGTGATCTCGATGATTGTAACGATCCCATTCCTGCCACACGCCCCAATGTACCAAAGGACCGTTCTGCGTCCAAGGATGACGACGAGTAAGTCCTTCGTCATCTACTTCGAATCCCAGCCGATCTGCCTCCATAGATTATCCGATGATGGGTCTGAATCGGTTAGCTCCGACATGTTCGTCATGAGTCCAGAGCAACCGAGAGAGGATGGACCCTTTGCTATGAACCAGGACGGTGATGGATCAATAGCGAGCAGCGAAACTGCTGTTCAGAACACTGCCGATAACAAAACATGGAAGAATCAGGCCGCCATGCGTCTGCGGTCCTTGGGAAGTCGTCAGGTCCTTGTCAAGGATACCGCGTTTCAAACGTGAGCTTGCATTAGCATCGTCTTTCAGTCTGATTGGATAACGTTGGACGTTTAGATGGTATACCCTCTTGAATTATCTCTACACAGACCAGTTCAGCTTCTTGCCGCTCAGTTCAGCGACGCCTGGTGGACAGCATCGCGAATCTTTGACGAACTCCCTCGATGAGCCGAGGTGTTCTGCGAAATCCATGTATCGTCTCGCCTGCAAGGTTCGTGTACCCAGTTACAGTCGTGAGATATGTAAGAGTTGCGAGCTAATACGGCGCTCTAGGTCGGGTTGGAAGACCTTCGTGACGAGGCCTTTTCTTACATTCGGAGCAACCTTACCGAACGCAACATTCTAAAAGAGCTTTCATGCAGCCTTGTATCGACGTGTGTTCTCGTCGACTTTCAATTCGTGATCTGATTTGCTCACCTTGCCGTAGACATCCCGAACTCCTCGAGATGGAACTCGACGTATTATACTCCCACATTTCATCGTCTCCTGTCGTAGCAGGATTCCCTGCCCTCGCACGATGCATCGCTAACAAGGAACTTCCTCACGGAGCCGATATCGTCATCGGAATTCATACGCGACTCTTGAAGGAATCTCGTCCTTTACCCTGGAGACCAGCGCGGTCAGTGCGTTTTTCGGTGCCACCAGCCCCGGCCGCGGTAGACGACAGCCCTCGTGATGCACTTGAAGTGGAGGGTGAAGATGAATTTGGAATAACTGATGTGGCCCGGCGAGATACCTCCTCGGACTCCCCGTTCGGTCGTTGGGTCCGGGGAAGTAGCTCCATTGTCAGCGTACCCGCGGCGGATAAAGCTACCCCTTTGAATAAAGGGGCAAAGGGGAAAGGAGGCAAGAAGGCAACAGTGCCATCTTCTTCACTGGGAGCAGCGTCAGCGATACCAGAGGAAGCGCCAGCAGCACAGGAACATGCCTTTGCCTTTTCATTCGGGGAGCCGGTAAGCTATCGTTGATCATCAAATTCGGCGAGGTTGCATATATTTGATGGTTATCTGTTTGGGACTAAATTCAGGTGGAACCACCCCCGGAGAATCTGGATCGCTGGGAGTAAGCGATAGTTCCATTCTCAAACCTGGTTCATGATTGGATGGAGATGATAACGAGTGATTAATAAAACGACAATCGACGTTGAAATGGAAGCGACAGAAAGAGGGTGGGTCTCCTGATAGCGTCAGATCAGTTGCCACGGCTGTTTGTCGCGGACTCGTATACTTTGTTTCGTTATGCCACCGAGTATAAGTGCATCTGCATGATCAGAAACGGCTGACATACTACGACTCCTAATGTTTTCCCTGGTCTCATTAACACGGTGGATTGTTCGAACGTTCGCCAATCCACTACGGCTCGGCTTTTCTGCGTTGAGTTTCCAGTGAGCCTATTGCCATGCATCCTTTCGGAGCTGACCCTGTTCGCATTAGCCACGAACTTCGAAGCAATGTAATGGACATCCTGTGCCACGTTTTGCGTGTCGAATATCTACGTATCTTTGAGTTACTGAGTTGAAGCGCAAGTCGTGGCGAGAGGGCCTATTGCCACTTACCGTGACTAGCGAACCCAGGGAAGACATCAGTAGCTTTGGGGCTCTATGATGCAATCGTCGAGCACCTTATATGCGATGAACGTCACTAATATTGTTGTCTGTTAACAAGTGGTTTTGTGGAAGAATCGTCTGACTCGTCGCTTTTGACTCGTCTGAGGCCGTACGTGGAGACAAGCGCGAGATACCGGGGGTCCTGATTTTCACTCCGCCGTTTCTCACACGGTCAACATCTACATGCGAAATCTAAGCAATAATCAATGGATCCGTGGATTAGAAATCCCGCTGCGGGGTATTGGGGGGCTCTCTAGTCGGCCTCTCAAGTGGCTTCGCTTTGTTGCCTTTGCTGTTCTCGGTGCCAAAGGTGATACTCCTGATGGCGACATCGCCCATTATGAAACTGTCTCGTTCGCCGACCTTGCCGAAAGTTATTATTTCTTCCCTGACGGTAATCCCCTTGTGTTTCCAGCCATCCTTGACTGACAAGGTGCCTTCAAACAGGATGCTACCATCTCGTCGATTCCAGTGGGCTAGCTGACTACATCACTTCATCTGTTTCTACTCCACGTCGCTCCACTTTGCGTCGCGACGTTGCTCAGCGTGAGAACAATTGTTGTGTGATCACGGGAAGTGCACACAAGGACTGCCATGCTGCTCACATTATCCCACATTCCAAGGGCGATCAGGTATTGTTCTCAATTTGTTTGCAGGTATACATCTGGCTCTCATAATTTTTTTTGCTAGTACATCCGCTTCGTCATTTCGGATCGTAGGAGTTTATATGAGGATCAGCAAGTTGACCTTCCAAGTGACCTCAATATTGATTCTCCTGAGAACGGGATATTTCTAAACATTGGACTTCATAGTCGATTTGGCCGGGGAGCGAGTGAATTTTTGAAGGTATGTGAATTGTCTTGTTTATTGCCTTCTAATACGAAGTGACTGCTTTTTCTAGACTCCCAACTTTGCTCTAGACCCCGCTGACATCCCAAGGATGGAGCCTGGCGACATGCCCCCTTCGCGTACGACATTCCAACACATTAAACCGTGGGAGGGCTGGTTCCCCGTTCCGCAGGGGGATGTCCGAGCCGACTGGGGTATTCAGCACGCACCTCCGAGCATACTCTTCGATTACATGTATGGGGTCGCTGTCGTCCGACGTTGGGCCACCGCAGACATCCGGAATTTGCTAAAGGAGCGCCACGATACTTATTCTAAGATTCCACCTAACACACCATCCTCTATCCCCGAAGACGGTGACGATGTTGAACCGGGCGAGCCAACTGTCACTGACTACGTGTCTCCGAGAACTGTTCGTCGCCGTGGAATCCATCAGACGCGCACGGAGGCAGCACAATGTCGAGCTATCGATAATGCCTTTGCTTTCTCTATGTTTATCAAGGGTTACCCACCAGGAACAACCATCGATATGTTACTTCAGAAACAGGAGGAAGAATCCGAAATGCGTTCACGTCAAGTCGCTCGAGAGAAGGTTCAGGGGTGGTTGGAAGCGAGTGAGTCATTACCACTTTCTCATGGGTTATTTATCTATTCGAAGCTGGTACAGGTCATGACACCAAATGATGGTGATTTTGGTGATGCTGGAGATTTTTGTTTCTTGGTCGATGGCTGTACCAGTCCAGGTATTAGCATAACTGTGCCGCATGTAATGTCCCGATGTCCCAATGTCCCATGTCATCATATCATGGAAGGCCGGACAATCGTGCTCGTTCGGCGCAACGACGAAGGTACTGCGATACTTCACTTCGACACAATGTGCAAGGTAATTGCATAGCCTGCGGTCATGTATCACCTCAGGACGATGTCCTCGTAACCACAGCTACCATGACTCTCACAATTGTGATGGACGGTCTGAGGACGAGGTACGACCAAAGGACCGTTCGGAAGAGGAGGCACTCGAAGGGGGAGAATGCGATTGCGACTCTGATGGTGTCCGAGTCCGACCGCGCCTGTGTTGGTGGTAGTAGGGGCCAACAGCAACCTCGAGATCAACTATATGCTTGATGCAATAAAGACAATGAGACTCAGCATGTCGCACGACCAAAGAGAAAGCGAAAAAACAGAACGTATTCGCCAGGCCACATCCCAGCCGGGTGACGAGGACGACTGACGAGTGGAGTGATAACCATCCGGGTGAGGGTGTTGGTTAGTGTCTCCATCAGATTTGTAGACACAAGCGAGATGGCAGTGATAGGTGACGGCCGCACGCGCCCGTTGGCAGGTTCAGTCCGCGACCGCGATCGTGATTGGGAGACCTGTCAAACAACGACTGCATTCTCAGTGTGCTCAATCTGGGTCTCTGTACACGTCGCCAGTTTCGGGCCGGCTTCCACGTCGTCTGTGCCTACCCACCCTTCTATACGCGGTGCTTCTGACGCGCTGTCTCATCCAAGCAGAGCGGCGACACGGACGTACATGGGCCATCTGCAAATGACGAGAGTGAGGTCATTGATGATTCGTGCGACTGCGACACGGGTTGGGTGGCGTATCAACACCTTGATTTTAGCTTGGCCATTGGATATAACACCGGTCATTCTTGTGGTTTTAGATCACCGTTCCGGAGCCATCCACTGAGGACGAGCAAAGGGAAGGCTACGTGCGCTTGCACCGTCCAACGCGCCCTGGTGGGTATCATCTCTTGCGATTTGAGCAACTGCTGCATTGGGGGCGCCGACAAACAGAGATGCGACAAGAGGTGGGGAGAGGGACGTGAGAGTGGTGAGGAACCTGATGAAGCAGAACTTGAAGGGCAGGTCGAGTCGCGACTCGGACCCATCGTGGGGATGGGTGTGGGATCCTCGACTTCCGTAGAATCCACCGACTGTATTTGAACGGAGTGGCACCCTCTGAGTCGCCCTCGGACTAATCGCCAAGGGGTGATTTCATCCGACCATTGGGTCGCGATGCAGCGCTCCACGTATACACGCGCCAAAAACGCTCTTCCGAGGCTCGACTATTGGCCTTGTTCCGTTTTGTAATCTGCGCGAGCCATTCTATTCCTTCTTCGGGTAGGACGGGATGGCCAGCAGCAAGCATGGTGGACTTGTAGGCCTTCCATGGGTTACCGCCCGCGAGGTTCATGAGTTCCTTGGCGATGGTCGTCGACCACTTGTTAGACATGTCGATCGTCGACGTCCTCCCGTCCTCTACCTTATGTTAATCCCATTGGTACACGAGAAACAGAGGGCGAGACTCGTGTTTCTTTAACTCACCAAACTCGACCGTCGCCTGAGGTGCCCAGGACTCCTCGCGCGTCTTGGGCACCTTGTGAACAGCAATCTCGAGCAGGGGATTGGCCCAGCGTATTCGTGACCGCTCTTCGTTGACGAAATGTCTGCGCAGAATCAGCGTTCAACGTTGAGCTTCCCTTTTAAAAGGATCGCGCTGGCTCATGTGATCATTCCTCGCCGCCAACGTTAGACTGATACGTCGGAGTCCGTTGAGCGCGAGTTGTGGGCCTGGTTTAAGATGTGCGAGGACGCGGGAGAGATGGGATGGGGGTGGAATGAACTCTCGTGTCAGATCATGACTCAGATGAGTGTTGTTGAATTTAAAAGGCCTTGCCTGCCTGTTTTGGGTGTCAGGGTGCGTTCAGGTTGAAGTTGTCGTCCACAGGCAGAGCCAGTGCGCGGGGATCGGCGGAGCGAGGCTCTGCGACCGCAAGGATGTAGAGCAGCACGTGCGAGGTGATGGCTACTGCGACTCGCTTATCGAATAAGCACTGTAAATCTGGGTAAATCTGGAATTAGGCGAAGTAGTAGAACAACGGGGGTTGGACCGTGTTGACCGGCTCCGCCTAGTCTACTGTACACACGACTGTCGGAGGTGTTCGAACGATCATGTGTGTTTCAGACTCATCTCTATTAAGTTTAAAACCGTGAGGCACAATGCCAACCCCACCATCTATCCTCACTATGCGCTTGAATTGCGCTCTCATCTCCAGCTTCTTGTTCGTTCCTATAGTTCTCGCAGACTCTCACCTTGAGAAGCACCTGCCCCAATTCCTTAACAAGAAAGATGTCCACGACGCGTCCGTTAACGAAGTTAGGTGGGCTGGTGCTTCCCTGTATGAGGGCATCGAGGCGTGTCATTTCCGCACCGTATGTTGCTTGATCTCATCCTGCCTTGTTCCAACAGAGCCGTTACTATGGCAGTATCACCGGAACGTTCCCTGTTCCCCTCGTTTGGGGTGCCAGTGGGAGTAATTTCACAGGTGTCAGTATCACGGTCCGTATCGGCAGCTTTTGTACTGGTGCCAGCGTTCCTTTTGCGGCCGGCATTGTAGTAATGTTAATCGACAATGTGGTCGTTAACATGGGCAAGTGACATTTAAATCATGGCATCCAGTCACCGACCCCTTTTTCATGCATGTCTAGGCATGGCCAAGTGGGGTGACCATGCCAAGTCGTCACCATCGAATTTTACTGTCGCCACCGGAGACAACATCCGAGTAACCATCAATGTGGATTCCGCCACGACCGGTTGGTTCATGCTCGAAAATCTCTTCAACCCCAATGTTTCCTCCTGGAGGGAGAGTTTCGCTGCGGAACCTGAGATCTGCCAGCAGAGTGCAGAGTGGGTCGTGACGCCCATCAAATTTCCCACAGATGCCATGCTTGCTCCCAAGTTCAGCACAGTGTCCATTGTGAACGCCATGGCCAAGACTGTTAATGGAACCTCTGTGACTCAGGGGGTGAACCTCGTGGACATGGGGTATGACAACACGACGTTAGCCACTAGCATGGCTGACTTGGAGGAAAACATTGTCGTCGTCGCATATGAATTTTGAGTTGATGTAGGAAGGCGGACAGACGAGGCATCACAAATGTTGGATCGGGACGGATGCCGCTTTTCAGGCTCCGACGGTGCGGGACTCCTTGTTCTTCGGTTTGCATTGCTCCTTACCATTCGCTTGTCCTCGCTCCTTATTCTTAGACACCTTGTTTTTTCTGTCTACACTACATCCATTCAGTTTGTGGTTTTCCTGACCTGCCTCTCGTTGTCCCTTGGTGTGTCTCCTGTGGTTGCTGATCTGCTCCTCTCTTGGTGCGACTGCATCCTCCTCCATCTCGGTTCCTGATGTGTGCCCAGAGGCACGTGCTCACATCCGGGTCTGGCCACCCCCATCTTCAGGAGACCCCATTCACCCCTTACCTAGATCTGAGATGGACAAGACCCTGAAATTACTTATGTATAAGCCTGCCACTTGTACAGGTCTAACCATTACGAAGCTGTTTCTTGCTTGACAATACATGTAATGCCATATTGTCAATGCAACTGAGATAAGATAAGATAATACAAGGGGACACCCATTGTCATCATGTTGTTGTCGATAATCAGAGGAACCTTTGCAATGACCCCATATGGCCAACTTGCCTCACTGCTCGTGCAATTGTATGGTATGAGAACTCACATCCAAAGAGTTCAGTTGACGAGCCGAAGCTTGCAGTGAATCAGTGAGTGATATGGGAAATATGTCACAGGAGTACCGGTGTGCAACATACTCATAGTAGGAACAATCAATGACGAATGGACGTTTGAATCAAATTTGAACCCTTGCACCTCATGCGCAGTGTCACAAAGCGTATCGTTGCTCCATCATGGAACTGAATGTGTCCAGCACTGACTGGCATCACAGGTGTCTTCATATCTCCTCATGTAAGCACTTTGTGTAACGACCTAGTTATTCAATCTATGAACAACTGATAGTTGTGGTGGCTTTGCTAGCTAGAGGGCTCTTGCAATGAGTAAGTCTCTTGTGAGAAGATGGTCTATTAGGCTTGTAGGCCTCAAGGAACTAGGGAAAGAACAAGGAGAACTAGACTAGAGAACTAGATACTAA
>JBBPNA010000048.1:0-120097 GCA_038090555.1 Boletus subcaerulescens
GCAGAGATGTGATCCAGAAAGGCCAGACAGCGGGTGTAGAAGGGTCAGTCCCCTTGAGTGTGACCTGGGGCCCACTGGTGACAACCAATAACTGGGCATTGATAGACTGGACAGTTATGGTGAACATGGCCCAACCAATGGCATTGGAAACAGACATTGAAGTAGCAGGGGTCAGAGAGAAGGAGTGGGGGACGGTTAAAGGCTCCTTGTTACAACTTCCTCTTTTCTCTTCACTCTACTTATCGCACATACCATTATGCTTACTCATATGATCGAACCTTGCCTAGGACTTTCTTTTCTTTTCTTGCCACTGACTCTTTCCATCCACATAATCTTTATCTCTTATCACTTGCTTCATCAGTGGCTTCCTTCCATCTTGTTCTCTAACATTCCATGACTGCCCTTACTTTGACCTGCCCTAGACACTCCTTCATGTATATAAGATCAACTCTCAACTCAGTCATACCTTAGCTTAGATCTACCTTGTCTTCCCTTGTACTCCGCGGAATCCATTCCCTTGAAACTCCCATCAAAATGTCTAAGACTCATCACTAGCATTTGACTAGTTCCTTGAACTCTTGAACCTTTGAACCACTACTAGCATTAGACTAGTAGCAACACTCTTGTTCTAAGGACTTCATGCTGCCATAAAGGGCACGCTTCCCGTACCTCCATCAGCTAGTATCTTCAAGGTCTATGTTTGTCCCTACCCAGGCCAAACATAACAAAAGATCTAAGCTCTATATCGTGCGGCTACCACCGCTGTAGTACCACCCCACCATTGCTCACCAGACCTCTTGACTCCCACAACGCTTGTAGGGCCTTGCACACCCAGAACAACCCTTGACCCCTGAAACCTCTGGACCCTCTGATGAGGAATCAGAAACTCTTGACCCAGACTACAACATCGAAGCAAACCCCGACGATGAAACCCTAGCCCTCTCCCACCAACTATCTGCTACCCTTTCCATTCCCTGCACTCCTACTCCTCCATCCCCCACTTCCATAGCTCTCACTGGATGAATCTTCGGGAATCCCCTTCCTCCAGTACCCCCACCCGCTCTTTGACCTTGACTACCACCCAGAAACCCCATGTCATCTTCCAAGACCATGGAATTTCGCCTCGGAGCTCCAGAACCCTTCGATGGTTCTGCTGACACTGCTAATCAATGGTTAAACACCATTCGATTCTACCTTGCCATAAACTCAACCATCTATGATACTGACACTAAGCAGATCACTTTTACCCTTTCTCATATGACCAAAGGTTCCGCCCTTGTTTGGGCCAACACCTTCAGGCAATCTGCTATAAGCACCTCTTCAATCAACTTCAAAACCTTCGCTGACTTCTGCTCTGCCTTCAAGAAGATGTTCAAGCTTAAGGATACTGTAGCCAATGCAGTCTCCTGGCTCACTACCAAGCAAATGGTCGCTCACCCAAAAAAGAAAGGAGAGTATATCCCTTTCCTCTCCACCTACACCACCAAGTTGAAAAGCAATGTCACCCTGTCTGGCATCACTTGTTACAAACGCCCCTATTTTTCCCCTATTTTTCCCTATTTTTCCAGACGCTCATTCGCTCACAATTCACCAAACACTCCAATAGCCCCTATGTTCGCTCACTCGCTTACTTTCCCACAAAGCCCAACTTTCTCCCACGATATTGATCTTGCAGTGACGCGCTCTAGATTAACATGCGACGCGCCTCATGCGCGCCTCATGCCTCCTATCCAACACATGCCCGCACAGGTATGCTTATCCTCCAATAAACACGCAACTCATGTTGCCTCATGTTCCCCAGTCTCAGACCTAGTAATACAAGTATAGTATCTGTAGATAAGCACTGCACGGTCTGTGCGCATGTACTAGTAGTATAAATACTATAGCCAAGTAGTACAAGACTCTCTAGTCTTGTTCTCTTGGAGTTTTCCCAGAACATCCTCCCTAGTACTCTTGCAACTACAAACACTAGACCCTTAGGTGGGTTCTGGTCGTTTCATCACTGACCCCAATGTCCTCGTTGGCTTTTACTCTGCCAGTATCCCTAAACCATTGATGCACCGAATTGACTCCATGGACACCCCCCCTACTTCCATTGACATCTGGTATGAGAAAGCAGCTCAGTTCCAATCTCAGTATCAATGCACACAAGAAATCAGCCACCTTCACTCTGGTGGTGCAGTTAACCCCTACCAAGCCTACCACTCACCGACCTCGACCCCCTCCCTCAAGGATCCAAACACTATGGACGTAGACATCATCCGCATTGGGGAACTTACTCCAGAAGAACGAAGGAAGTGCATCGAGAAGGGATTATGCTTCCACTGCAGGAAAGGCAGACACATGAGTAATGACTGCCCCAGCTTCCCTTCAAAAGGATTCAGGGGAAAGTCCGTCCAAAAGGTGATGAAAGAAGCACCAAAAGACACTATCCCTAGTCTCATGGAGATAGAAGACAACAACAACAAAGAAGATGCAACTGTTAGAAAAGTGGCTTTCTCATGGGATTTTTGAAAAGGAGGACTTGTTCGGTGCAAGTTCCTCCCCCTTCACTTACATGTGCTCCTGTACTGGTATCTTTATCATCTAAAGGAATGAAACTCCCCCTTCAGTTGGTAGATTCCGAGCACATCTCAAAAGTCATCGAAGATTGCACCCTTATTGATAGTGGTGCCAATATGTCCTGCATTGATTGGCATTTCGCTAAGAAGCATCACCTCTCCCTGAAATGCCTCCCCGAACCAGTCGTTGTCAAGAACATTGACCAATCCAATAACAACAAGGGAATGATCAAGTTTACCACCATACTGTTTATCAACTGCGAAGAAATCCTCTACAATGTCCTATTCTATGTTATGCATTGTGGAAACGAGAACATTATCCTAGGACTCCCCTGGCTTACCAAAGCTAATCCTACCATTGACTGGTCTCAACAGACCATCTCCATCCTCGAAAGTTCTGATGAATCCTCTGAACTCTACCACTCGCAAACCAAGAATCCCTTCCTGAAACCCTGTCATATCCCATTCCAACCCCTATTTGGTCACCTCTGTACATCTCCATACACCTCCGGCCATCTCCACTAAACTCCTCACACCTCCGAAGAACTCCCTTAGGAGTTTGTCTCCACCTTAGGAGTTTGTCTCCACCTTAGGAGTTCAACTCCGGAGTTTAGCCCCTATCCTTAAACCTCAGACATGTACAGATCCATTGGACATCCACAGAGTTACATCTCCGGACCCGTACCTTTATTAATCTCCTTCAGTCTTAGTCTGCATTGCCTGTACCAGTAACGAAGTGCGCGGTACTCCGTTTGTCTCTACTGTGAGGACAGTAGGTGCCACAAGCATATTGCAAGTGACAAGAGGAAGATATGTGCCTAGTGGGAGGTACTCACTAGGTCTGAGGATAGAGGTTGCTAGCTTGAGGAGTGGAGGAGTTATTATAGAAGCAAAGAGGAGATGCTTGTATAAGAGAGAGTATAAGAACTGAGGAGAACAATACAGAGTGAGCTCTCCTCTATATAGTGTTCAGGTATTGTTTGTATCTGTATGCCTCTACTCTAGGGTAGGTAAAGATAAGAGATAGGAATGAGTCATATCGTATCATGAATGATAAGAGTCCTATCTATAGCCAATAGCAATAATGGCGGTTATCTATGATGTCATATGATGAGTAATATGTGATAGTGTACTCAGACCTTTTGAACGAAGGTCTGGACCATTGATGTAATCAAGTCTGGATCTGGGTTATAGAATAGAAGAGCAGAAAGCGAATACCCAGATCTCAACACTAACTCACGAAGGATATAATCTCTAGATAAGGGTCAGTGCGGATCTGCGCCAGTTCGAGCGACTGCACCGCATGTGTATAGTCACCTTGCACTAGATACATTTTGCAGAGGACCTAAGTGCTATCATCATGTCCATGTCCATGGTCTGACTTGACATAGAATAGTACCTGGATATAACAAGACATCATTCTGTCATTCCTTGAAAGGGCAATCAAGTCGTAAATACGTGAGAACGTGCTGTCATGTTTCCCGGCAACGAACAAGATAGTGGCCTACACAACATGGATGATCAGCTCATCAACAGCCTGTCATACACATGGATCACAAGCCTTGATTAGCAACAAAAGATTGGTTTCGTTCGGATTGCAGTCCTTGAACACAAGGTCAAATGCCTGTGTCGCTTCCTCTGGTTTATCATTTCCAATTTGTGCAAGCACCACTGCAATATACCCCATAGCTGACGGCCGGATGTCGATGGACTTATCACATAGATGAGTGAACTAAAGCACAAAAGAACCATTCCAGATCTACCTTCCTGGCATCCATGTACGCAGAATTCCAGCTCTTCAAATGTGCCTTCATAACAGCATTATAGGCAAGCATTGTTGCAATAGCTGATAGCTGGTGTTGCCACACTGGCTACCTAGGAATCTACTCTAGAGTTACTTACCTTGGACTGGGTTGGGGTTCTCAGAGATGATAGCAGTTGCTGGTCAAGAGAGATATATTATATTCAGACTCAGTCGAGTCTTATATATGCTTTGTAATGCTTACTTAATATAAGGTCACGTGACTGTAAGTATGCATCCTTTCAACAAGCATGTTGTTCATGTCACTTGAGCTACTTGATGAGTCGACATTGAAGATTGGACTATCTGCATTGACGGAGGCCTCCCTCATCCATTGTGTGAAAGAGCTGATACCAGGGGCCAACCTGTGGTCGGCTTCAGTTGCCTCTCTTTTCAGAGTGTCGAGCACAGACTGCAAATCAGATTTGTCATGTTGTAAACAGGAAATTTTGACATCGTAGTCAGCCTTGCCAGTGAATGTTTCCTCTTGTGTGGCTTCCAATTCTGACTGGAGTGTCGATATGAACTGTTTTGCTTTGGCAACAGCCCTTGTCTGAGCGTCAAGTGTGGACTGCAGGTTAGATTTGTTGTGCTGAATATGAGTGACTTTGGTATCATAGTCAACCTTCAGTGTTTTGGCTGCCTTATGTGCAGCTTTCAAGTCTGACCGAAGAGCCGATATTATCTGCCTTGCTTTGTCGAGCCCCAAATCTGTCGGATGTTCAAGGTCAAGCCCCCAATCTGTCAAATGTTCAGTGTTAAGTCACCAATCTGTTGAATTTCCGGGTTCAAGCCCCCAATCTGTCCAGCATCCAGCATCAAGCCCCCAACTTGTTACATATGTGTCCTCAGTCCCTATCGGGGGAACTGAAGTTATGAGCAAGGGTAATGTAGATTCCCAGTAATATTTTACCTGGATTGACTGATTCAGCAGACAGTTCCACTTTCTCCGTAGAACAAATGCATGCCCAGATTGTCTTGAAGCGTGGGCACATAGATGGTTCATGGGATATGCAATTGGAAAGTAACTGCCAAAGCGAGTCATTGAAACCACACTCATACACCTTGCTCAATTTCAGGCAATGATGTCGAACACCTTCCTGGACCAAGTTGTTACACTCCCTGATGAATGGAACCTCTCCAGTGAATACCTGTCGACACCATATCGGAGAGTAAAGGATTAACTGCAATTGTTGATACCTCATAGATCAACATCCCAAATGCATACACATCAGTCTCGAAAGAGAGAGGTTGACCACTTAGTGCCTCCGGTGCTAGAAAACGAAGAGTTCCTGAAATATGACCCATCTTGGTTCCTGCTGTTGCAGGAGAGCAAAGCTTTGATAAGCCAAAGTCAGTGATGCATGCCTTCCCATCATTATCCACCAGCACGTTTGCCTAGGACCATGCGTATCAGCCACGAAAATGCAGGAACACTTTGACCTTACACCCTTCAAATCTCCATGAACGACATTCTCTTCATGAAGATAGTACATCCCAAGAGACACCTCGAAGATCTTCACGCATTCGAGTTCATGGTCGGCAACATCCTTGGCGACAATTGCGATACACTTACCAGCTTCATACGATCTGCGTTTGGTGTTGCAACTAGATATTGGACGAGATTGCCGTTCCACATGTACCGCGAGACGATATAGGGTGGTGACGCCAACGTGGATGCACCATAGAATGGGACAATGTGATCATGGCGCAGCCTGCTCCAAATTTCTATTTCCCTTTCCAAAACCTGTGGTTATGCATGAATGGACACTAAACCACCGTCGAAATTTAAGACGAGCCTCTCTGATGCTTCCAATGTCCTTCAAAAGCTTCACTGCAACCATCGTGCCTCTGAATCGCGCTTTATGGATGGTCGAGAATCTTCCACCACCTATCGTACCACAAAAGTCAAGCTCGTTCCGTGTGATCAGCCATTTGTTCTGTTTCGGTACGCCGCTTCCCGTAGACAGCTCCGATATACTCTCTGGGCTTTCTTGCGTACTTTGCTTCTCTACGTGAATATCTGCTTCGGACTCGGAAGTAATCCTTGCATTCCTCGACTGCGAACTGATTAAATCCTTGGGATCATGATGCACGAACAAAAGTTCTCATACCTGCCCCATTCCACTGGCAGCCATGGCTTGATCTTCCTGCTCATCACAAAGGCCACCACTACAATGGATCTCACGTGAGGTTTTTGAGGTGCTTATGGAGACGTTCTCAATCTGACCTTGCCGCACTGCTCTTAGCTTGGGTATGCAACAAAGGTTTGCCCTAGAACTCTGTGTGTCACCAACAGTTTGAATCGCTCTTACATACCCACCTGAAGTAGCCGCGAACTGTTATCATGGTTACGACCAGCTTGTTCAGTCTTGCCCTCGACCATGGGTAGCGAGGTTCAGCGGTCAAAGCAGATTGGTTGGTTTGGATAGGATCCGAGGTTCAACGGTTCGGAGATCGGTATTCTGACCGCTAGGGTGACAACAGAAGTCTGTGGGCTGCGGCGCCTAGGTCGGAACTATCTACGCCTCCGAAAGGCGCGGCCCGGCGCCGGGCTCGGAATCCGACTCGGAAGGCTGTATCGCGAGTCGCTATTCTGCTTTCCGTTATATTCGACGCTCGAATGACAACAAGCGACAGCAACTTTGAGTCAAAACTTGCCAAGACGTCATACACTAACCCAATCAGACCAACACACTGAAGGTACACGTCTCTGGCGACCCTTGGCACACAACGTGGCAGACAAGTTCCCCGAATAGTACGATGTGAGTGCAAGTGAACTTGCAAATCGCAACCACCACTATCTTCTAGTTTGTTGTCCGGGGACCCGACCCGCGCGTGTATTCATACCTACTCTCGAACCAGACGTGTGGATCGCACCTTCGGAGACCATAACGCCTTTGGCGACCTTCGGCGAGGTTTAACGTTCAACATCCATCCCCGAGTGTCCAAAACCATCTGGTCACGGACTAATGAGTGCCATACATGACCCTCCGAGTTGTACGAACACGACAAGATCTATGCACATTTATTTCATCGAGGCACCGGTACCATCCAACAATATTTGGCAGCTGTCTATCCGATTCAGCGTTGATCTCGTATATCGAAAACGATGTGCCAAGGCAAATCACTGACGGGCCCAAACCTTCTCTGAAACACAGGGCAGAGCCCGAGCGGTTGGAACCAGCCATCATTCTTGTACGAGGCTGTTCGCTCTTCCTTGCGTCATAACGTGAAGATGTGGCGTGACGACCGAGTCTCGCCACAGACTCCATGGCGTCATGCACGTCAATCCAACGAATTGCCGTATGCTTTCGAGTCTCGACTGAGTTGGGATTGCCTGGTCAAGATCCCCCTCCGATGGGTACAATGATATGATATCATCCTCTCAACCAGATCGAGATGATCTAGTCAGCTCGTTGTCTGATCTAACCTCCACTGCCCGATTCTTATATTGTGTTCACGACGTTCTCTTGGGAGCCACGGCACTAACCGAGTGTAGCCAAAGGTCGGCGACCTGAAAAGATCATCACCACAACCCCGCAATGCAAGCTCAGTCCGGGTATTATCCGATAGCGAAGAAAAAAAGAAAGAAAATGACAATGAGAGCGAAATCATAAAAGTAAACCAACGCCAGTCCACACGCAACCCTACTGCGACGACCCCTTGCTGCCGTGACTCGAGACAGTCGACCCCTTCTTCCCCTCCTCCATCCCCGCACTCGCATTCCGTATACTCGTCAATACCTCCTTGCAATACTTGAGCTTGTCTACCAGCCGCTGCAAAAACTTGGCCTGTTCTGCGTCCATCCCAGCGGGGCCTTGTAACGCCTGCGCCATGACCTCGCTCAATGTATATCGCGTCAACTTGTAATTCTTGTCAATGTGCGTCACCATTAGACCATGCGATGACAAGATCACTTTGGAGTGGTCGTAAAAGTTGAACTGTGGCGTGGTGAGATGAGACGAGGACACATCATGTGAGAGCATACCTGAAGAACGTCGTGACTCATCTTGAAGACGATGACATGTTTCATCCGTAGATACTTTTGAACAAAGTCCATCCCCTTCGATCGATCGAGGTCTTCAAACGTGTACTCATAGTCGCCGTACAGTCGATCCATGATGTACCGCTCAAAGTGTTTCAACAGATACACCTTGTTCTTGAGGTCCTCTGGAAATTCGGAGACAGAGTAATTCTTCCGGACATACACCTGACCATGTCGACGCGACGAGATATAATCAAAGCGGCTTTCCAACAAAATGTTAGAACGCACACCACCGCCACGAGTGGTTGAACAGACACTCACTGTTTATCTGCAGCGAGAATCAACGTCGTGGTGTCGTTAAAGTGCACGCCCACAGACCCGTCCGTCAAGGCATACCCCATACCATACTTGTTACAGTAATCCACCCACGAGACGATAAATACCCGCTCGTCAGGCAGACACGCGTCCTCGCGTGGGTCACGAAATACCTTGCCCATCGCCTTGGTATCAAATGCCAATGTCAACGTCTGCGCAGCCGCATCGAACGCGTTCATCCGCGCCTGGGTCTCCGTCTCTGGATCTGGTGTAGGCATAGGATCTTTACGCTCGTCACGCGCACGCTCCTTGCCCTTTGGTTCCTTGCGTAATGGGGGCACGTTCTCCTGCTCCTCCTCGGAGCGGT
Organism: Boletus subcaerulescens; assembly: GCA_038090555.1. Classification (NCBI taxonomy): domain Eukaryota; kingdom Fungi; phylum Basidiomycota; class Agaricomycetes; order Boletales; family Boletaceae; genus Boletus; species Boletus subcaerulescens. The sequence continues at coordinate 9,033 of JBBPNA010000048.1, forward strand.
TAGCACCATGCCCTGTGACAGGTGCCATCTGAGCCACGATCCGCGCCTTTTGGGACTCGAGCTCCTTTTGTCTCTGCAGATCAAAGTTCTTTTCTCGCATCCCACGCGGTGCCTCCTGTTCCTCTTCCTCAATATCTCCCAATGCGCGCGTCGAACGCACAGTGCGAAGAGGAGACGATTTGGTTTCCTTGGCAGATTGGAGTTTGCGGAAGAGCGGCGATTCTTTCGTGGAGTTGGTCGTAGACATGACGAGGGGTTGTCTCGCAGAGCTGAGCAATGCAGAGATGGGACTACCAGGTTGGACGGCCTTCTGGAACTCCTGCTCCTGTTGGGCGATGCTCGACGTGACAGGGTTGGTAGCCTTGTTAGGTTGAACATTGGCAGATGGGGCACTCGGTACGGTGATGTTCGTGACCTGATCATCGTTAAGAAGTACCGCCTTCTTAATCTTGGCAAGGTTGACGATCGACATGGGACGTGTGATATAACGAAAGTCGGGTGGTGCATCGTGCGCGGATATGGGAATGAAGGGTGGTACGATGCCATAATCGATAAAGGGTGACGCGATGATTTCTAGAAGCGTAGGCCGTTGGTTCGGATCGGGTGTTAAAGTGGAAGTGATGCATTCGCGCGCATCAGGAGAGATTCGTCTCTCTGGGGGAAACTCATAAACGTTGTCGCGAATCCGCCTAAATGCGGTTCAAAAGAGGTGACACACAAGGGGACGGCGTACACTCACGTGTAAATGTCCTTGACATCCTTGGTTTGAAAAGGGGGACGACCGACCAAGAGCGTGTAGAGAATAACGCCGATAGACCAGGTGTCGACTTCAAAGCTGTGACCGTTTGCTGTGTCAAACAGCACTTCGGGGGCGATGTAGTTGGGTGTTCCGCAGATTGTCTTCTTCCTCTCGCCAGGGTTCTCGATGAGTGCAGCGAGGCCAAAGTCACCGACTTTGATGTTCATGTTGGAGTCGAGGAACAAGTTGCCGAGCTTTAGATCACGGTGAATGACCTGGTGTGTGTGCATGTAGTTGCAGGCACCAATGATTTGGACCAAGAAGAAGCGCGCTTCAGGTTCTGTGAAGCGGCGACGGCGACGGAGCATATCCATGAGGGAGCCATTGTGACAGAGTTCGAGGGTCATGTAAACGTTATCGTCATCTTCAAAGCATTCGTAAAAACGGACAATGTTGGGATGGGCCAACGAGCGATGAATCTTGATTTCCGCGTAGAGCTAGTCCAGTGTGAGGGTGGTTGAGGCGCAGTTGGTTGGGGCAGACGGACCTTGGTTTTGGCCTTTTTGGTCTTGAGGGAGGTCTTTGTGATGACCTTGCATGCGTGGCGCGTTCCACGGACGTCCTTGACTTCGTACACGCGTGCAAAGCCACCCTGTTTAACCGTGTGAGTGGCTGGATCGCGAGGAGCTAACTGGCCCGACCTCGCCCAAAAAGCCGACACGGTGAAATTCCAGGATTCTGTTCTTGTCAGTAATAATCTTTGGCGGTGACGGTGGTGTTGTTTTACTGTTCTGCCTCGGGAGTGGTAGATCGGGTGGTGCAGCCTTCTGTTTTTCTGGCGAAGGTGGCTGTGGGGGCGCTTTGTTACTCGCATTCGTGAATGGGGGTCGACGTTGTGGCTGGTGATGTTGCATCTTTGAGTAGGTCGTAAAGGCAGACATGTCGACGGCCTAACACCGTCGAATGTTGTTGAACAGGACAGAGAAGTGACTGTGGCTGACCGCGTGCTGTGTCGGGTAGCGTGTTTATTACGTAACCGATCACGTGTAAAGTCAACTTTTGATAGCCGGTCACGTGCAAACCGTGACATGAATTAGCCCCTGTCTGTTCTTTCAGTACCTTTGTGTGGAGCAGGCATAAAAGACGGGCCGCGTCTGTGCCACCACATGGACGAACATTGCCTTGAAGTTCCCCGCAACTTGTACGGTGTTTTCTTCCATTCTACACAAGATAACCACTCACATTCTCTGCACAGTTATGAACCAGACGACATGGACTGTTCCCCCATTTCACCAATTCTCCTCACCGACTTTGACGTGGACATGCTAACAGATACCCCACCCACCTCACCTGCATACGATCATCATACCCCATGGACACACTGGAACACAGTGCCACCATTTCATCACATTCCATTTCTCGCTCCTCCACCCGTCTCGATCTGGCAAATTCCTGTGCACGAACTGCCACACTCTTCTGGGCTCGCCGCTCCAACGGCGCTGTACGCCACCTCCGCTTCACATACCCACCTGGATGTGGCGAGACCCAACTTGCCTGGGCAGCATTTTGTCTCCGTGGCACCGGAACCTCTGGTGAATTCAAACCTTTTACCATATACTCTCGGTGCTCCCCATGAGATGAGCAATCGGCCAGAAGCACAGTGGCAAGAACCCGCCCATTACGCAGGTACACCCTACCCGACATCACTGGAAACCCTTGTTGACGAGTTTGAACAATCACTTACGTTGATGACGCGTTCTTCTGAAGTAGACAACTGTAATCTCCGTTACGAGTCCACCCCGGCGTTCACCGACAACACATCACGAAGGACTGACTTGGAATGTCCCGTGCGCTCAGACAATCACCTGCACGGAGCCACCGAACCGCTTGAAGAAGGCCAAGATCGGGCTCTTGCTTGTTTCCAGAATTTCTGCGATCTCCCGCTTCCACCGGTTGAAAGTCAAGCTACCGAACCACTCGAGCAAAGCGAAGACCAGCCAGCCACTTTCCTGGACACTGCCCACCAACAATGGCCGCACATCGTTCCAGCATCTCTCTTCGCCTTGCCCGAACCACCCATCAACCCTCGCGCGCCGCACGATCATCCACGTCCTCCAACGCCATCCCTTCCACGCCGTCCCTCCAAACATGTCACCGTTTCCCTCCCCGCTACCGAAACGGCCCACGCAGGGCTGCCAGTGGCGCAGGCAAGTGTCCAGGCGGGTCATAACACCCAGGAACAGTTCCTCCTGGGTGTAGGTCGGACCCCCCGACCAAATACGGGCCGCTCGCAAACGTCTGTTGACCGACGTGGATGCGGGCGGGGGCCATCACCAGGACGGAGTACAGCATTGGGCTCGGTGCTGCATACACCACCCGCGGTGCGGTGCCATCGGGAAAGAGGGGTCACGGAAGAGGGGGAGGAAGAGGAGGAGGAACTGGGCCACTCGGGGTGCCACGTGCGCACGACGCGTACACGATTCGTCGTCCCCGGTCTGGAGGTAGAGGTGGAGGCGGAGAAGGGCGTGGCGAGTCCGAGTCGCGCTGGCCCAGTACGTCGCATGCGCTTCACGCGCTCCGACGACAGCACGAGACGAACGGCGAGCGGCGGCGAACCTGGGCTGCTGCGCTCGATACTGCGAAATAAGGAGGCCATGCCGTACGACAGGGCGAGGGCGCGGCATGCGAGGAGGGCCTCAGTGCCATGACAGCCGGGACCGGTAAGCATCCAAATGTGACTTTGAGGTGTCAAGGACGCGTTGCTGACGCCATGGACAGGTCGATATGCCATTGCCATTGTCCGAGGACAAGGACACGCCCATTGAATCTCTCGGAGAGCACCGGGTCAAGTGGCGGTGGGCAAAGGGAATAGTCGTAGAGCACCATTAGCAGTGAAACCTGGTTCAATATCATTTGGTGGGGTGTGCATGTGAACGTTCGAGTTTGAGACTCGCACCGTGAGCGTTCTTCAGCGCCACATCAATGCATCTCCGACCAGTCGAACCTACGCGTATCCTGGACACCGAGAGCGAGGTCTGGCAAGACTCGCAGCCAACGCCCAAGGTGGGGCGCGACCAGTACGACTTCCAGGCCACACTGCACTCCGTGCTCAGTGACCAGCCCGACTTTGACACCCTGTTCTCGCCCTTCGTAGAACACCCACGACCGACCCAGCTCAGGCTCGGTATTTTCGTTCGTTTGATCGTCCGTGTCAATTAAAAAAAACTCCAGCTCCACGATCGATCGACTGATCACCTCAATCGATCGCCTCTGGCGAGCATTGCATCTTCTTCCTCCGAGTCCGGCCGAGGACATTCATGCTTCTAGCCTCTGACCTCGAACCCCCAACTCGCACCCCCGATCAAAATGACAAACCACGATCGAGCGAGCGAATGGGTACAGGGCAAATGGAAGCACCGAGAAGGTGTCCAACACCATTGCTATCGCTATCGCCATCGACACGTCAACGTCATTCATCCATGTTCCATTCCATTCCATCGTGTCTATTTCGGACGCTCGCTCAGTACTGCGCACAAAGAATAAAGTCAATCACGACATGACGTATGATGTAGAGTCCAGTGATGGCAACATTTTGGTCTATGGATGTCCGACGACGTCATTCAACTCTGCTCGACGCCTACTACTGCACACGATATGACGTACAAGTCCCCATTCTCCAAAACTCGATCAACTCTCACCAGGACACCAACTGGCAACACCCACGCGCAGAGGCAAACCAACGCAAGAAAGAGAAAAAGACACATGCACGTCGCTCAACGACACAAGTTCAGAAGACGACATCCCAAGCACCGTCATCCCCGTCCACACACCTCCTCACCTCCTCCCTAGAGCCTCACGCTTCTCTCCCACCCCAACGCCACCGATCAACAAATGAATGATATTAAAAAGAATGAAGTGCAAAACGGACGATAGGCGATATACGTTTCCTCTCCTTCCCCTCCTTTCCGGCTTTCCAGTGTGTGTGCAGTGTGTCGTAGGTAGATGAATGGAAAGATGAAAATGTAAGCTGTAGCATGAGCAAAAACGATGAACGCGCGCGCGCAAGTCCATATGCGACAATGAAACAAAAGACGAGAAATTTTAGGAAAAATCAAAGGCAAACAACGGCACGATGCAATCCTATTGGACGCCACGCCAACTCAACACACGCCCAGTCGTTCCCTACAAAGCGGGCACGTTTGGCTCCGGTCCAGCCAGGTCGCCAAACACGTTTCGTGGAATCTAGATGACGCCCCATCGTCAGACACACCGTCGCACCACGTTGACAGAGTTGCAACACGCACGCATGATGACAAGTCGCACCCAAGATCCCTACATCGCCACCCTTGAACTGCGTCATGCAAATCGCACACTTTTCCACGGCCACGCCAAACAAGATCATCTTCAACTTGACACGCCCGTCCCGCGTCACCCGCCTCCGCACGAGCTCGACCTTGCCCACAAGACACGACGGATTCGGATCATGCTCAAGCAAACTCCCAACGTCCGCGTCCTTGTCTGGCGAAGGCATACTGGTCGACGGGGGTGGCGGCGTAGCAGGCCCAAGGAGGTCCGCAATGAGCAGAAGCGCCTAGGCAGGAGGATGCGTTCATGTCGTACGTCCCGAGATCGTCGTCAATCGGAGAACTCACGTCATAATTAGACCCGTCCGACATGCCCTGCTCACCCAGACTGGAAACCAGCCCGTTGATGTCTGGAACGTCGGACGTCGGCGTCGTCTGCATCGACGTGTCAAAGTACTCCACGGAACGACTGGCCGCGGTGGAGAGCGTGAGGCTCGACGCGGAGGTGTAACCGCTTGTCGTTGGGGTCAAGGGTCCCGGCGGACTCACGGTACCGCTGTCGCTCGCGTTGTCATTGTCATCGCCGTTATAATCATCATCAAGGCCGAGAAGGTCCACGAGGGGCGTGGCGGACGTTAAAGCAGGTTGAGAGACCGTGTCAAGGCTGTCATCATCAAGATCAATCAGCAAGCCTTCGGGGATAGGGGGTGTGGAGGGGGCAACAGAGACTATCGTCTTTGGATGGGAAGCGAAATGCGTCGCGCCCTTGTCGAGAATCCAAGTCAACGATGGGGAGATAGGAGGAGTCGCTGGAAGTGGTCTCCCAGGATAGTGTCTCCGAGGAGATGGTTGAGCGGTCGGAGGAGGGAGACTTTGCGTCGCGTTTGACGAGGGTGTGGGGGGTCCAGAAGGGAAGATGGTGCTGTAAGCCGGTGCACTCCGCATACCCGTGTCTCTCGAGAGTGATCTCCCTCGTACAAGAGCGTGGTTCTCGTCCCGCGTATCGGGCGAGCGGACGATACGCTCAGTAGCAGATCGAGTAGGGAGAGAACCTGGCGCTGGGTTGGATACAATGGGAAGATCAGGATCATGCTCATAAGCAGGTGCCGGTACAGAGGGCGCCGGCGATGAGACTCGGGGAGTTTTGGAAGTCAAAGATGCATCGTAACCCCTGCTTCCGACCGCACGGGGTGGTTCCGAGGCAACTTCACGGTTCGAAAGAGCCTGAACGGCCGTAGGAACGTCCTCACTAGCGATCGTGTTCTGAGAAAGGGATATAGTAGAGCTGTTGAACGTGGCTGTCGAAGTTACGGAAATGGGTGATACTGGTGCACTCGAAGCGCTCATCTGACTTCCACGACTAGAAGTCGTATGGCGACGTACATGCCGAGTAACGAATGGCGGGGAGGCAGGTCTGTGCACTTGCGCGCCAGCCGTTTGTGGTATCTGCACCGGATTCACCTTGCGCGAACGGTCAGCTGGCAAGCCTGTTGATGGGGCGACAAACACGTCCGCCGCGGTCAACTTTGGTAGCTGTCGCATCGCCGTGTTCTGAGGCGTTGCGGGGAGACTCGGCGGTGGCAAAGAACCATCGATGGACGATTCTCCAGAGCCAGTGCGTTCAAGCACCTCCCAATCCTCGAGGGGCTCACTCGAGGCACGCTCCTTTGACTTTCGATGGAACAATTTTGTCCGCGTACGATGAGAAGTACCATGATGAGATGGCGAAAGGTTGAGTAGCGATGGGGTACTCTTAAAGAATGGACTGGGGTTACGGAGCAACGAGATCACCGACGAAGACGGTTGAGGCGAATGCGAGCGACCATGAAAAAACCGCGAGGGAGAGCCAGGGATGCTGGGCATCCGATGGTGCTTCGGAGTGGGTGGGGTAGACAGATCCGAATTATTGTCCTGGTTCCGATCGTCCTCATACCGATCGCTACTCTCAGGAATGCGAAGAGACAGTTGAGACGCCAGGAAACGGGCCTGTGAGCCTGGACCGCGAGAGACGGTAGGCTGACTCGCAAGCCGGGTTCTGTGCGGAATGGGAAGACCAGAGGGCACGGATATCTCAGTTCTCAGCTTGTGTCTCTTGACACGCTCATCCAAGGGGATACCTCGGACGCGGTCGAGTTCCCAGCGCTCGGATGGCTCCAGGTCAACGAGTTCGATGCTGGTCCTATCTTCAGGTTCATGGGGAGGTTGTAACAGCGACGGAGATGCGGTGTTGATAGAGAACGTATCGCTTCTGTCTGATCCTGACGGGGGGAGAGAAGCTATGGTGAGCGCGGGCGAGGCGAGGCCAGGGTGGGGAGGACCACCCTGGTGCACGTAGTTCTCGGAGATGAGAGTCGACACGGCAGTCGCTGTTTCGTACGTGGGGGGAGGAGGGTAGTCTGGAGGGGGGAAGGCATCATGATGAGGGCAAGACGAGGGCACGGAGGACGACAGACCTGTATCGTCGCACATTCTCGAGGACTGCGCCTGCCTGCGAGAGCCAGCGCCTCTAAAGTTGTAGGAGAGGTTGTATTGAATTTCCTCTTCGTATCTGTCCTCCCTTTTCTTCTTCGATTTGGGCTTGCGGGTCCGAGGGGTGTTATCGGGGGTGGAGGGGGGATGACGAGCATTGAGAGTGGAGCTGTGGGCGAGATACGTTGCCTGAGCTGGTGCGGCAGGCCTCTTGCCCGAGGTCATCGTATAGCACTGAGAAGGTGAGTGCAGATGGGAGACAAGGGCGAAGAATGCACGACACGCCTCTACCTGCTGTCGTGCCGACATGCCCTTTTCTTGTTTGGACTACTTTGGCTGACTTACGAATGAGGGTGCTCGGAGCATGTCGTTCGGCCCGTCCTCGTTGCGAGTTATCCACAGCGGAACTGCCCTCCTTTCGTCGCCCCTCCCTTAAGCTTCTTGCCATGCCGATGCCGCGAGGAACACTTGCCCAACACTACGACTGCCTTTCTCGGTATATCATTTCCCACGCCATCCCCGGTAATTGAACCAAAAGGGTCCTCCTTATCGTAGTCCGTCATGCCAACTCCACGGTCGTGCAAACCAATCCGGCCCGTTGACAGTCGCACCACCTACTGTATCAATTGATGCACTTGGTGTCTCATCAGTAAAACAGTGTGGTGAGCGAACCCAGAACACTGGGTTTCCTCGACAGGGGCATTCTCTTTGCGACCATGTACGGGTGCAACATGGTAATTTAGAACAACGAGCTGTTCGACGACAGTTACGTGCGTACCAACTGACACATCGTGACCAAACACGATTCCAGGGTTTCAGCAAACGGACAAGGGTGACTCGTGGCACTTTGATGAGTCGATCTCGACTTGTTCGAGGCGTCGATGCATCTCCAGGATTCTATTTACATATCGCCTGCCCTGGATTTACACCCAGCTGTGAATCCCTACATTACGGGTTCTGTGCTTGCTATGTTCGTATTAAACCAAACTCCTCAAATGAAGCAAAAAGTGTTTGTCCAGGGTTATATATATTCACATAGGCCAATCATGTAATCCATACATCGTAACGCAACCTTCTCACTCGACGAGAACAAAAGTGAAAAATTTCGAGCAACGAAGAGGCATGTAATGGTTGACGTGGTCATGGAGAGCGAGCGACTAGCAATCACTACCAAAATATGCTGACAGAATCTTGGAAATTTGCGATGCGTATGTATAGACCATTGCGCTCGTGCGATGAAGAGAATAAGGACAGAAAAATAAAGGAGTGCGGGACAGCGACGGCGATGTCGGATAGTATAAAAATCTAGATTACAAGTGGATATTCGATGCTCGATTAATTTCTCATGACGCTGCAAAGCTGTGGAGAGCAAGGAAGATACCGCACCCATATGCATCCCCAGCCTGACCTCCTCCGTCTATGCAGCAGTCCGGCTCGGGTTGCGGGCCAACGTGGCACCTGTTCTCTGAGCCTGGATGCTGCTGAAACGTTGCAACTCCTCTGGCTTCATCGAAATCTTGCGGCCAAAGCCAACCTTGCGGGCAGCACGGCGTATAAACGAAACACGGTTCGAGTACAGGGACTCATGGATCGAAGCAGCACGAGACTGTGTACGCGTGATGGGAATACCACCCTCAGATGCACTGACTGCTGCCTCCGCAACTTTACGATCGTGGCGCTCACGCATCTTCTTGATGACCGTAGCCTTCATAGCAAACTTGATCCAGTCCAAGGGCGAGAACCAGATAATGTTCTGGGGATACAATGAGCACCATGACAGACGTTACAAAAATGCAACATACCCAGACCCAAACTATACCAATCCAACCACCCGAAATTGCACTGATCTGGGTGAAGCCCCAATTACCATAAGCGGCAATGATAGACGATACAAACTGAGCGATGCAGAACGCAACCATAAGAGCAACAGAAGGGCGTTCCATGAAGAAGAATCCATGTGAACGTGTGACAAAGATGAGTGCCTGCGAAATGATGGCAACTTGGAGGTACACAATGGTGTGAAGCTGAGGGTCATTGGCGCTGGACGGGGAGGCTAAACCGTTGAAAGTGACACCGAACTTGTCATAGAAGAAGGTCGTCCTCATGATGATGGCAACAAGTGCGATACTAAAAACCATCGTCAGTAAGAGAACGGGCAAGCAGGGAGTGTCTTACGTGGAGGCCGTCAAGTACAAACCATACGCGACGGCGTAAGAGAAAATCTCAGCCAGGTCCCAGGCATCTGGTGTCATCGAAGGCAAGACACGATCAACGGACAGCGTCATGATAGTCCCGTCGTTCAGGAGGGCAATGATCAGGACCATGAAGGGAGGGAAGTCGAACTTGAACGCGAAAGCCAAGATTGCAAAACAGACAACGATACGGATGGTGACGGCACAAGCATAGATGGAGTAGTTGCGCATACGCTGGAAGATGATACGCGAACCACGGATGGCATGCACAATGGTAGACAACCCAGGCTCGGTCAAGACAATATCAGCAGCACCACGAGCAGCGTCAGTCGCACCCTCCACGGCGATACCGACGTTAGCGCGGGAAAGAGCTGGAGCATCATTGGCGCCATCGCCAGTCATAGCGCACAAGTGGCCAAGGCCCTGGAGGCGCTTGACAATCTCGTACTTGTGTTCAGGGAAGACGCCAGCGAAACCATCCGCATCCAAAATCATATCATCGAGGTTCAAGTGCTTGCCACCAGGAGGGGGACCATCCTTCAGCACCCTCGCTGGGTACATATGGTCACCCAAACCAAGACGACGACCGGTTTCCTTGGCGATAGCAAGTTGATCACCGGTGACCATCTTGACCTTGACACCGAGAGCAATGGCATCGTCAATAGTTTGCTTGGTATCTTCTCGAGGAGGATCGAAGATGGCAAGAAGACCAATCAACTCGAAACCGTTGCCTTCGGCCTCCGGATCGTCGCCGTCCAACTCTTCGTAAGCAACGGCCAGGGCACGAAGACCACGAGAAGCATACTCCTCCACATCAGCCTCAAGCTTGTTCTCGATTTCGTCGGTCTTATTGCGAGTACAAAGCTCGATAATGATACCTGTCATACCCTTGGTAACGCGCTTAAGCTTGCCAGAAGACTCCTCGAGGTAGGTGATTTCCGTGCGCTTGTCGACAGGGTTGAATGGCTTGAAGTCCAAAAGCTTGATTCCAGCACGAGCACGAGAGGTGTCACCAAGAGCGGCGACGACGGAAGCGTCAATCGCATCTTGATTTTCGGTACGAGAGGCATAGGCAGCAAGAAGCATAACGTCGTCGGCAGAGAACGGACCGTATGTACGGATGGTAGCCCTGTCGATGGTGAGTTTGTTGGTGGTGAGAGTACCGGTCTTATCAGAGCAAAGAATGGTGACACCGGCTAATTCCTCGATGGCGGTGATACGAGTGACGATAGCCTTATGTTTTGCGAGCTGTTGGGCACCAACAGCGAGAGTGACGGACAAGACTGTGGGCATGGCAATGGGAATTCCACCGATCAAGAGCACAAGAATATTGTTGAGACCACGGCGATAGTTGTACTTGAAGCCGGCATAGAGAACGAGGATTTCAGCAACGACGAAGATTCCGATGGAGACCAGACAGAAAGAACCGATTTGGGCAAGAATCTTTTGCAAGTGACCTGTGGTATCATCGTCCTGTCCAACGAGAGAGGCAGCACGACCGAAAAAGGTGTTCGCGCCAGTAGAAATGACAACACCCTCGGCTTCACCCTGTTTACACGTCGAGCCGCTGCAAGTAAATCGTCAGAACGAATGGCACGACGCTGATGGAGGAAAACAATACGGACGAGAAGCATTGATCGGCAACCTTCTTGCTCTGAGGAAGTGATTCACCGGTAAGAGCCGCTTGATCAATAGATACATTGATAGCCTCCGTGAGACGACAGTCGGCGGGAACAATGTCACCAATCTTGAATGAGATCATGTCACCAGGGACAAGACCGGCGGATTCGATCTCTGACCAAGTACCGTTGCGCTTCACCTTTGCTTTGGGTGCAAGGGAGTCCATGAGTGCCTTAACTGCGTTACCAGCATTGCGCTCCTCGTAGAAACCGATCGTGGAGTTGATGAAGAGAAGAATTACGATACCGAGAAAGTCTTGCCAGTCAGGAGGTTGTCCTTCACCATTGGAGAGCACAATGGCCACGAGGGCGGCACCTTCCATGACCCAGGACAACGGATTCCACATGAAACTCAGAAACTAACAGTAAATACAAGTATTAGCGCAGAACCAAAGAATATATGCGGCGTCATTACCTGTAGGAACGCATTCTGCTCTTCTTGCTCAAGCTTGTTTGGACCAAATAACTCAATACGACGTAGAGCTTCTTCTTGAGACAGACCGCTCTCATCGCACTGGAGGAGTTTGAAGACATCATCGATGACGATCGTCTCCAAGTCGACCTTCTCTTTATCATATAAGTCCTCCGCTTTTAGCTCAATCTGAGGATGTGAGATGTTAAGAAATGCGACAAGATGAGTTTGAAACGCGACGGACCAAAGACATGTCGACATTTGCGTCTATGCACGAGAGTCAAGACCTAAACATGCACTAAATTGAGACACATACGAGTCGCTTTCGCTTCGTCGTGACCGAATTCCTTGTACTCTCTTTTACGCTTTACGTCAGGTGCAGCGTCGGTTACGGGCGACTCTTCGCCCTGCGGACCGGGCTCCTTTTCCACGTTTGGCTCCGACATGGTTTGGGGATGAGGGAAACGCGCGGGGAGGGGGAAAGCCCTACAGATGAAATCTATAGAGATACTTTAGGGAGGGGACACGTCGAGAGATGAAAGAGTGGGAGAGAGCGAGCCGTGTCGCAGACGGACTTTATATTGGGAGCCCGAAAATCGAGATATAAAACGAAACAAACAACCACAAACACGCCGCTTATCACACCTGGTTGGAATCCGAACGGAACCCTAGAAACCCCGGCACAGTCTGCCGAGACCCGTTCCGCGTGTTCCCTACCTCTCCCCCGAGTCCACCCAGCCAAATGCCTCAGCGCAGTGTTCGGCGCCCTAACCCCGCCACTGCAGTGCCCGTGTATCTTTGTACCGCGCAACAATTTCCACTACTGGCGACGCTTGGCAAAAGAATTGGCAGTTCAAAAAACCGTCTCGTCTGACTACTCTTACTAAGCTTTCGATGGATGAACGCTGTGCATTCCGCTGACATATGAATGCTTTCGCTGAGCCCTTGATTCCTTTCACGAGGAATTCGAATCCCAGCCGCTATCTACCCATGTCTTTCCTGGCGTGTTTACAGCGTGGACAACCGTTGGGGCCATTTCCGCACACGCAGCATGAAGGCCTCGGTTACATTCATGGTTGCCCTGCATCCCATCTCCCTCCATGGACGGATTAGCGTGGGTTCATCCACCACTCTTGCCTACCATGTCGCAATCGAGCTTGACCACGGATAGCCCGGGGGGGTCGCCGAAGCCGATCGGCCCACACGTCCGATTTATTTGACCTCGAGTCTTTTACGCCCTACGCCCATAGGTTCAGTACTCAGTGCTACTCCTGACAAGGGACAATCGCACTTTGCAGGACATTGAGTAAACCATTTCACCCTCTTCTTTAGCCACCGTCGCACCCAGCTCGTCGTGATCTACAACATGGCGTGCTCCTATCTCTGACCATGTCTGCTATTGCTATTTTTATCGATCCATTAGGCAGATCGACTGATGCGGCGAGGCCGACTTCATTCATTGTCGAGCCTTGACATTTGTTTTTGGAGAATAAAGGTAGATTACACGTCACAACGGGTTGGCAGCCATGAATGTTCGAACCCCGTCCAATTCATCAAATTCGACCCGAAACCCGTACACGCATACGTTTGCCAGCAACTTCCCTCAGTTCGCCATGCGCACAGCCAGCTGCCATCAATCTTACAGGACTATTCGCCTAGCTCTTTAGTTTGGTGGCATCCTGAGGGAAGCTGAGACACTATAATTAATGTCTGTCTCGTGCTGCCTGACTCAGTAACACGTTGCTGGAGGATGTATTCCATCACATAGCCCGTTTTCTGGTTCCACGTCGGCTGGTGTGGACCGCGTGGTTTGGTGGCTGAGTGTAACAAGACTACATCCACGGTGTGTTTTTGTGTCGTGCGCACAAACTGACACCAACCCAAGCACGTTTCCACGTGACCGAGGTCACATCACTGATTGGTTTCCTTGAGATGGGATAATCCGTAATCCGTATCGCGGTTTCGGCCGAGGGACCATGGCATGTACTCAGCGTTCCGCCTTCCCTCGCCTTTCAGTCAACTCACCGTTGCGTCCCGAGCGAAGTTTGAGTTCTTTGTCTCAGGAGGAAGGAATGACCTTGTTCAAAATGATCGCTATTAGACGAGGTTTCTGAGAACATGCTGTCCTTGGTCTCTCTTACGACATGCGTGATCAAAAGCTTTCGTAGGAGACAAAAACTTGTGCGTATTTCCGCAGGTTAATGAGAAATGTCGGCACGTGGGGGCAGGACTTGACACTGAGGATAGGTGCTGAGAATGCAACTATGGGATAAATTTGCTATTGGTCCTCGGGGCTGCCCGGCGCGCCACAGGTTCTGTCAAAGCCCAAGATTCGGAACCTGGTCATATCACCGGGAAACCGACCAAAGGCGATAAGAGTTTGCGGTCATGTCAACCAGAGATCGTTCCTAGCTCATTGGCCAATCGGAAAGTATATAATGGTTAGTAACAGCACTATCAAATTGAGGTATGCGAGACTCGGGGAGGAGCTGACATTATAATTCCTCCCCAGCGTTCAAACGTTCAACGTTGTCAGCTCCAACCTCCACCTACACCGGATTTTATCTTACATCATGATGATATCATCAGCGCACTCCATCGGACGACGCGATAAAACCGGACCCGACACTGCCCGCCAGGGCGTATCAGAGCACTTTACGCTGCAGGTCAACAAACATTAGGATTCAGGATAAGCAGACTTTGTCGCCTGGCAGAAATACCTCTTGAACTGCCGGGCACACGTTACTTCCGAGTCTGGATGACCTCCATCTCGTAAACACCCGTCAACTTGAACAGCTCCCTTTCCCAGGAACGATCGAACACATGTATGTGAATGCGGTGGGATTACCTCTAGCTTGGTGCTGCGGCTCTCACCATAGCCTGTACAACTTCAACCCCGTTTCGTCCGCAAGTAATCGGAACACTTCTTCCGACTCTGCACGTTTATCAAGGTGCAATGCAGCGCACTCGACCTCGGACGCATTACATCTTGTAGCACTCGAACTGATCCCGTGAACTCTCATGAACTCGGAGCCCCGCTGCCCCTGCCCTGATGTTCTATCTTTAGACGAGGGGGATATGCGCGACATTAATGCGGGCGTATGGAACTTGAAGAGAGGAGAAGCATGGAGCCCCGCGGCTGGAACGCTGGGACCTTAGTCTGGGGTACCAGGGGTATGTGGAAACGGTTCATCAAAGTTATAGCTGTCAATGAGGACAACGAATCGGATGCGTCGCGATGATGCGGTCACTTCTGAGAAGTTCTTACATAAAGCGGAAGCACCCCAGACGCTCTCGTCTCTTCATTTCCGGCATACGTGTATTTGGATTCAAGTCTAACTGAAGCATTTTGATGCGAGATGTGTCTATGGTGGTTGGTTGTCCGGGAAAGCAACGGCGAATACAGGTCAGATCGAGTTCGGGTCCCATTTGTGGAAATAGTTGCTGAGATGGTCGGCGATGTCAAGGACCGCGATAAAGCTGGGAATCGTAAAGCCCTCGTTCCATCAAGCCCATCGATCTTTTTGGCCCTGAAGATCCAGATGCGGCTGAACAAGCTCCATCATGGTGGAGTATCAGGCGGATCACAAGGCAACTCATTTGGAAGGTTGTGGGGCTCATTTCCTCAGGCCTCAGGTGTTGGGATGCAGAGGTGACTCGTACGGACGAGTTGGAGAAGACATGCCAATTGTACACTTGGTCACAAGGGCTCGTTCCAGCGCGCGTACTTGAACCAGCGATGCCAAGTACTTTGTGGTACCACAACCTCAGGCCGTGACATGAACCGCAGATCCATCTCCTCAGATACTGCGGGGTCAAGATTTCTGGCACTGCCTAACGGTCTTTGGCCCCAAGGACGCGATCATAGCTGCCTCGATCCCGAACCTACTTTTCCGAATAGACTACTAGCAAATATTTAAGGTTTGTCCAGATCTCTCATCGCCAGGCTCCAGTAGCTGACCGTTTCGCTTGAAGCAGTGCTCCGCAGACGAGTAGAACTTGATTAGTTCAATTGTTAAGTCTGTTCGACTGGCCGGGTATACTTTGCGAGCGGGTTGGAGAGGTCTCGTTATATTGAACCAAGCTGCTCCTATACAATCCTACTGCCAACACATGCTGTCTATTGGAGCAATATTTACATAACGAAGACGTCAGATCGCTAGGATCCACAAGTACTTGGCACTTGATACTAAGGACCCGAGACGGGTCAAGTATAAATTTTTTCTGGGGATGCTACTTACCTTTGTCGAGGTGATCCAACGACTCTACATTTTCTAGCCGTGGCCAGCAATGATATCAGGGAGGAACCTTTGGGACGAGTGAGGCTTGCCCATTCGGCAAGTTACTGCGCACCATACTACCCGCGCCGAGAAGCTCAACAAATTTTTGCATAGTATTGGCAATTGTCAAGTAAGCGCTGCTATGTGTATCGGCAACTGCTTGAAAAACTGTACCCACCTTGCGTCTTCCCTGGAGCGCTCCACATCATCCACCAGACCACAAGAAGCGGCGGTGTGTTCGCCAAGCCAAGCGACACCATCAGATCATGCACTACTGGAAAGCTACAAGGGTTGCCCTTACAACTAAATTTCTGTGCTTCATTTTCGAACCGAGAGACAGTGAGATGGGCCCTAACAGTTTTCGACCGTGCATCTCGCGATTCACGTCTTAAATGCACTGATTCTGGACAATCATCGCATTGGAAGAAACCTCGTGAATAACTAGCGTTTGGGTTTTTGGTCTATTTGGAAGAGACAGGGTTGAAATGTTGAAATGTTCCGCCCGAGAGCTTTTCTGCCTTACCACCACATTTTTCCATTCTTGTCACGGTTCGCCTCATACGACAGTCCTATGTAGCCATTTCAGACCAAAGATTCAATGCATCAAAATACATGTATTCTTATCAAGGACTTACCTTCATCCTATCCTCATCTTGATACACCTCTATGTATCGTCGTGCAACGTATTTTGCTGTCCTCGGTCCGATATCTGTTCTGATGTATTGTTCGGCCCGGCTGCACACGAACGGGGTGAACCCGGTATATCAACGATTGGGGCAGAAGGCAGCCTGAAAGGTATTGACTCACATGACTCCATGCGATTGACGTGCCAGTGGCCCTAAGACGGTCCATGCTACTTGTCACTCTTGCCCGATTCCGCCCTAATCTGAGCAAGCGTCGGACGCGTTCTCATGGGATGCGAGTGATCTATATTCCTGTCATACACACGGAAATCGCCCCGCGAGAGCGCAAAGGACGCCGAACAAGTTATGTCACTTGTGAGTTAGTCGGATGGATCATGGAGTGCAGTGACTTTTGGAGGAAATGGGGGTCACGGTTGTATTGTGACGAACCAAAACGAGTAGCCCAGAGTCTCCACTTCTTTTTTTACATTACCGTCCAGCAAATGCTGCAGGCGTTGAACCGAGACTCGGCATCGCAAGGCGTCGGATACAGCTTCACTTCTTTGTTGTCATTGCCCGTAGGACCAGCCTGGTCACGGCCCGGGAGTCGATAGTGGCATGTCCTGCGCAACTTGGTCATCAATTCATCACGATAGGGCTGAGGTCAGAGGTATGTTATTAGCACTCTACCTTGTAAATCCATGCTTTGAACGCATCGGACTTTACATCAGATCCATGGCCCAGGATTCGAACAGCACCATCCGAACCGTAGGCAGGGGTTGAAAGAGTCAAAGAGAGACATGCATACAGTGACCAGTCGCGAGTCCTTCTTCCCCCTCCGACGACAGATCTCATCAAAATTCAGTAACTTGTATTTGCCACGATCAGCGGACTCGTAAAAGGACAACCGTCATCGATTCATCGCTAGTACAGGTATGTACGCACGGCCACCACTCGGTTGGGATACAAACGGTAAATAGCATTAGCAAGAGAGAATCGGTCCGATGGAATATATTCGGATTGCGGCGTAGCGTGCCAGAAGCTTACAGCGTCAGGTTGTAATCGTATTCACCTTGTGCGCTCTGTGCGATCCACAAGACAACGGCAGAAAGCATGAGAGAGACGTTTTGGGATACGTTAGCGTAGCCGTAGTAGGTAAATTGCTCGGGGTAGTCATGAAGGACATATTTGAGGACGAGAAGGGACTGGCGACAGACCGACAAAGAGTCAGGGTGGAACTAGCACGACACAAGACGATTTGTCTCACCACGCTGCCCGCCAACCCACCGGCCATGAGGGCAAACCCAACAAACAAGAACAGCCTTGCTCTCCAGACGGCGTCCGGAGCGCCATAATCATCACCCCTGATCCTATCCTTGTCGATGATGTTGATGATGAGCATGCCCAAGAGGGAACATATTCCTGGGACCCAGTCTACGAATTCGACATGGACTGGTGGAGAAATCTGAGGTTCGTCATAGGGTGAATGGGCGTGTGCAGAAAGGATAGCGGCGTCAAGGAATGTCCAGTTGGCGAGCGCAAACTGCGGGAATATGAGCCATGGGACAAGTAGACGAGATTGGACGTACGAGAGCACCTGCGAGGTATATACCGATTGTTCGCCTGTACTTTCCAAGGTTGAACTCAGGGAAAGGATTCAAGCAGACTCTGCGAGGGTCGTAACGTGAGCGCGAGTAGGACATGGCTTTGTGGTGGTTTGGGGTTGGCAAGCAAGGCTGCGGCTCCATCCTGGTGATTACGTAATAAACATAGAAAAGAAAAAGAAAAATATATTGGAATTACGCTCCTTTCTGGCAGAGGGGGATCAATGCAAGTCATCGACGTGTCCTCTTCCCCAGAGCCATCGGGCTCACCAATGACCAGGCGCACTCGCAGCGCCAGTCGCCAGCCTGGCCCATCAAAAAAACGACCCCGGTTGGCACGACTAGCGCGCGACCCCTCCGTCGCCGAGATCATCGAGCTCACCGACTCGGACGATGACCTCCCTGTACACGGCTCTCCCAAAATGCACCATTTACAGCCAGGGCCATCACAGTCAGTACCCACCACGTCGTCGAACGCAGAGCTTACCTTTGGGAAACCGAACTCTGGGCTACTCGTGGACGGACCACAGCCTTCACAACACAAGGCGCGTCAAGAGCAACAGGGCGACGGTGAGCCGCTGTTCTTACCGGGAAGTGACGATGAGCAGCACGTGATTCGTCCACCTCCAGCTCACGCTGCTCGGGATGCCCCCGACGCAGCGCTGGCGCATCCCCAACTCCCTCTCCCAGAACCAGCTCAGGTTGCTCCCCAGGCACCTGTACCTGTCGATCCCATTGACGAATATTTCGTTCGCGTGCTAGAAATTGCTCCCGATGTTCAGCCTACCCACGCCCTTGCACTCATCGAAGAGTTCATGCAAACTCAACCAGGAAATGTCGTCGAGTTCGTCTTACACGCCCTTTTCGAAAACCCGTCCTATCCAAAAGTAGACAAAAAGGGTAAACATAAGCGGGACGCGTCGGATGATGATCCCAATATCAGAGGTCCTCAAAAGCCGAAAGTGGACTATACCAGCAAAGAACGGGTGTACAATGGGGGTCCACTTTATTTCGAGTGTTCCTTGGTCAGCCATTTCGTGGAACTGCGACACGGCAGTTTGGTTCATTGACACTGGATCTTTTAGGAACAACTTATGATGGACTTTCCCCGGATCCCAAAACCGCATATACGCTCACGGTTATTCGACAATCGGTTTTACGCACCGACTTATCTGCTACTCGCCGATGAGCTTAAGAAAGAGCCTCTTCCCTTCAAATTTAAATCAACCAACTCTGTTGTCGGTAAAGGGAAAGGGAAAGCAAGAGAGGATCCAGAATTCAACAGGGAACGAGAATGGATATTGCTCAAGGTTGCCGAGTTGGCCACTGAAAAAGATGCAGAGTTAGCTGCTGCAGTCAACGAGCAAGAATACGAAAACAATGGACAGGGTATCGAGTGTGGATGTTGTTTTTCTGAATATCCTTTTGTTTGTACTCAATCCTTTGTCTCCGCCAACTATAGCTGATGCTTCAACAGGACCAGATGATTCAGTGTCCCGAAGCTCATCTTTTCTGCAAATCCTGCATGTCGTCGTATGCTTCTAACTTACTCGGCGAGCACAATCCAAATATCGTCTGTATGGACCAATCAGGTTGCAAGCTCCCTTTCCCCGAATCCGAACTCGGTCGATTTCTCTCCCTAAAACTCCTTGAACTGTATTATCGAGTCAAGCAGCGAAAAGAAATCGAGGCAGCTGGCTTGGAGAATCTCGAAGAGTGTCCGTTCTGCGAGTACAAGTGTGTCATTGAGAACGAGCTGGAGAGACTCTTTAGATGCGAAAATGCCGCATGTAACGCGATTACTTGTAGAGCGTGTAAGAAGCCGGTAAGTACGTTTTGCCTTTATTCTGCGGCTTGTATGCCCACAGTCAAGTTCTCGAACTGATTTAGGATTGACTTCTGTAGGATCATCTTCCAAAGACATGCAAAGGCAAGTTTTGACTTCTACAGTACATAGCCAGAGCTCATGCTGGATGCAGAAGTAGAAGAGGATAAACACTTAGATGCGCAACACATCATCGAGGAGGCCATGAGTATGCTCACTCCATTCCTGACCCATTCTATTCCAACATTCCCCAACAGCCCAGGCCCTCATGCGCAATTGTCCAAAATGCCAGAAATGTATGTTACCTCTTCAACCTAACGCACCATCCTCATCCATTATTCTCAGCGTTCATTAAGGAGATGGGTGTAAGTCTCGACGGCTCGATTTATCTGGATCCGCTCAGTATCTAGGCTCACATTCGATAATGCTACAGTGCAACAAGATGACATGTCCGAATTGTCATACTGTATCTTGTTACATCTGTCGGAAAATTATCGTTGGTTATGACCATTTCTCGAATGTAGGTGATCAATTCTCGCTGTTTTGCGTGGCTACCTCGATGTCCCTCCACGTTCTCCCTATGAGTCGCGGGGATTTGACTGATAATCATCCGTTAGCCTCCTCCTTACAGTGGCAAGGTAGACAAGTTGAAATGTAACCTCTGGGATCCAGTCGAGCAACGACACGCAGAAGAAGTAAGTCGCACGAGTGGATTACTTCCTTCCCATTTCCTTCAGATAGCTCACGCACGCAAACCACCAGGTATCCGAAGCCGCGAAACGTGCCCTCGCCGAACTCCGCAAGTCCCGCCCAGATGTGGACGAGTCGAATCTCAAGGTCGACATCCCGGTGGCACAGGCACGACCACGTCCCGGGCCTGCGCAAGTGCATAATGGTGGTGCGGCTTGGCAGGCTATGTTGGGAGCTGGTGCTGCAAGGATGGATGCCTGGGGCGCAGACATAGGCAGGGGTGCAGGTATAGGCGGCATGGCTGCCGGCGTCGGGAACCCATTCATGTTTGGGGCAGGTCAGGCGCACCCGTTCGCACCCCCAGCACTCGGTGTGCCGCTTCGGCCCGGGTTGCTCCCGCCTGTGGCTGCGATCCCTGATCCCGTGCCAGCACCACTGGCACCATTGATGGCAGGGGGAGGTGGAGGGCGGCGACGCAAAGGTCGTTAAAGGTTCGGAGTGGTTCATCTTGGTTTCTTGCGGTGGTGCGCGTCGGTTCGTTCTTTTCTTGGAGCAACAACGAAGACGACGATCGTCGGTGTATACTATATGAGATTGCAATACCCTACTCTTTTCTAGCATATATCGATCTATGTTTGCACTACATTCATGTCTTGGTGGTACATAATGCATTTGATTGTGAATTCATTCCTTGCAGCAAGGTCTTCGTATGACGTATATAAAACGTCGAATGCACGATGATTTATTCTAAGAATCTACTAGTAGGCGAGGCAACGCTGTGATCTCGCCCACCAAAAACCGCCTCCGTTACATCTGGAAAGCACCTTCGAGACATACCCACGATCACCACGACGTTCCGCCCAACAACGAGCCCATCACGCACCAGAGATCCGATCACCCCGCGTGCGCGCCTCGGCCTCGACCGCGATCTCGAGCCAGACCTAGTTGGCACCTCCAACCGGCTTGATTAAAAAGTCATCCTTGGTCTTGTCCCCGCGCACAATCTGCCCAACGATCGCCTTGGCGACACGGAAATCAAGGAATGGGATGTACGGAATCCCAGCCTTGTCGCAGTGTTTCTTGAGATTGTCTTTTTCGTCTATCCCGGTGACTTTGACAAAGAGGATGTCGGCATGTTGTGCTGCGGACAAGTCTAAAAAGAAGGCGCAGAGGGCAGTGGGGTTGAGTAGGCAATGTGCAACGGAGAGTGTTGGTGAGACATGGATACGAAACAATGGAGATCGAGACGTACCCGAGACACCATCACCAAAGAAGAACACGGTCGGGCCACGACCGTCGTGTGTTTGTCTGTACTCCCGATAAGGTAAGATGGCTTGCGATTTGTCGTGACCGTATGCACTACCAAGGGGTGGGTTCCAGCACGTTCATATACGATTGGGCATGGTGTGTGCCAAAGGGAACACAGGGAACGAACAGAGGCCCGTACCTATCGGGATGGCGCCATGTGATGAACCATTTGCCCGTTGCATTGCGTCGGACGCCGTTTGAAACGATGGCAATGTCTTTGATAACATCCTTGTCGGAGCCTTTGGCAAGCTCCGTTAGGACAGCTCGGATGAGTTCGTCCATGCCGCTATGAAAGCATAACCGTATCAAAACACGTCATTGCGCAGCACTCTCCCGCCGACGTACGCGTGGGAAAGAGAGTGGGTAAAAACGATGAGTCATGAATCATACCTCGATACGATGGTAAACGGGATATCGCTCTCATCGCAAAACTTCTTGAAGTCGATAAACCCATCCGTAAAGTCAACAGGTCGGCGTCCATCGACAGCTGTGTGAAGAAGAAAAAAGTTTGAATGATCAATGGTAGAATCGCGACATGTTAAAGTCACGGTCTACACACCACGAGGCGTCGTGAGATACATCTTGCATCCTTCCAGCGAGTGCCCGTTGTCGGATACGCTCCCCAACATGAGCTCGAATGCATCCCTAGAGTCAAAGTTTACCACGACCGTGAGCGTGATGCAGAGGACAATGGGTGTGAGAGCAATTAAACGCGTATGCTGGTTGCGACCCGGATTCGCGGATCAGTGGACCCGCTCTCTCCTTGGTGGTGGCTTCCCGTGCCCAACCATATCAACCATAGCCGCCGTACACCACAATCGGATGGGGAATCCGAGGAATGAGACAACGTACTTGAATGATTTACCCTTCGTCTTTCCACTCTTGTCATACTCGAGAATCTCCATGTTAAGCGCGATCCGTTGTGACGCTCCCATCCCATAGTTGTCCGTGATGTCTGTAAAGAAATTTTATTTCTTCTCAGCGCGTAGGTTGTCTCCTCCAAGAATGGGCGTACAGTCGTTGGAGTCGCACGTCGTGATCGTGCCATCCCTGAAAATTTCAGGTTGCCTTGGTGTGCGAGCGTGAGGGTTCAAAATCGTACCAGTCGCTCAACACGACGAATTCCTTGTCAAAGTAAAAGGGTTGTGTCTGGAATCCACCCGACATCGTTTATGTTTCGTTTGGCCGCGGTGTAGGTCAAGAAACGAGTGTATGTGTGAGACCTTTGCTCACTGCTACTAGGGTGGTTTCACTCAGTGGGAAGATTTGTGGAGCCACTACGTTCGGGTGTCATGATCCCATCTTATCGCTCCAAAATAGTGACGCAAGCTAGGTAAAAAACGTCCACTTGTCAGCCAGCGTAGGTCTACAGATGGCAGGACTACCGAGCATTATTATGAATATAAAGGGAGAAGTGATAAGTTACTATGTGTAAACGCAAAAAATATGAGAGGTATTAATGGTGATGCTTCGATCGGCCGATGTTGATGAAACTCTTCAAACGGCAAAGTCTACGTCTACCAGTCCAATTCGGGAGGAAAGAATTTTGCAATCAGGTTCTCGTAGTATGGGCGTAACTCTTCGGCGTTAACGGGCTCGTCGCGTTTAGAGTAGAGATCGTACGGGTTGAATGCGCGTACAGCCTCGAGCGCCTGGGAATCTTTAGCATTTGTCAGATGCATGTAAGCACCTTCCCGATGCCATCTGCCAACCGCGCGTCAAGATAACGCCAAGAGGGACAGCTGTTACGCGACGTACGGGTAAAAGCTGTGATATCTGATCATCGCCAAGGCTTCCGCGGGAAGTGCGCACTGATCCTTGACTACGTGATACAGGTACTGATGAGTCCGAGGAGACCCGTCAGATAGTGTTCTGTCGCTTAGTGATTATACTCACCTCGTCGTGTCCCCATGATATCATCACGTTGTCGAGCCCACAGTGAGGCTCGTAGATACCATATTTAGTTGAGTAGACCGCGTCATAGGTATCGGTATTCCCTGCGAACGTCTCTGGGTAGATGTTCTTGTCGGAGAACGCGCATCCAACCACGAACGTGTCCTGGGAAAACAAGATCAGCGCTGAGAATTTCCTTCGAAAGACCACTGGCTTGCCCCAACGACATCCCATTGGCCCTCGCTATCGAAGAAGTACAGGAGCTTGCCGAGATCATGGATAAGGCCAGTGACCTGCATCCATTCAGGCTTTCCATCACATCGGATTGCTTCTGCTGTTTGGAGGAGATGTTCGATTTGAGACAGATCGGTCTGCAATATACGTGAGTGTGGACCACGATGCCTTCAAAGTTATACTTACGTCAGGATCAGAGTCATCCACAAGGGTATTGAGCATTTCCATGGCCTGCCAGATACCCATTCGGGCACGCTTTCTGCTCTTGAAATCAACGCGGGCCTTGATGTTGAACGCAACTGTTTGCTTCTCTATTTTAATTGTGAGATCATGATTACCTCATGGAGTCAAAGTACCCACCATGCTGCTCCTTATAAAATGCCTTGACGCGCTCACAAGCAGTGTCATATTGTCTGAACGAGTTCTTGTCCTTTGTTGCGACAAACTCTGACTCTTCCTCCCAAACTTTGCCTTTGAGGACGTTCACTGGACCTGGAGGTAAGTGACGAAACATTGTGATCGCAATTTCGTCCAACCGTGATCAATGGCGTCGGAAACTTCGTCAAGGGCATTCCCTGAGCGATTCAAAGCTGGCATGGCGAAGTAGGTATGCCGAAGTGCGAGGGACTAGTGATGGATTGGTGGGAGTTGGATGGCAAACGGAGAACCCACTCAATGTTTTATACCTGAGACAGGATGGAACTAAAGCTCCTGGACCATATAACGCAAGTACAGATCCAATACCCGAATGTACGACATCAGGCGCGGAGCTTCACATTGCGAAGGAACTGCCTCAGCTCGCCAGATTGGGCGACCCTTTTTGGAAGCACTGACGACGTGTTATTGCCGTTTTCATAAGTCGACACCGCTCGTTCTCACTGGCAACAGGTCCAGGAAGCCAGGAGACCCTCCAGGTCTAAGATCTGATGGGGGCTTGTGATCATGACACTTGGCCGTTTTCGTGTCAAGTGGCTGAAGTCGATTCAGGCAAGTGTGGACCCCAGTGTCGCTTGTAGTTAGGTTCGGTGAGCGGTGTTTGCAAGGCAAGGATGAGGCGACCACGGCTCATTGAAATTACCGGTTGGCCAAGCTCACTTAATTAACGTGGCATCAAGGCTGTCGTCGATCGCCACATCTCCTTCCGAGGGCAAGCTGCAATGCTGGTGGGATCATAGGAAGTCTCCTTCGTGTGAACGACCAACGTTTTGATGAATAGGATGCTGGGAGGTTCCATGTGGAAAGCCTGCCAAATGTTACGTTGGTAACGTTGAAGCAAACTTTTAAACGTTCGATCGTACACACGTTGCACTGACGTTGCCAGATTCAAATCCCGCTCCCCACGTCGGAATGTTGAAATCATAATCATCGGTTGTCTACGGCACGAGTCGTAGTTCATAGGGCCCCGTATGCATTTCGGCTTTCCCCCAAGCGGGAGTCCTGCCAAAACTTAGTAAGGCGGGTTTGGAGTACCGCAAGGTGAAATATAAGTGGGACCTGAACAAGGACAGCTGCCGGTGTGCCAACAGGTTAATTCAGGACCTAACTGTGTGGCCAGTGCCCACGCGGAATATTATATCTGATTAAGAATAGTGAGTGGTGGTAGTACTTATCTACATGTTATCTTGTGCTTGCTACGTGACCACGTGACCAATTGGCTGATATCCACTCGGCAAGTGATGTCGGAAATGGGGTCAGGGCAGGTTTCATATGGTTCAAGTGATGCGGCATACGTGACGGGTCATGTAATTACAGCTGACCTTTGTAGCGGACACGCGTGGAACCATGGTAAGCCCCTGTTAGACAGCTCCAGGGCAGGAACCACCTCTCCGCACCTCAAGGCCGCGCAGCGCACATGGTCAGTGGCGCCGCCACCATTTTCTAACTGAACTAATTTTGAGTTCACTGATAATGAATCTAGTCTCTGCCACATTCACGAAGTACATGCAGGTATGAAACCGGTCCTAGGCTGAGCAAATCCGAAAACTGATTCCAAAATGACTGACAGTGTCGGTTGTCGTTCAACCTTCAACTACGGGCATGTCGTGTTCTCACAGTCCTCGAACAGTTAACAGGCAGCATTGTTCATCGTCTCACTTGTTGGAGACTGGCCAGTTGTCAAAACCAAGGTCGACGCCTTGCCTAATTTTAGCTTGACCTGTGTTTTCGAAGGGAACGTCACTCACCCCAGAGAGGCATGATCAATCGCTTCTGCTTTCCACTGGCTGCCACACCATCAAGCATGGCCACGTCACTGGCGGTTAGTCTGTTATATGCAGCGAGAGCTCCTGTGAGATTTGCTTCGATCCGGGCCGGGGTGACCGACTTCGGGAGCACGACAACGTCCTTTACAACTATGAACAGTCACATTTGTGGTCATGACGTAAGGATGATCAGATGAAATCTTACGGAGATAGCCTAACAGAACATCAGCTGTCTGCAAGCCATACTTAAGCGCAATCTCCGTGGCCACTTCGTCAGTAAACAGGGGTGAGTTTGTTGAGCCGAGAGGAGAGTATGCCTGAGGGACAATCGTCTTGGATTTCAAGTAGTCCAAAAGTTTCAATTGAGGGTTGTAGAGATGAAGCTCCAGCTGATCAAACAATGAGTGTTGTAGGAATCAAGGAGGTGACAACAAACCTGATCAACAGCAGGGATGATTTCCGCGATTGGAAGAATTTTCTCAAGCATCGTCTGCGAGAAGTTTGATGCTCCAATGGACCTCACCTTACCTGTGAAATTGTTCAGAGGATTCTACGCGCTCGCACCCATCCAGACTTCGTGCCTCACCTTTCTTGACCAGTGCCTCCATATCCTTCCAGGTTTCTCTCAGATCCCTTGACTCGTCTACGTCACGATTCCCATTGGGACGCATTGGGAACACTGGGTGGTTTCCATTCGGATTTAGTGCCACTGGCCAGTGGATGAGGTATACTAGCAAGGATGTGAACGGCGTCGTCACCAGATGTCAACAAGGACAGGAACTGGGCATACGGTCGAGGTAATCTGTCCCGAGATTAGCGAGTGTCTGATCGAGACATTCCTCTACTCGTGTATGGTAAGTGCACCATAGTTTACTGGTGATCTACGGTGCAACGTTGGTAAGTAACAACTGTGTAGGCGAGATTTGGATTGTTACACACGTATACTTGTTCTCTGGGAACACCAGATGCTTTCAAACCTTGGCTAACCTCCTTCTCATTTCCGTACGCCCTGTACCATCGAAATCAGGCAAGGTCGTCCGGAGACCATACGTAACACACCAAGCGCAGTCAAGGTGTCGATACCCGGCTCTAAGTGCCGTTTCGACAGCGCGGGCAACCTCGTTGGGTTTGGATTGCCATGTTCCTATGATTGTACAGAATTCAAAACACAAGTTGCCTCGTCATTGCAATTTAGACTCACCAAGACCCACAGCTGGGATGGACTGCCCGTCGTTCAGCTTGATGAGATGAGAGTGCATGAGTGGGAAGTGCTCGAAAGGGTGCGCGGGACTTTAGTTCTCAGATATCGACGGACCGGACGGACCGAACTGACGATCAGGTGTCATCCGGGACATCTTAAAGAGTGTATTGGTGTCCAGATATCTTCATACCCCGGTGGTGACTGCCTCAGGATTTGCATGAGCATGAGCATCACCACTGAACACATCGTCAGTACTTCTGTTTTTTGCTGCGAGCTTGCTCGCTGGATTTAATGGATATTCGCACCTTGTGTGAACGGAATCTAAGGTCGCCGACGACTTGTAATGTTTGCTACTACTCTGTTGCATTCAAGGCTCTGCCAATTGGGCGTTTTGCTTCGTCAGTGATTCGGACCGGTTATCCATGCACTGGTTCCAATGTACTGGTCAAAAAGTTCAACGTGTACAGGACAAAATGGAAATCCCCCCTAGTACTTAATGGAAGGCGGACTTGGAGTCACCGTGACAGCGGACCCTGGAGTATAGGCTGCTGAAGCTTGACGCGTGACGTTTGACTACTACAACATGTTACCGGTCACCGACTATCACATTCCGTCTCTCTCTATCCCTTCTGTTTACTTAGCAGGCAGTGGAAAGTACTACACCAACAAGTTGCGGTTATCACGCAAGACATTGGTCTGCCGTTTCTTTCCCCCTCGTATGCGCTTAGGAGCTGTCTTACTCGGCCTTTTTGGCAATTTTGAACGGTGCAGTTAGCTGAGCGTCCGTTTTGTCGCCAAAGTGACCTAGTAGTACATCTTCCAACAAATTCTCATGAATTATTTGCGCAGTAAATTTTGATGATTGGCCGGAAGGCCGAGACGCCGGGACAGCGATTCTCATTTCGAACTCGCACGGACCAGTCAGGCAATCCTTTCTGAGTAATTATCATCTTTTCTGGCTCCTAGCTTCAAGACCATATCTCACCACCGATAAAACGCCAGTCGCACGATGGACTTAGAAGAGTTCGAGGTTGATCATCGTGGTCCTGACACAACCAAGAAGGGCGCATCCAACTCGTTATCGATCCCAGATGCTTTGAAGTCGATCAACGTTGCATGGCACGCTGCCAGCAGGCGAGCCAGGTGGATGGATCTGCTTGGTGACTATGCTGGAACCGAGCCATTCATCATCGATGGTGGAGTACTGTTGCAAGTCCACGTTTATTTCGCTAATCTACCTGTTTTCTCTGCAGGACATTCACTGATCCAGTTGATTATGGATGATCCACTGCTGGCATTGGGGAAATCAGGCGGTGAGCACTCGCATTGCATTACCTCGTAAAAGATTCGTGCATGACTGGAATCAGACCCGTCCTTCCAGGTCCTGCATGCTTTCCACACACTAGAACGTACGCTGGACGAGTTTATCAAGCGTTCGGCTGTGTTTGACGTTGTATTTTGGGATGGTGAGCTCGTTCTATACACTTACATGGCCACTATTCTGATGGCTAGCAGAAAGCCGACATGTTACATTGCGGACAGGCGTGGGCGACTTCGAGGAAGCATCCAGGTCTCTTGCTCGCAAACTTCTATTCAACCACTTGCTCAAGATCCGCCAAGTGTCTGTGTACGTCTTTACTGGTCTTTCCGATCCAAAATGGCGTGAATATCAGTTCTTGCGAAAAGTAAGTTCACAAAAGCTACTGATCTTCATCCTGTTCACAACCGCTTAGCCTATGTTCGCCCTGGTCAATGATGGCGGAACAGAGCAGGATAAGATAGACCATTTTGCCGCTCGGCGGTTCCTTTGCCACCGTGTCTTTTTATGTGATCTTCTAACGAGCGGGTTGGCGCTCGCCCTCTTGGCTGGTTCCGAGTTCCGTGACTCGAAGGTCAGCATCCTCGCGTGGATCTCTCTTGGATGAAAGTTATAACTATTCCGCTAAACAGGTGCTTTCATTTGTCTACGAGTCGAAAGCACGCCGAGCAAACGATTTCATCCCCATTCCCGTTCGCGCTGCATGCTCTACAGCTGCTCATACTCTCAATAAGAAGGCAGGAAATGTTGCTCTCGTTCCATCACCCACATCAATTGAACCTGTCCCGGCACCAAGAGCAGTTGCAATGGAGGACGTTGTTCTAACGGTAGCATCCCTGACACGAATCTCTGGCACTCGAGACAAAGCTCTCTTTTTTGCATTTCTCGTTCATCTGGTGCTACTACCTCTCCTTTCGACGCAAGATCGGGCCAGAAATTTGGAGCCTATGGAGGCTGAATTCAAAGACCATCTTGCATCGGATTTCCTCCCCGACATCTTCCGCGCTATGGAGGTGGCCATCACATCCTTGGATACAACTATTGATGTTGATGCGAGGGTGTTCATCGCGCTCGTTCGATTCTTGGCAGAGAACAGTACCCTCTCTCTGCAAGATATATTGGGAAATAAAGTCAACAATGTCGTGCAGGACAAACTGGCTCCATTCTCTATTCCAATCTCAACATTTTCGCAATTTGCCGCAGAATTCCTTCCGTCGCCAACGCTTGCCTTGCCAGATACAGAGGATAAGCTCGGATTGCTCCCCTTCAGCAACAAGATTTTCGACGACGAACTTGCGCCTATTCGCAGTCTCAGTGACCGTGATGATACGGCAGCCCACCAAGTTGATGAAGCTGAAAAGGACGAGGGAGTGGGGAGCAACGAAGGGTCCGATGCCGATGAATGGGACATCAGTAGTGAAGAAGAGGAAGCAGAGACAAACACAGCTAAATACTCAACCGAAGTACCCAGAAAAGGTTATTTCGATGATGGCACGCTGTTCAACGACACCCGACATTGGCACAACCACAGACAGCCTCTCTTACCAAAGCACCTTGCAGGCGAGGCACCTCCAAACATAACGGAGTGGCAACGGAGGAAGAAGCTTCGGGCTGACCAACGGTTCATGAAGACGTTGCATGACCAGGCTGCGACCCTGACGGGTGCTTCGGGTGCGGCGCTACATCAAATTAAGATACCGCCAGTCAGCGCGGCGTCCAATCGCCACTCATCCAAGGTCACGACATTTCACATAGTACGCCCGACCTGCCCATTATTAACTCAGACACACACAGTTACAGAAGCAGAGTCACACACGTCCCACTGCTTCCAAAGCTACACCAAAGCAATCTAAAGCTGATGCTATTCGGGAACAAAATATGGCCCAAAAGGCCCAAAAGCAACTCACCGAGTCGATTGCATGGTTGACTGAGTGTTTCCGTGATCTAGACTCTGAGACATCGCTGTCGTCTCTGGAAAAGTCATTCTCAGATTTGAAACGTAATCCAAGATCCAACGAACCCTTCGTTGCGACCGAGTTGGCACTGTATCGTCTCCATCGCTGGTTCCAGCATTGGATCTTGGATCCGGGACGTGAGTCAGCCGCAGTCCGCGACAAACATGCTGTCACGGTGCTTCGCACGATCAAGGACATCCACGCCAACTATTCGACGAGTGATATCCGCAAATGTATTCAAGACATTCTGAACGCCCTCGGCTTCCCTGCATACACAGATATGCTCACAATCGCTTCAACGACGCAGGAAGACCGTCCCCTTTCTTTCAAATTTGTCAAGTTGGTAAAGTCAAAAACGAAAGAACCGTTGTACGCGTTCATGGACATCAAGGAACATCCGATCGAATGGCAGTTGCGAGTTTTCGGCGAGTACATGGATCGGAGTATGGACAGCCAAGTCGATCCGCGGGTCTCATTCAAACCTGATGCATGGCAGAGACAAGTTCTGGATGCAATCGATGAAAATAGTTCCCTCCTTGTTGTTGGTGGGTGATTCTTCGGATCTGAAGTTGGATGGGGTATATTGATTTCTATGTCCCAGCCCCGACTAGCGCGGGTAAAACATTCATATCGTATTATGCAATGGAAAAGGTTCTTAGAGGGTCGGATGAAGGCGTTATTGTTTATGTCGCCCCCACGAAAGCACTCGTTTCCCAGGTCGCTGCTGAGATATACGCCAGGTTCAGCAAGGACCTGAAGGGCCGTAAGTAGTTCTCTTTGTTCTTGTTGAAGGATTGGTTTCACAGAGATGCGTCACTATATGTAGGGAGTTGCTGGGCTATACACACGCGTGATTATCGTATCCACGATTCTCAAAACTGCCAGATCCTCGTCACGGTTCCGGAGATGCTCGCTATCATGATGCTTTCGCCACCCTTGGCGAAGGTATGGGCTCCCCGCGTGAAATAGTAGGTCGATGTCGGTCGTCTCTTTACGAGGTATTCACGAATTCTGCAGTATCATTCTGGACGAAATACATACAATTGGTCAGCAAGAGGGCGGGTCGGTATGGGAGCAAATCCTTTTGCTTGCTCCTTGCCCCATCATGTTAGATTTTGCCCTTTTTTTCTCACCATGCTCGGTTTAAATTTACCTGATTTCATATAGTGGCCTGTCTGCGACGGTGGGTGCACCCGAAGAATTCAACACTTGGCTTGAAGCTGTTCAAAAAGCTGGCGGTTTCCAGCACACCTTTATCAGCCACCCTCACCGATATTCCCATCTCCGCAAGTTCTTTTACAACATCCACGACAAACCGAGTAGTACATTTGACTCGATCGCCACATACAAATCCTCCGGGCGCATGCGGTACCTCCATCCAATCGCCATGCTCACCTTCGGACCTAGGTCTATCCCATCCGATCTGGCATTGGAGGCTGCGGACACGTTGACATTGTATCGTGCGCTTGTAGCGCATGGCGACTTACCGCCCTCTGTGTTGGACCCATTGGACCCATTGAAGTTCTTCCCTTCTGACAGACTCTTGCAACAAAAAGACGTGATCGAATATGACGCGGCGCTCAAAGAATGTCTTGCACCCATGGTAGCCCAGTTTGATCCACGTAACACAGCAGCCCCATTGTACAAGGTTATAGCAAGCCTAGAGGACGACATGCTGGGTCGGGTATCCACCAAGCTGATCAACACCCAGCCCGAGCGCGCAAGTTTTAGAGAAAACTTGATTCATCTCGTTTGTGACCTCCATGTCCAAGGCGATCTGGTAAGCTGCGCATGCTCGGGATGTGTAACAGACCTTCTCAGCCCAGCTCTCCCCTAAACCAGCCAGCGATATTTTTCAACTTTGACCGCACTGACTGCGAGATCATGGCCGTGACCCTTCATCGCGCGTTAGTTGCTAAAGAAAAAGATTGGCGCGCCTCGAATGTGGGATGGCAACGCAAATTAGCGCAGTACGAAGAATGGTTATCGAGGGCAAAAGATCGTGAGCGGGCAGCTGCCAGAGCGGCGAAAAACAGGGTAGATCCGGACGACAAGACAGAGACGGTGGGGTGGCAGGCGGCCTTTGATCCCAAGGCGCCACTTCCTCAGTTTTCGTTTGCGGGTCAGCATACGTCGTATACGGAAAGTATGCTCCTGCAGGAGCTAGGGGAGTTGGCGCGGTGGACATCAACACCCAAGTGGGCGCTGTTTTGCTTGCGACGGGGGATTGCAGTGCATCATTCCGGAATGAACAAGCGCTACAGGACTGTCGTCGAAAGGTGGGCAAAGTCATCTGGTTTGCGCTTCTGGATCACTGAGATCGTCTGGCAGTCTCTTTCGTCAGGGATTCGTTCGTGTTATATTTGCAACAGGTCACTCACTCCTTGAACGTGGCCTCGAATGTAAAGTCTAATGGAGAATTTCACAGGCACGCTCGCACTCGGTATTAATGCGCCAACGAAGACATCTGTCTTTTGCGGCGATTCGCCATACCTGACAGCCCTCATGGTAGGTTTAATTAGTAATGTTCGTGAGGTAACATTGAATGTCGCCATCAGTACCGACAATGCGCTGGTCGTGCTGGGAGACGTGGATATGATCTTCTCGGCAAGGTCGTGTTCTATGGTCTCCCCATGGATCGAGTGCAACGCTTGTCCTTGTCCAAGCTCCCATCCCTCGGTGCCAACTTCCCAGTGACGTCTACACTCGTTCTTCGCCTCTTCAACCTTCTTGAGGGTTCGGGGCACGCACCCGCCGCCGTAAACGCCGTTCAGCGCTTGTTCCGCCTTCCTCAAGTCAGCTTCGGTTCCGAGGAGGGAAAACACCAACTCCTACACCACCTTAGATTCAGTATCGATTACCTCCGGCGTGCGCGCCTGTTGGACGAACATGGTCGCCCGTTCAACTTATTTGGGATTGCATCTCAGTTGTACTACACCGAGCCTAGCAACTTTGCGCTGGTCACATTGCTCAGTCACGGCGTCTTTCATCGGATCTGTGCGCAGCCCAGTCTCATCAAAGCAAAGCAAGATTTCATTCTACTCATGAGCCACCTGTTTGGAAGACGGTATCTGCCTGGATCGTATCTCAAGGACGAGAATACAGCTGAGATCATCAAGACGTCGGCGTCGAAGGTGATTTTACCTCCGTTGTCGGACGACGCATGGGGGGTACTCGCAGCGCACGAAGAGGAGATTCTTCACATCTTTACGAGCTATGCGCTCACATACGGCTCAGAGTGCAGTGCTGAACTAGGACCCGACACTCACCTTCCGCTGAGTGGTACGGAATTCGGTGGGACACCCACATTCAATACGACGACGCGGTTTGGCACGTGGTTGCAGGATACGGCGCTAAGAGTCGTGGCGCGGTCGCTGTTTGTCGCGAATTCGGGGCATGACGATCGATTTGCGAGCGTAACGGATTTGGCGAGGACGGCGAGGAGGGGCCTAAGCCTGAACGAACACGCTATTCCGTCGTTCGGACCCATCTTTGCGACAGCTGCAGGGAGCGAGTCCCTCGGGGATGGGGAGGAAGGTAGCGACCGACGTTCAGGACACCCTCACCCCAAGCCCAATACACCCGGTTTTGCCCTCAACGCGTACATCCTCGACTTCTACACTCACGGCCAGGTCCAGCCGCTGAGCGTGGCCAACGCGATTCGACGCGGCGACGTCTGGTTCGTGTTGCAAGAGTTTGATTTGACGTTGAAGACGGTCAGGGGTGTATTGGAGCAGTTGATCGTGAGGAAGCGAGAAGGGGTGGATGTGAGGGAGGGGTCGGATACGGGCGAAATCGAGGGTGAAAGCAGGTCGGAGGATTTGGATAGTGGGTTCATCGGTGTGGAGGATCCGACGGAAAAAGACGAGGATGGGGATAACGAGGGATGGAAACAGGGGGGGCAAGCGGGAAGTGGGGTGGGTCGCGTCAAACCCAATTGGGCAGCGGAGAGCGATTGGAGAGTTCTCGAAGTGGTGCGTCAAGCTACGGAAGAGTTTGATGAAAAGTTTAGAGCGATGTGGGCCTGAAGAATTGGTCACGGTTATCGAAAGTCTGCCATGCATGTAGTCGATGTTTCTGTGGCATGTATGTTCATTGTTGTACAAGTAAGTAAGCACACCCCACCCTTCCGAACAGGATGGAAAAACGGTCTTAGGCATTCTGATCCAATAATAATGGGACACCGACAGATCGACCGGGACACGATCTTCATTTTGTGCGTCGCTACAAACAAAACAGCTATCGATTCGTGAACAGCGTGGTAGGAGTTCGGACAAGCGGTTTACAAGATATTAACTAGACTGTCTTGAAAGTAGCTGTAAGTTTGAGTACTACATCATTGAGTGACTGCGAGAAAAAGACAACGGGACAGTAAAGTAACAACGACGTACGGGAAGAAAAAGGCGCATTGACGAAAGTCCATACCCGCATCACAATATCTCCACGACTCTAGTCTGGATATCCCCGACAGACTTGATCAGGCGCTCAAGGCCTGGTACAACAATCTCACGCTCGGCAGCGACGCGCTTGAACTCTCCGCTGCGTTCTTGCTGGAGCAACAGCGCATGGAACGGCTGTTGTAGACGAGCAACCAGCCGCAGAGCCCGAGTGTAGTCGTCCATTGTGGTGGCGGGTCGAGAAGGCATTGGTGAGCGACGTGCAAAACTGATCACCCCCTCCGGATCAGAATCATATCCGTCATCGACTGTGCTTGCCCAATGGGACTCATCAAGTGGATCGAGAAGGTCACGAATCCATGGATGTACAAAGATGATCCTGCCTGATTCATTCGGCGAGAGCTTGTCCGAGGTCTGGAATTCTACATCGCCAATCCCAGACACCCGAGCGCGGTACCGGGTCTCTTGATCGCGGCCAAAGTCTTGTACAATGAGCTTTTTGACTGAGAAAATGATGCATGGGAGGTATAGCCGGCGGGTGGCGAAGCGGGCTGAAGGTAGATGGGTGACCCGCTTGTGGATTTGTATGGCATCTGTCTCAGAAGATAGTGCGTTCCTTAATGCTTCGACACGCTCGCCCATTTCTGCGTCGTTGATGGAAAGCGAAGCACGAGGTGGTTGACTGTAAACTGCGAGGGAGCCGGGAAGGCAAGTGTTGTATGACGAAGACTTGCCAGCCCAGTCCAGCACTGTCACTTCGCCCGAGCGAGCTACAATCTCTTCCAGCAGGTGACCCACTGCGGCATCTCCTTCTCCGTAGCGTGGTACAATGTCGCTCTTGAAAAGACCGATCAGCGAGTACGCCATATCTTCTTCCACAGTCGCATTGCGTGTCGAGGCGACTCGTAGTTTCTCTCGGATGCTGAGCTGGTCGGGGTTGAAAGCAATGATGGTTTCGCGAGCTATCCCGATAGCGTCCGCGAGCTCTTGCATGATTTCCGGTGACTCCTTGTGGTTGAGTCGGGTGTCATCGAGGTATGGCTTCCAATTACGATCGTAGAACCGGATTACCTTTGCTGCGAGAAGTTCTTGTGCGGTCCACGCCCGCGTCATCCAGATACTGTCCCTAAGATCGCCAAGGCTTGACGGAGATGGTGCAGTCGCGAGAAGAGCGTACGTGGCGGCAGATGCTTCATACCATTTGTACATCATTATCAGCGACTTGCTCAACACTGTGCCGATCGTCTTGTCAATGCAACAGGTGTCGCTCCAAGCCCAGCGATATCCGTCGCTACGAACCACCTCACAGAACTTTCGCAACTTCTCGTTCAGGGGCGACGAATCCAGTACCCAGACTGTGCCGGCCGATTTAACGTCTTGTAATGAAGGCTCCCTTCCTTGCCAAACGTGTGAAAGCGTCACATATTGAAAGTATTCTTCAACCACATGCTGGATGCGCCCATTATCCAACTCTTCCGTCAAAGAAGAAAGTAGTTCATTGAACTTCGGTTCCGACTTGAATGCAAGCGCTCGTTCCGGTTCATCGCACAGACGACCACTCTTGACGTCAATTAGCACGAGTGGGGATATCTTGAAGACCTCACGGACGACGTTGTCGATGGCCGTCACCGAGTGAGCGGGTGAAATGTATTTCTTGGCTAGTTCTACGCAATATAAGTCAGGTGTTATTTTCACGCCGATAAAGCGACACTGACGACGGGCATCGTGATCGGGAGACTCCTCAATGAGGGAAAGCATGCGTTTGAACGCGATAACTGCTTCATCGTAACGCTGGAGACCATGCAGTGCCGCGTGTCTCCTCTTGTGACCCCACGGACTCAGAGGGTCTTTTGTGATTGCCTGAGCCAGCGAATTTCAGGGTCATTAAACACAAAACCGGAAAAAAGGTGTACCTCATCTGCATCTTGTAGCGCATCCTCCCATAGCCCTAGCGTCGCCCGAGCTTTGCTTCGTTTGACAAGCAGACCCGCGGGGTTTAACGGATTCAGGGACAATGCAGCAGAGTATCGTATGATTGCTTCAGTCGGATCCTTGGAGACAACCGCATCTCCATCTTCTAACGGTTTAATACATTCTTGGAGTTGCGTCTGAATTGCGTGATCGAGTTTGTCGAAATCCCAGTCAAAGATCTTTGGAATGCAGTCGGTGAATGTCTCGAGGAGCTCAAGCAGGGTATCTTACAAGCGAGATTACTTCCAAGTGAGGACCAAATTGCAGTGG
The DNA here is from genome assembly GCA_038090555.1 of Boletus subcaerulescens. Taxonomy (NCBI): domain Eukaryota; kingdom Fungi; phylum Basidiomycota; class Agaricomycetes; order Boletales; family Boletaceae; genus Boletus; species Boletus subcaerulescens. Next base: position 46,598 of record JBBPNA010000048.1, read on the forward strand.
GATGGCTTTCCGCGCACGCCCAAGTAATTCCATCGCTCGCTTGTTGTCACCATTTTTCGACAACATGCTTCCAAGTAGGAGGAGCATTTGAGCCTAATAATAACTTGTCAGCCTTGCTTACAAGTAACGCCAGCGTTCGCGTACTTGCACAGCGATACACAATGGACGGTCATCCACTATATCAATTAAATCGTCTACGCGCGAGATAGCAGTGTAAGGTTTTCCGCATACGAACAAGATGATCGCCTGATCAATACAAAGGATCAATACAAACAGTGATGATGAGAACCAATGAATACCTTGATTAATAAGAGGAAATTGTTCTCGGTCGCAAGACCATTAGTAAACACCAGGTCAAACACACGCATGGCCGACTCGTAGTCTCCGCTGCCGACATAGGTCAAGGCATTTGCAATATGGCCGATGACGGATCGTTGTGCTTCGATGGACTGGGCGTGCGAAGGTCAACAAAAGATGATACAAGCAGATGACACGAAAGCACCTTCTTGGCGTCAACCAGTGCCGTCTCCCACTGTTTCAAACGGGATCGGACAAGGGAGCGGTGAGCGAGTGCGCGTGCATGGTGAAGAGGATCCGATGGATGTACAATTTCTTCTGTCAAAAGTTCTTCGACACGGGTCACGTTGCCCTGCGTCCAGGATCTCAATACCGTATCGTTGATACACATGAGCGGCAACTGCGACGCTGTGGAGGAGAGTGAAAGGATCAGTACAAGTAAGCAATTGGTGTGGTCACAACTCACAATACGAGGGGAAAAATAGAAAAGACCACCAGGGATCAGCTTCGCTAACACTGCCAAAGTATTTGCTTACTTTTACTGGGAAGTACGAGTCTGGAAGAACGCCGCGAAGACCGCGAAATGTGATGTTCCCATTTTCTTCACCAGTTGCGATGCAGTCGTAGTCGGTGGAGAGCGCAATGGACCAAACTACGCTTGGGAGCTTGATGGCAGCTCCGATTTCCTTGTGCGTGACAGCGTCCCAAAACGATAGGGTATTATGTGAAGAAATGACGATAAACTTTCCATTGCGTGCTAGGGCGATGGAAGTGGGTTGTCCTTTACCAGGAACGCTCCATTTGGTGAGCAAGGACCCCGAAGAACCCGAAGAAGTGTCGAAACACTTGCTTTCACCATACGAGACAGCAAGAAGCTGCTGACCGTCAAGCGACCAAGCGAGCGGTGATGAAACGATTGCTTTGGCAGGGAATGGGATGTCCAACAGTCTCTGGCCGTTGTCGCTGTTGTAGATGCGGATCGACTTTGCATCCGGGCTTTCGGCCGAAACGGTGGCGATGCGGTCGTCATTTGGAGAGAACTGCACTGCCACAACCCAACCATCGTGCTGCAGCGGCCCCACAAGCCGCTCGCCTGTGGCCATGTTGTAGATGAACGCCAGCTTGTCAGACCCACCCGTCGCAAACTTGGACGAATCTGAGGAGATGTGGACCGAGAGCACCGAGTCTGTGTGTCCGTGAACATCCAGGGCCTTCTCTTGGGTCCGCACATTCCACACTCCTACCCGCGCCTTTCCATCGTTGCTGTCCGGAAACTTGAGCCCACATACCAGCCGTTTGTGATCAGGCGAAACAGCCACAGCATATATCTTTGCCCCATTAGCTCGAATGGGTTCGCCAACCTCATGCCCGTTGTCTACTTGCCATCGCCGAAGCTTCCCCTCAACTCCGCCGCTCAATACCTGCTTGCCATTGTCTGCGAAGGCGATCGAGTATATTCTGTGCTGATTATTAGCTATGACTATCCCTGGGCCACCTGGAGGTTGGGAGATGGTTGTTATAATCACTCGCCAATGAGTAGCGCATACCTTGCCCAGTCGACTGCATGGCTGTCTACAGCACGTCGTAAGGCGGCTCAGGAAGGACAATTGGAGTACAGGATCAAGGGGTGGAACCGAGGGAGCGAGCCTTCAAGGCACGTATAATAATGCTCATATGCCTCGTTATAGGTTCTTATCGATAAGGATCAGCTGTCATTCATCCCCTGGGCGCGCCGCCGCGATTGCGTGTCCCATGATTGTACCTAGGTCCTTCCGATATATCTTCCCACACTGCATGCGTCATACAGCTCTGCCAGTATTTTTCCACCCTGCGCGACGCAGGAAGAAAGAACTAAGCTTATTGGTCATGATACCCGCCTTCCGCTGGGCGGTACCAAGCTTAGGTCGTTCATATATCATACAGTGAGGTTCGGGACATGGTTGCGGATCAGCAACACCGTCCGTCATCATGTGCGTTGTGATGAAATCACTGAACAGCGAGCTTCTGAAGCAAGTCACACTGGGATGTACCGTAGGCCCAGTTTGGTATAATCACTAAATCTAATTGTGGACGGTATAAAATACTACAGGTAGCGAACAACATGGTGATGAACAGATAGCGATCAGATCGTGAAGAAGCTATAAGTTGAGGACTATATGAGTGGGTAGACAGGGACGCGACAACGATGAGAAGACGCGACCAAAAAGTGACGACGACATACAGTTAGAGAAGCGCAGGTCGTGGAAGCCCACACCCACATCACAAAATCCCGACGACTCGAGTACAAGTTCCCGGCGAAGTTGGTAAGCTGGAACATGCCCACACAGCGAGTAAACAAGTCAACAATTTATCGATGACACGACGAGCTTCAAATTGATGCTTGCGCTGCGAGAGGAATCAACAAAAGAAAACTAGCGATAATGCAGATACGCCGATAAATATACCTGCAGCAACCATCCAGTGCTGCAACGAATTCCTAGACTGACTCGTACCGGTCGGGCTTGGTGCATTGTTACCCGTACTGTTAATATCAGTAGTCGAGTTTGGTGCAGATATACAACCAGTGGTTGCTATCAGAAGCGCCGCACGAGCACAACACTACTGGAACACGTTCAACAACGAAAATGGTCCTGGGCCAGTATATGTGGTTGAACTCACCACGGAAACCATTGGTGGCATTACGACAATACTAATAAAACATTACGGATATGATACGTTGTGAAATACCAGCTGTACGTTATAGAGCTTTGAGACAAAGTGGACGGTGTTTCGCTAAGAGTTGTAGTGAATATCTAAGTCTTGTATGCGAGGTCCTTGATGGAATATAAGCCATTGCTTAATGCCGCCTGCGCCTCCTACTTAAAGAAACAATCCGAGCATGAGTGTCTCGGTTATACCGGAATGTGTCTACCTCTTACCTGTTGCTTACAGAGAATAGGGACTACGACCCCAGGTATGCAGGGAGATGGTTGCCTGTGAACATGAGACATCCCCACGATTATAAGTGCCATTCGGCAAAGATTGGATTGTGGAAGTCATCATAAAATGTATTCTCCCCAACAAATCTTCGCTGGATTACTGGATTCTGGCCCAAATGGTGAATAGCATGCTTACGCCAGTTGACAGACCGGTCATGAAGAGGCCGTTTGCTGAGAAAAATAGCACCACCTGCCGTCTGCGAGAATCTCGCGCAAAGGCAACGCTTACGCATCTGGATAAATGTGTCGTAATTCGGATGGATCGAACACCCGGGAATTTGATTTGTGTACTTATCGAGAGGCGTACATGCTGTGAGGACTAGCTCCTGGAAGCGGTGTTGCTCAGCACACCCTGATCCAGGGGACAGGGCTCAGCGCTCATAAAGCGCTCATGTTCAAACACCGGACGATGCCGTACTGCCATGCCTGTTGAGCGAGATTATTGAGCTCTCTACAACGTGCCTGAAAAGATCAACTTTGGTAGGAAAAGCGCTGTATCGTCCGACTTTACTGGTTGTGTGGCTTCCCCTCGTCAGCAAACTTTGAACCTTTGAGCGGTATCTCACGCTTCTAGAAGAACCACAGGAGAGTCAAGATAGGTAACGAAAACTTCTGTCGGTGAAAATAACCCTTGTACTGCATACCTGACTGCATGAATGTAATCATTTCGACCAGCTCCATCGGTACAGTCGTTGTGCAGGCTGGCATGTCCGAGTCGTGCAGAGTTTCAAGTTAAACGTCAGTGGCAAGTTCTAGATATCTTACATAAGCAATGTTAACATCCAACAAGGCCACTTAGGCCACTTCGATGAATTGCGCTTGATCCCTTGGCTCGCATCCCAACTGGCGAACTCGCCCTCTGAAGTTGCAAATTCGGGGTATGACGGTCAGCTTCAAAGCATGGTAGATTTCGCTGGGACGACGACGAGATCAAGACTGAACGGACATGCCATCCGAGTCTCCGTAACACCGGCACCGGCTAGGCTACTAGTATGGGATGGACGAAGATGACGCTGGTTTGGTCAGTAAACAAAGATGGCTAAGACTTCACGACACATTCGTTTTGTCACACGGATAACGATATTGACCAAGTCATACAGCGCCAAGTTAGCATTGACATCCAAGAACTAGAATACTCCCGCACACCGACTAAACAAGTCAACTATTTACCAATAGGAGGAAGGTCATCAGGTTGTCTCTTGCGCCGCCGAAAGGCACGCCAGAGAAGAAGAAGGGCAACAAACAATACCACAGCTTCGCCAATGAAGACCCCTCCAATGGTCACCCAGGTCTGGTCCGACGAGTGCGTAGAACCTGTTGAACTTGAAGCATTCAAGCTTTGTGCATTGACGTAGAACCAGTAATTGGCATTAGCACTACAGCACGTGGACAGCAGCACCTGCAATACGTTAATCAAGAAAGCTGTCTTGGGCCAGTATAAGCCGTTGAACTCACCGTGGAACCATTGGTGCTATCGTGGTCGTACCATCCAAGTGTAGCTGTGCTGTTTGTAGCAACCCTAACATATCATCAAAATCCGGTTTGCGTTTGAAAAAATCGAGTTGCTAACTGGATAAAATTTTGTGCAGATAGTATTAAATACCAGCCATACGGTGTAGAGCTCTGCACCAGAGCGGAAGACGATTGATCAGGAGAGATGTATGTGTTGAATGCGATGTTTTTGACTGAATACGTGGCATTACTTGATGCCTGTATTTCCCACTTGCGGAAACATTACAAGGGTGAGTGATTCTACCAGAAATTATATCTTACTTGTTGCTGAGAATTGAAGTTGCAGGTCGAGACTTGCGGGGGAGATTGGTTATCTGGGAATGTGAGACATCCCCCCACTGAATCATTTTCAAGATAATAGGCGCCGTCTGGCAAGGCCGACATTATGAGAAGAACACGACGGTGGTCTTGAAGTAGTGAGATGGGTCCCGCGCCTTTCCTAGCACATACTTATACTATTCTCCCCATCAATTCTGGACAGGATTTCGGCCAAACAAGTGAGTTCAGACTGTACGTCAGTCGCCGAAATCACGTAATATGCTACATCGATAAGCAAGAAATCTGGTTTCTTTAGACTCTATCTCCAGTAACATTGCACAATAGACTGCACTTACACTGATCTAGGTCCAAGAGGGCATTCGGTTTTGTTCGGAATCTACAGAGCCACTGACTCCGACCTGAACGAGCTTCTGACGTCCTTGACCGCTGTGATCTGGCTGCGTTGAACACGGCGCAGTAAGGATTCCCCTGCAGGTGATGGTTATTGAAATTCGCTGAACTGCTGGTTGCAATGTGCGGTGTTGTTATCCTAACGTAATTGTCAGGACTCAGGAGGCGCATGTCGTACTTCAAGTTACTGATGAGCGCCTGGCAGCGTTGCTGTTGGTCATGCGCTCACCCGAATAAGCTCATGCTCACGTTCAACCGCCGCGCAGGGGCGCCAATCTGTCACGTCTGTGAGCGTAACGCTGAACTCCGATGCTTTTCATTAAAGCCTCCATGGGCGAAGCACTGTATCGTCCGACTTGGTCGTTCGTGTGCCTCGCGCTGCTCAGCAAAATCTGAAGCCTGAGGCTGAGCGCTGAGCATCCATATAGCGCTTTCAGGAAAACCAAAGAAGAGCCGAGATACCCAATACGGTAATACCTACCTGAACGTCTGACAGGACAGGACTCTGATGGAAATCCAGAACTGGGGACGAACTGATAGGGAATCTTCTTACCAAACAATAATTTATCCAATCTAGGAACGGCAGATGCTGGTGACCGGGATCCAGCCAGTCAAAAGCCCAGTCACTGGGTCCGAGTCACTGAGAACTGCAGTGAACGTTGCGCTTGAGCATCTTCCATGACTGATACCTCAACCCTGTCAAGCTTTATCGGGGGAACGGATGCCAGTTCACTTGGCATCTTATCACCTGCATTCGAGGTAGTACGACGGATGGCGGACACTCACAAGCGTATCAAGCTTGGGCAGAAGAGATGCAAGCTGATCTTCAAGCGAGCAGTCCTCATCATCAAGGATGTTCATGGTAACTTACAAAAGGGCCAAATTTCTATTCCCGACATTACAAAGCTCCAACAGTACGTGCACGCTGATTGACATTACTGAAGGCAGAACTGTTAAGTTGGCATATGATCAATCGATCCAATAGACTCTTCGAAGAGGTTCAAGACATTTTGCAAAAGCTCGCGGAGATGTCATTCTTCAAAGCTCTACTTCACTTTGACGTCGTCAACAACTCGGTCGAACAAGCGAATCGTTACCTTACTGACTGCTTACAACTGTTTCAGGTACGTAGTCAGGAAAAATCCCGATCAAATCCATCAGTGTCTCACGAATCTTTAGATCGAGCTTTTATTGCATGTTCAAGCTCAGGTGATAGCAGCAAAGTCGGATCGGGATGCCCTCCTAGCTCTCTGCAACAACCTTGCGGGAAACTACGAGGAAATCCGTCATTATTTCGAAATTCGCAGTGATGAGCAAGAGTCCCAGGCCATGGCTGTCATGGAGCGGGTATGTGAGTTTCCATATATGCGTCTCCAGGTATTGAATTTCGTATCAGGAGCTGAGGAATGCCAGAATTGCACCCGAAGAAGATATGCCAGTGGAACTGCAGATCATGCAAAGGAGCCTTGAGTGTATCAAGACAACCACAGGAAGGGGTGCTCCGAAACATAACAAGTGGCTGATTACAGAGTATGATCTCGACTATTGCGGTACGATAGGTCGTGGAGGATTCTCGACCGTCTCCAAGGCGCGATTCAGAGGCACGATGGTTGCGGTCAAGGCCTTGAAGAGCGCCGGAAATATGAAAGAGGTTTGTTCCATGAGTGTCTTACAGGCTGTCTATTCACGCGTATCAGGCCCTGGAAAGGGAAATAGATATATGGAGCAAGCTACGGAATGATCACATCGTCCCATTCTATGGCGCATCCACCTTGACATCGCCACCCTACATTGTCTCGCGGTATATGCAGAATGGAAATCTTGTGCAATATCTGGCTGTAACACCGGATGCGGACCGTACAAAGTTGGTGAGTATATTAGAATGGTTGCTGACGTGTTGTTGATTACTCATTTGAACCTGAAGATCCGTGAGATCTCTCTTGGGATGTACTTCCTTCACGAAGAGCATGTTGTTCACGGAGATCTGAAGGGTGTAAGGCCAACGTGTTTTTGCCATTTTGTAGATGATATGCACGGTTTCCCTAGGTAAACGTGCTGGTAGATGATGCCGGGAAGGCATGTATCACCGACTTTGGTTTATCCAAGGTTTGCTCTTCCGGGACATCAGGAACCCAGCTGGGCAAGATTGCAGGAACTCTTCGATATTTAGCACCGGAGGCCCTGAGTGGTCAACCTCTGTCTTTTGAAACCGACGTGTATGCGTTTGGGATGCTGATATATGAGGTATTGACGATTGCGAGCCATTCTTTGCCATCTGATATGACGTCAACAGGTATTCACAGGAGAGGTTCCATTCATTAGAGAGCCCGACGAGTTCGTGGAGGAAGGTCTTGTTGAACTTCATCGCCCAGCATCGAGTAAAGTTTACGAGCGCGGCTTAAATGACGCGCTTTGGCAGTTGCTTTCTGATTGTATATCCAGCCAAGCCTCTTCGCGCCCACGTTTTAAGATGATCCAGGCGCAGCTCCATTCATTGAAGAAAGCGGAACGATCCGGTCAATCAGTCCATCCAGGTAATATGTTCCTAAGAATCTACTTCAGCCTCGCTCATATTTCAAGACCCCACGCCCAAGGCTGATCAGACAGATTGGGGGATTGACACCAATTCGAGGGCCTCAGCCATCAGTCGTGCGGCACCGCTAGCAAATAACGACCAGTCTATATCAAGGGAACTATCTTCCAGAAGATTTATTCCAGTCCGAATCCAAGTAACGCACAAATACTTCGGCGTGAAGTTCGGTATCTCATCAGGAGAACCTGGCGTATACCTCGAGGATACCGACTCGTTCCAGTGGCAGTCAATCGGAGCCACAAAAGGGTCCTTAACGAGGTGCGTGATTGATGCTGTTCTGGCTAATTTACGTTGGCTAATCGCCCGTCAGTGAGGAGGGGAACAGATTTTCATATAGGAGTAGCATCAGCAAAGGAAATAACTCATGGGAATTAAACGGTACGGACGTCACACTGCGCACTCTGACGGTCCCCACCGGGGTCTGCCATTTCAGTGATAGCCAAATGGCCCAGAAGTGGTACAGGCTACAATTGAACTATGCCCGTGATGGATTTGTGGGTAATTGGGGTACGCTCTTTCTTATCTCCGCGCCCCCCTGTGGCTGAGCTGTGCAGTGACGGTGATGGGCGACTGGTTCCATACAGAGCAAAACTGGAGACGCCTCGTACGCGGCAAGTTCCAACAGGCGCATCCGGTCGTAGGAGTCTCAGACACAGTGGTATATATGTTTCAAATCGTCTTTTTCGAAGATGTGGGCTGAACACTGGATGTAGCCCACCGACAGCTCTTGGAAGGATGTCAGTTTGCCTAAACGATGCATTATGGACAACTACGCTTCGAGCGAAAAATACCTCGTTTGCATCACCAACCCAGGCAAACAGTCTGGCAGATTCTGTTGCAAGCTTGACGGACGTAAATTGATCTTTGAAAGTTATCGACAACAAAGTGACAGCCTGAGACAGCAGGGCGACAAAGGGCTGTTGAAGGCAAGAGAAGAGATCTACCTGTCAGAGGAATATGCCGAAGCGACATTTTATGTTGTGAAGAAAGTTTTAGAGAAGGCGGGGGAGTCGGGGAATAATACCCTAGCAAAGATTTTTTCGTTTTAAGGCGCATCCATAATGTACATATGTAGTCGCTGCACACGCGACGCAATCACGAGTCTATTTAAGTAATGAACGGTTCACTTTGCATGTACTTATAATAATTACAACCCTGGGCTTTGATGACCACTGCGCCCTGATTCTCCACGACTTCCAAGTATGTACTAGGGTGGCTAGTTTGAGAGGCTGGAGTCGAATTTGTGGTTGAGCTCGATGGCCCTTGGTTCATGAATTGACGCAGCGTGGAAGGTAACAAAAGCGACTAGTCGTGTGAATGCTTCTTCGACGACAGCTGAAAGCCTAGAGAAAATATCTTCAGACTTCAATGAAAAGACAGCCAGTGAACACGAGGTCAAAGATGCCCAAGGGCCAAGGCGGAAAAGTTACTGCTCCCCAGAACCGACACAGGCAACAGGCGACGGGGAATTTTTCATTGCGATATGATCAATGACAGATCGTCGAATAGATAGTCTGGCAGAGTAGATAATGGACACGAGACAGATCGTTGGATTGGCACAAAGAAAAGGCAAGGGGAAACAAAACAAGTGCGTGTCGTGCCATTTGTTGTTGTGTATGTGTGTCGAGCTGACTCGGAGGGTGTGATCGGTAGACGACAGAGGGTGTCAGGTTCGGGTGACGAGGACGAAGAGGATGATGCACCCGAGGGAGAGGTGACGCCTGCACTGACGAGAACGCTTCCGAAGCGGGCTGCGTAAGTTTCAGTTTTGTTTCATGACTTTGTACGGCGGAGGGGCTAAATGCGTCGCGATGCTAGATCGGTCAAGAGGCAATCCCAGTACAGAATCTTTCCGATGAATATGACGATGATGACTCATGGGGAGGAGGAAGAGGTGGAAGCGACATCTGCACCAAAGCAAGGGGCGCACGCCGCGAGGTACGTCTATATAGCGGACTGGTCACCCTACAGTCTATCTACCCGGACCGGCCGTGATAGTAGTTGTTCCTATTATCCCGCTCGCCAGTCTCTGATCGCTAGATGATTATTCCAACCAATTTCGAATCTCATTGAAGTAAACTTCCTGGTTCCTTCACATAGGTTTCCGACCGTAAAAGACTCGCACCGTCGTGTGAGTCCCTTCAGTACTATCCCACTCCTCCGAAATCTCATCCATCATCTTGTCAAACTCCTCGACCGACGCATAATGACCGATGCCGCCCGCTCTCATCACAGGATCCCGCATTCCTCTCCACGCGCCGATCGTCGTGGTTCTCCCCTGCACACCATCCTCGCCAGCCCACTTGCCCATGTTCATGACCACCTCCTCGGACACGACATCGACGAACCCAGCCGCTTTCAACATGTCCGCAACGTACACCGCACAGCGCATCAACATACTCTTGCTCGTCATAAACTCGTCCAAGAACAAGAGATGCCTCGCCGTTTTCGGTCCTGACATCCACTCGGGCCCAATTTCGATGAGTTGGGCAAAACCGCCGGGTACGAGAACGCGGTACATTTCGTCGATGCTGCGTCGCCATTGGTCGCGCGTGTATGCGGCAATCAGGAGGCGTTGGTGAACGAGGGTGAACTTGGAGGACCAGTAGGACGGGAGGGAGGTCGAGGCGCAGATGGAGAGGTGGACGTTGGCGGAGATGGTGGGGTACTTTGGGAAGAGACGGGATTCAATGTCGATGCCGTAGAGCTGGACGGGTTCAGGGAGTTGTGCGCGGGCGTCGCAGAGCCATGCACCTTTCGTTTACGTGTGGGGATGCAATGGCCGTCATTGGTACCAGAATTTTCTTTTTAGGGGAGGACTTACCTGTCCCGGTACCAATGTCCAGGACTTCATCCTTTTCTGAGAATGAGATGGGGGGGAATATGAGACGACCGGAGAAAAGGCGGGTGTATAACTGGTGTTGTGCTAGAAGCCTGCACAATGAAAGTTGGAGTGGGATGTGAAAATGGCAGGGAGGTCAGATTTAAAGCATACCTCTGGCGTTCCTCTTCGTCAGAGGGCAGAAGATACAGAGATCCTGCATACGAGTGTGTTGTACGCTCGACTGGGCTCTGACTGATTGTCACGCTCATGGCCGACGAAGTGTGAACCTACCGCTTGAACTTTCCATCCTTTTATCCTTTCAGGTCCATGAAGGCAAGTGACGTGTTCCACGGATACCTCGGATATTTGGATGATCGGCTGCTTGTGGCTAGCTGCAGAACTGACAGAAAAACGCATTTTTAGACTCTTGAGACAGCCTGCAATGAAAAAAATGACGTGTTATTCCTTGTCAAAAATACTAACATGTTAGGAGAGAGGACACGACAGGAAAGATGATGTAGATGGTGCTGATGTACAACCTGTCCAAGTTTCCAGTGTGTCGCGTGGTCAGAGAACGGAGTAACTTACCTTGCCTTTCATCGTCGTCCATGGGCAGGAGAAACGGAACTTCTAGTTACGTGTGTCACTGTGGTTTAACCGGCATATATGGTTAAATTGCCTCACGGTGCGACTGGCAGAAGAGACTGACTGGTACATAGGAAATGAAAACAGGAGTCCGAGATTCCGAGGGAACTTGAGGGTGATGTACGTCATGCAATATTGCATGGTACCTTGTTGCAGTGACGTCGAGCGAACCTCTGATCATCTGTCACGATTCCCAAAGACTGATAGCATTGAACCATAGACAATTCGCACTTTCCTCGCCTCTCCTTTGAGTGGGGGCCGGACTAAACAATCAAACGTGTTGCCTGAAAACCGCGAACTTGGAGGAGATCACACTACTTTATGGAGATAGGTAGGGTGACGTCTTGAATTTGCATTTCCTTGCACGTGTTTTGGCTGCACTTGACCTAAACCCAGTATAGCACAGGATATGAGCTCGGCTTGCGGCGCCAGCGACGTATAGCATACATAGACACCCCCACCCCATGCGCGTCGCTCCAAAGTGAATGTCAATAGAATATTCCAACAGCTGTGTCAGTGGACTCGGCACTGATATGAGTTTAGGTTGTTGCGTGTGCCGTCGAAGTTACCAACGACACCCGAGTCTACTTGTGGTCTGGCCGGAATGATAGTCCGTGACCAGACAACTTTGGACACTCGGGGATGAGCGCCGACACACCCGTTGAATGGTCTCCGGAGGGTTCCAAGGTTGCGTTTCAAACGTCTGGTTCGACGATTCTGGGACCATCCAGGTCCTACAACAGGCAGGAGAAGATTGTGTCAGTAAATTTGCTCTTGGCCAATTTCAGGGTTTCAAACCCAGCTGTCACCGGTAGATGGGGTTATGTATATACAACCATTTTAAGGATGGTACAGCTCAGAAGGACGCAGGCCAACAGATTGATGAGCTTACCTTCGTCTTTCCACACACGAGTGTCAAGTAAAATGCCAGGCAGTAACAGCCTCCACAGTGCCTTCCATCAAGTTGAATTCGGGGGCGTCTATTCCCGCCATTGGGCTTGGATGTTTTGGAGGCGCGAGTCAAGAAAGGAGGGACAGGGCCAAGTTGTGGATAGGAACGGCCCTGAATATACGCCGACACGCTCGTTTCTGGCTCCGCTCACTCACATGCGCGCATAGGCAGGATTGTACGGGCGTCTCGATACGGCTGGGCTATGAGCAGCCTTCAAGTTGTCGGCTCATTTGCAGAACCACGACTCGCGTTGTTCAATCTTCCCAAGGACTGAACACTCCGTCGGCGCTGCCACGATCCGCGAGTCGGGTATAACTCGCGAGGAGATATTTGTGACCACGAAGCTGCTGTACATCTTCTGAGTGATAGGGCCGCCGTCATCCACTCTCATTGTGGGGGATCCAAGGCCGTTCAGAAAGGTACCTTGGAAAAGCTTCGAAGAAGATTCAAACAGAACCCAAGGCTGTGCTGGCAAGTCACGGGTTACCGCTATATATAATTGGCGACCTCGGGCCCGGGCAGTGTCTTGATTCACATCTAGTCTCATTGCTGGGTAGTACCAGTAAGTTTGGACGGGCCCGGCGGGGTATCGTGGCAGTTCAACTTCCTCCGAGCTTGGATTAACTACTAGTGCGTTCCCCTTGTTATTGAAGTCCTACCATCCAACTCTCGCGTATTCTTCACAGGCCAACTGCTCGACTTGAATTCTAGCTGTGATGTTCATCCCATTCATAACCAGTCGTTCAAAGTCCCGACGTCTAGAACGCCGTAAAGGGGGTGGCGGTGGTGGGAGAGGCAGCGGCGATGGCGGGGACACGGGCGAATCAAATGGTTCCTCGTCGTCGTCATCTAAAAGCGGGAGTGGATCAAGCACATCAGGCTCCGGAAGACAGACTAGTGTACCGCTGACCACCACTACTGCGAGCGGGAAGACTTCTGCGATCGCTTACGGATCGGGTGGTGGGAGTAGAATTGTAATTCCCGCAGGTCAGCTGTTCGCTGGCAGGTCGGCAGGAGGAGGAGCGAGGGATCAAATTTACGGGACACTGTGGGTTTCCTGATTCGTTGACTGGGTTGTGTTGTTCTATGTCTGTTGACTTACGACGTGATCCTCAGGACATATGGAAGTGGTTATCCAGGCATAATTGGACGCGGCGTTACAGGCCGAGGTTTTCCCTTCTGGTATTGGCCCGTTGTCTGGGGTGGGCTTGGTGTACCAACTGGGAGCTACTTGGACGCTCCGGAGGTACTATGCCACCTTATTCTTCGTAAGTTAGCGTCTGATACATACCCATTTCAATCTCAGTATGGAGATTCGTACAATACCAGTCGTGTTGGCGGACCAATGGCCGAAGCGACATTTGCTTCCAACAGTACTAACGCGACCTTCCACGTGCTCTCCGACAATAGCACTGTTTCATCCCTCATCTCCTCAATAGACGCCAACTGCTCTTCCTCACTCTTATCCTCGAGTTCAACATCACCACAACCATACAATACTTCGGCGCCAGGAGCACCCCTACCGGAACAAGCAATACAGTACTACCGTGCTAGTAGCATCGTGCTGACGCTCGACGGTTACAACAACTCGGCTACGCCGAGTAGTAATCCCAATGTCACGGATTCATCGCTCCCGTCAAGTGTCGACACGACGCTGTTGAACTGTTTGAATCAGACGATCGGACTCGCTGCGCCGCTCATCAGTGGCGCCGATATGCGGTGGTCAACGGCCCCATCAAGTGGGTCTCTCCTGGGATTGGTGTGGTTAGTATTGTGGATGGTTTCTTTTCGATGATGATGATTTCCCCCTTATTTTCTTCTGCTGCCGGTGCCGGGCGGAAGGGGCACTGATTATTACACGCACCATGACGTTATTCGCTATCTGTCTGTTATGCCTCTACAATCAGTGCAGCATAGATACCCTCTACCGTGCTTCTGTGTCCGGTTCTAAACGGTCGATGGGATATTTCGCAGTTGGGCGTGAGAACATCCTGGTTCACTGATACGGCCACGTTTTCACAGAGGTAGTCCCACGTAGTGGTCTTGATCCTAAACTAAGCCCCCTCGAGTCCAGCAAGGCAGAGTCCGAGGCCACCTCAAAAGTATATCCTCGCCTCCAGAAGCTGCCAAGAATCGAATCCTTCGAATTTGCATCGAGCTTGCTTCGCACGACCGTCCCGACGGTGAAACGCACGGAAGATCCCTTCCAGGTTGGGCAGCGTTGCTATGCCTGGCGGGCGATCGTCACTCTCTATTTTTGGGACCTATGCGCATCATCTCTCTCCCAACTCACGTTCCAACTGAGCCGCAGGTCACCTTTTGCGGTCCACTGTGACCAACAGTGTAAGCCCGCTCTTTGACAATGGCTAAGGAAGGTTTTGACCCTGACAGTGTAACAGAAACACTTGTGAGCACTACACAGCTTAATGAATATGCACGTGGGCACCCTGGCATGATTGAATGGCCACGTTCCACTACGTTATCCGTGGTCAGCAGCTGCGACGGCAAGCATGCCGCGAAACCCAACCTTGTTGGACTCGTATGGGGAATTACACGTGCATTCTGTTGAATTATGAGGTCCTATGGCAAGGGTGGCTGTGTATAGAGCTGAAACGATCTCGACGCTGAGTTGGCGGCACGCCAGGCGTCATTTCGGGAGGCTGCCGTTGCCGTCCCACCATTATGTTGCACAGCCCGGCCCACTTGGAGAATTAAGCATTGTACTCGGCGAACAGCACCCCCGAGTGTGCCTTTGGAAGTTCGTCAGCGCTTGTAGCTCTTCAACGTCGTTCGCGTCGATCCTGCGCATTGTTTCCGATGATGGTGTTTAGACAGCTCGCTTATGTGGAAGCTTCTCTTTGAAATTTTACATGAACCAGAAATAGCGTCAACTGGCTGCGGCGAGCTTTACCAAATGGATGTCGGTCAATACCAGGTGATCCACGATCTAGACGTGATGCGGCAACCACCGCAGCCGCTGGTACCACAGCCTCGACGGTTCCGAGCTTGAAATCGGGGGTTGACCACAACTTATCAGCAAGCATGATTTTGCAGCTCTTCCATAACACTATTACAACAGGAAAAAATCAGTTAGGCTGTCTCAATGGCAGCTGCATGGTGCACCCAGTTCGTGCCTGCAACACCCCGTTGTTTCTGTTTGTCACCTGAACACGCGCAATTGGGTGGAAATGACTCGGACCACAACAGCTTTGACATACTTACAGGTTCCACCATGTCGCAGAATGGCAGGCTGTCCAAGTGGTATACGGCTGTGTATGGTATGCCGTTGTGGCGGCTGCCCTCCAAGTTTGGAGTGACATGTGTGGCAATTCAACCTCCTTTTTGTCGCACATCCACATAAAAACCGAACAAGATCTGCATGAACCAGCGTATTTCCCCGCCCTTCCAGGGCCTCCCTATATTTAGCCCTCTCGCAGATTCCGCGCAGAACAACTGCTTGGCTTGGATTGTTGATGTTCGTCCCATTCATAACTAGGTCCAGCCGTCTGGAACGCCGTAAAGGAGGCGGAGGAGGCGGAAAAAGCAGTGGTAGTAGCAGCTCTGGAAGCAAACCAACATCAGGGAGTGGTAGTTCCACATCCAGCGGTAAAAAATCCAGCGGAACGAGTAGTTCCACTTCAGGTTCTAAAAAGAAGACCACAGTACCGGTGTCCACCTCCAAGGGCAAATACTCTGCATCTGCCTATGGATGGGGTGGCGGGAGTACGGTTGTAATTACCCAGGGTCAACCGTTTGCGGGCAGGAGGGCAGGAGGAGGAACGAGGAATCAAATTTATGGCACGAGGTGAGTTTCATGATGTTTCATGTAACTGTCGGCTGACCACTTGATCCTCAGGACATATGGAAGTGGTTATCCAGGCGTATATGGACGCGGTGTTGCAGGTCGGGGCTTTCCCTTTTGGTATTGGCCCGTTGTCTGGGGATATGGTGCTCCAGTTGGGAGCTATTTGCGGCCTTCAGAAGTATGTCGCACTTATTCTTACCAAGTCAGCGTCTGACACAGAACCGTCTCAATTCCAGTATGGAGATTGGTACAACACCAGTCGTGTTGGTGGACCAATGGCCGAAGCGACATTTGCTTCCAACAGTACTAACACGACCTTCCACGTGCTCTCCGACAATAGCACTGTTTCATCCCTCATCTCTTCGATAGACGCCAACTGCTCTTCCTCAATCTCATCCTCGAGTTCAACATCGCCACAGTCATACAATGCTTCAGTGCCAGGAGCACCCTCACCGGAACAAGCAATACAGTATTACCGTGCTAGCAGCATCGTGCTGACGCTCGACGGTTACAACAACTCGGCCACGCCGAGTAGTGATCCCAATGCCACGGATTCATCGCTCCCGTCAGGTATCGACATGACACTCTTGGTTTGTTTGAATCAGACGATCGGACTCGCTGCACCGCTCGTCAATGGTGCTGGGATACGGTGGTCGACGGTCCCATCCAGCGGGTCTCTCTTGGGATTGGTATGGCTAGTATGGTGGATACTTTCTCCTCGATGACGATGATGCCTCTCTTCTGTCGCACCGAAGGAAACGACGCTTATTCCACGTATGACTTGTTATTTATCTGTCATACATTATGATCTTCTCGTAGAGGTAGCCTCTGTTTGTGAGTTTTTCGCCAATCTCCAAGCAACCGTGTATTATTGCATGTCACACAAGCATCTATATGAACTTCCATTATTATCCTGATGTGTTGCGGATCACGAAGTTCCGACACGAAGCTTGTAACGTGGCTCGAATACCTTTGACGGACCCCATATCAACTCCAGTACGATGGACTCGTCCAGCTCGAACGACAATTCATTTCCATACGATCTCGACGCGTTCGCCTTTGAACGCATCCTCGACGAAAGTAAGTTTGGTTCTCTGAACCGTTGCCCAAACCCCAAGTTCACATCGCTACCTTGCTAGGCCCCAACTTTCACTTTTTGATTGTGCTTGGAACGTTCCCCGCCCCACCGAGTACATCCAACGACAACGACTCGGACACCAACAGTACTGGTGCTAGTGCTAGCGCTCAGACCAGTGTCACCCGTCTCCCCGCTATCCTCCGCATCGAGCGCACCGCGTTCTCACCTACGTTCGCCGATCGCTTGTCCACTGGCATCGTCGCGTCTACGAAGCGCATCGGGCACACAGACATTGTGCGTCGATCCCTCGTACATGTACATGCGATGGACTCACTGGTACCACTATTTGGAACGCAACTGTATAGTATGCGTGGTGGCATGGATGGTTGGCTCACACGGATTTAGAGGATATGCCGGACGTGATGATCAGAGTGATCTTTCCAGCGACCGAGGTGCATATCCGCAAGGTAGTGCTCGTTTCCCGCCCTCACGTCCTTTTGCTCTATTCTCAATCTCAGATGTTGTTGGTTTGACTTCGACTCGGACGTGTTCCACGTCATCGTACATGTGCCGTCCAGTACACGAAACAAGAACAGATCATGGTCACTGAAACGCCGGAATTGTATCGCACGGTCGTGATACCGTACATGGACGCGCTTCCCGCATCGCGCACGCAGTGGTATGTTGGCGACGCCTCCTCCTCCTTCTTATCATCATCATCATATAACCCATCCCATGACAGGGTCAGAGACGTTCTAGACGGCACGGCAGAAGCAGACGCCGTCCTCTGCCGCACCCCCCACTTCCTCATCATGCCCGATATGAAATGGGATCCCAACGGCCCCATCTCCTCACTCTACCTCCTCGCCATCGTAACCGATCCGACCATCCGCTCACTGCGTGATCTCAGGGGTGGTCCAAACGCGCACATCGGCTTACTCGAAGCGATACGCGAGAAGGCGTATGACGTCGTCAAGGTGCGGTGGGGACTCCCGAGAGGCGCGTTACGGATGTACGTGCATTACCAGCCGTCTTATTGTACGTTTGATGTCGTCTTTGAGGTTTGAGGCGCTGATTACTGATCGCTGAATGGGTAGATCATTTTCACGTGCATATCGTACATGCGTCGCAGAATGGGATGATGGGTATGGCGGTCGGACAAGCGCATCTGTTGGAAGATATCATTTCGATGGTGTGTATCGATGATCTTTTGGACCATTTTGGAGACTGATGGTGCGAGATTTCCAGCTCAAACACTCTCCGAATATCCTGGCTGAGCTCACGTTGACGTATGGGCTTGGCTCACAACACGGACTCTACGATGCGATGGTCGCTACACAAGCAGACACGGAACAGGCTGACCAGTGAAACCACCATCAGAGCAGATCGTGAGCGTGTTCGTCTAATCTCTCTAGATGTAGAAACGTAATCATCCCATGTCACCGTGGACCCAGCTAGCTTCGTGCTCGGTTTCATGCAAATTGATATTTCCAAGGCATGGGCATGAAGAATAGCATAAGACAGCCTAATGACATGATATACGCAGGGAAGTACACATTGCCGTGTCTGTGAAGAAAGGAAAATGGGATGCTTAGGCAGCCCTAATCGGGTGTAAATGACGTGACCAAGAGGGCAAGATGATCAAGGCTTACTTGTGCGAGGCTTTGAGAGCAGCAACCTTGGCCTTCTTCTCTGCGAGACGTTTTTGCATAAGGGCACTGAAAGATACAAGGCCGGGTGAGCACATGTGAGCTGCAGGCGCTTCGGTTGGAACATACTCGTATTCTGCCTTTTGCTCCTTCTGGCGGTCGAACCGGCGACGATTGAGGGCACGGAGGTGACGGCGGCGTTGCAGGCGGATAGGAGTGACGAGTCGCTGGATTTTGGGCCTGGCGAATCCAAATGAGCTGACGACCGCGATGATTAATATCGCAACTCACGCCTTGGTGGAGGGCTTGGCGTTCTCCTTCTTCGCGCTCTTGACCTCCCGTCGGACAACATACTTTCTTACATCGTCATCCTTGCCCAAGTTAAAGAACTTTCTGATCTTGGTTGCACGCTTGGGACCGAGTCGTTTGGGGAGGACGTTGTCCGTCAATCCGGGGATCTCACCCTCGCCCTGCTTGACGATAACGAGGGAGAGGACGGTAATGTCGGGACCGACGATGCACCCACGGACGGACTTGCGCTTGCGCTCACCATTGCGACGAGTGCGGTAGCACGAGTGTCCATCGGAGAGGAGGAGACGGACACGGTGGGGAAGCAGAACACCCTGCTTCATGGGGAATCCTTGCTTGTCATTCCCACCCGTGACGCGGACAATGTAACCCTTGAATTCATCGCCTAGCGGGTCAGCCTCGACTTCTTGGGAGATTTTCTTGTCGAAAAAGATGCGGCTGGGTGGAGATGAGAGAGGGACGCGAGAGGTGGGCTTTGACGTACTAGCGCCGCTCCTCCTCGACGTTGACGGTTTTTTGTTGGCCAGTGGCGGGGTCTGCACGCGACGATGAGCGTACGCACGGGTGATCTAGCACACATACTCACTGGCTATGTTCAGCTTCATCCTGGTGAGATTGTCAGCATCGACGTCGAAGACGAGAGTGAGCTGGATGTACGCACATGGTTCGAGATCGTCGTCACCGGCGGGGGGTCGGTCTTGAGGGTGGCGAGCAGTGTCCAGTTCCCAGTTCGGGGCCATCCACAAGCTGACTAACAAATTAAGGTTTTCAACTGTACAGTATCACAAGCCACAATGTCACGCGTGACACACTGTGTCATCGCTCCCTTGTTCCGCCCATCCAAGGCATCCTCAAGACTTTGTTCAACGTCGCCAAAATCTGTACGTGGTCCTTGTGCCCATCCCCTGCGACGTCGTTGACAAAATTTCAGAGCAACCATGGGTCGTATGCACGCTCCCGGAAAGGGTATCTGTGCGTCGTCGAACTACCCCACTCATATGATCCAGCACCGAACCTTTCTTAGCTTCCTCTGCCCTTCCATACCGCCGTACCCCACCATCATGGCTCAAGACCACCCCCGATGAAGTCGTCGAACACATCATCAAACTCGCCCGCAAGGGTCTCACTCCATCCCAAATCGGTGTCGCTCTCCGTGACTCGTACGGAATCCCCCAGGTGCGCTTCGTCACCGGTAACAAGATCCTCCGGGTGTTGAAGAAAAACTGTACGTGCGGGTTTCTCTTTATCCGTGAGCAACGCTTACCGACCCCTGACCCGTGCCATCATTTGCGATGCCGCCCAACAGCCCTCGCACCCTCCATCCCCGAAGACCTCTACCACCTCATCAAAAAAGCCATCGCTGTCCGCAAACACCTCGAAGTCAATCGAAAAGACAAGGACTCCAAGTTCCGCCTCATTCTCATCGAGAGTCGAATTCACCGATTGGCGAGGTATTACAAGACCAAGCAGGTTATTCAACCCAACTTCAAATATGACGCCACTACCGCGTCGACGTTGATCGCTTGATGGGGATGGCATTTTGGTGGGCCGAGTGGATGGTATTCCGCGCCAGATGAGCTATCATGGTCGGAGGAGAGCGGATGTTACTCATTCATCGTACAACAAACGAAAACGTAGGCTTTTACTCTTTATGCATAACCTCGACTATGCGCATCATCGTATTCGACTCCTCGAGGCCGTCTCTCAGCCCAACCAATGTGCTGCAGACAATATGAACAACTGACAAGCGAGTGTAGGTAATTCACAAAAGCCGCAAGGATCGGAGCCTCTGCCTAGCACCCCTGTGTTGTGTTGGTCTACGATTAGGATACTTGTTCAGAGATTCGATCAACGTTAAGTCACACCAACCTCGACATATGCACGTGGCGGATCGGAAAGTGGATGACTGTTGGTATCCGACGACCGCGGTGTTGGAGAAACAGACAGTACTCCACTTATTATTAGGCAAACTATGCTACACTCTACTACGTTTCCTTTTTCGGACACGGTGCGCGGTGACACGCGCACCGCACGTCCCCCTTTCCTCCAGTCTCGTACCACTACGACTGGAGCTTAGCTCTACATTACAGTCGTCGTGTCCAAACACACGGCGCGAGCAACAACTCGAGTCTTGAAACACTTTCTGTCGTCGGTGCTGGTGAATCATATACTCGGTGTACGGATCATCTGAGCTGAGTACGTATGTCAGGTTTCCTATCAGCTCGGAAAGATGACGCCAAAGTTTCTTGACACCCTTCTTGCGACTGGTCGACAACGACAACGACTCCGAGTCGGACGTGGCTCACACAGCGGCTGTGTTTGCATCTGAAACCGGCCCAAGTGGGTAACAGAACGGCCGTATCGCACAATCGAGTTCTGAATATATGGAGTGGTGATGGGCGGTTGTGTCACTGAGGTGTGGGTTTCGTAGGCGTCACGGTCGCGGCTCAGATGAGGTCTGGCGGCCGGTTGGAATCTGTAATGCCAACACGCTGCCGGAAAGTAGGCCAAAAGTCATCCGAGTCGTAATACTCTTGTTTGTTATAGACACAAATTACTCCGCTTTGCGTTGTAGTATTGTACGGTCTACAGGGCCAGAAGCACGGAGCCAATCTCCTTGCCAACCGATCCAGACCGTGAAGAATAAGAATATAAGTACGTACCTGAGATCCTCTGACACCATTGCTCCGAGGTGTGTGACCTACCTCAGACTCATCGCAACTGTGTTCTCCCATAATGTCTGCTACCACTCGGCTCTTGCCAAATGGCACCTATTATCCAATCGGTGGGGGGATGTCTCACTGGCATGGTCACAACCAACCAATCTCCCCCGCAAGTCTGGAGTTGTAATCTTAACTCTCTGCAGCAACAGGTCAAATATATTGAACCGCGTACATCCGAGACACTTACCCTCAGACTGTTTCTGCCACAAGTGGGAATTACTGGCAGCGACTCAAGCAGTGTCACATTTTCGGTCAAAAACGTCGCATATAGCACGTATATCATTCCTGATCTATCGTCTTCCACTCTATTGCAAAGTTCTTCGCCGTACAGCTGGTATCTGACATCAGTTCCACTAAATTCTCTTACGTTGGTAACTTGATTGTTTTTACTCGACGCTGATGTTGATGATATACTAGGTTCGAAACGAACAGTACGTCTTCGCTCGGACGGTATGATCACAGTACAATCAACGGTTCCACAGTAGGTTCAGCCGCACATATCAATCCAGGACTACTTTCTTTATTGAATGCGGTTCAGGTAGCACTTTACTTGTGCTGTGTCTATCCTGCCAATTTCTGGATGTTCGTCAACGTGCCGGATTCGACTGCTGGCAGTAGTACCTCAACAAGCCCGATCTGCACGAGTCAGTGTAGTAACCCGCAGGATCCGACTTAGATTATTATTTCAGGGGTCTTTATTGGCATGTTTGCAGTATTGCTGGTTTCCCTTGTTGTCGTCGTTTGCCGGCACCACCGGCAACCTAAAGCGCTTAGGCCCGTTGGTGAATAGCATTAGACTTGGTTACTCGATGTGAGTGTCCTAGTTTATGAACTGAAAATGGGAGTGACTCGGTGCCCACAAGCAGCCAGAACTGTGTCGATCCCCTTCGTGGCAGTGCGGCCTTTTACATAACGCCGACTCTGGCCCTGTGCAGCTTAAGCACAACCGCGCAGCATATGGAATGTGGGTGTTCCGCAGCCTTTCCTCCAAACTCGGGGAGGGGCGACTTTACAGGACGCAAAAGATGTTATGGTACATTTCTCGTACAGCCTTGACTCGAGGCAAGCTTGCATTGACATTCTGTTCGCATTCGCAGCTGCTACTACGTAGATTGTACATATGCCTAACGTGAACGGGTAAACAATTTGATACCATTTCCCGCTGCCTTCCCCAAGGCCGTGGTTAAGAAAGAAAACGCCACTTCTGCATATTCTTCCGACGGGTAAAGTTCCTCCCTCGCATTTATCGGCTCTTGATCGTTTTGCTGTCGAAAAGATTCGAAGACAATTCTGTGCCCTTCAAGTTTGCAACAAAGTTTGCCGGACTGTTTGCCCGGATTTATGATGCAAACGATGCAGTTCTTGGTCCCCGTGTCGTTGTATATTACACTTCGTTTAGGCAGTTTGACGTCACTCCAAGAGCGGTCGGTCGGCTATACGTTGCAATTCAGCCCGCGTCTTCAGGAAAATAAAATAAAAACACGTACCAGTGTGTTTGGATCACCATCGGCCAGATCGGCTTGTTGGATCCTACCAAGTGCAAGCCGTCTCCAACTTCGCTCGGTGCAGAACCAATCACCAATCACTGTCCCTACGCGGCTCAGCCATACAAGTACGGTGGTGCCCAAGTGAAGGCTTACCCAAATCATACACAGACCCGTCACGGGCATAGCTCAGCTGCAGCCCGTACCATCTTTGGGCTATTTTGGCGTCCCTGAAGTGGCAGACCCCAGGATTGATTGAAGCAGTGCGTAGTGTAACGTCGTTACCGCACAATTCCCATGAATTGTTCTCTTGGCCAACGCTACTCCTATACCAAAATTTGTTTCCGTCCTGGCTGGGGGGGATCAGCAAGTAAAGTTGGCCAGAACCACACCAATTACGCACTATAACAAAGTCCCTTTCTTAGCTCTGATTGGTTGCCACAGGAATGTGCCGTCTTCCTCGAGATATACGCCAGGTTCTCGTGAGGCGCTGTATTGGACACCGAAGTACTTGCGAGTCGCCTGGATACACACGGGCAATAATGATGGGGAAGTCCTGATGTCGCGTGGGGCTGAGGAATTGAACACGGTGGGCGAAATGGATGTCATGATTGTCATCGGTTTGGTGTCAACTTTGGTGTCAAGCCCCCAATCAGTCAAACGATTGTCCTCAGCATCTAGCATGGGGCCTGGAAATATGAGCGAAGATGATGCAGATTCCTAGCAAAATTGTACCTGCATGGACTG
The DNA here is from genome assembly GCA_038090555.1 of Boletus subcaerulescens. Classification (NCBI taxonomy): domain Eukaryota; kingdom Fungi; phylum Basidiomycota; class Agaricomycetes; order Boletales; family Boletaceae; genus Boletus; species Boletus subcaerulescens. The sequence goes on from JBBPNA010000048.1 coordinate 70,863, forward strand.
ATAGATCTGATGGTTTCGCTTCATTTATTGAGTAAAGATGCTCCTGGATCGTCTTAAATCGCGGGCGCGCCAACGGTTCGCGGGATATACAATCAGAAAGCAATCGCCAAAGCGTGTCGTTGAAACCGTGCTCGTAAACTTTACTTGATGTTGGGCGATGAAGTTCAACACGACCTTCCACCACCGAGTTGTCGGGCTCTCTAATGAATGGAACCTCTCCTGTGAACACCTGTGGACATTACATAAGAGGGAAATGAATAACTCGTAACCATCAATACCTCGTAGATCAGCATCCCAAACGCATACACATCAGTTTCAAAAGACAGAAGTTGACCCTTCAGGGCCTCCGGTGCTAAGTATCGAAGAGTTCCTGCGATCTTGCACTTCTCGGTTCCCTCTGACTTGGAAGAACATACCCTCGACAAACCGAAGTCGGTTATGCATGCCTTGCCAGAATCATCTACTAACACATTCACCTAAGAAGACGATGTATATTAGCTCCGAACACGCGGAAATAAATTGATATTACACCCTTCAGGTCCCCATGAACGACACATTCTTCGTGGAGGTAGTACATCCCAAGAGAGACCTCTAGGATCTTCGGGGTAGAATTAGCTATCAACAACACTCACAACTATCCCAACATAATTACCAGCTTCGTACGATCCGCATCTGGTGTCGTAACTAGATATTGAACAAGATTTCCGTTTTGCATGTACCGCGAGACAATATAGGGTGGTGATGTCAAGGTGGATGCACCATAAAATGGGACGATGTGATCATGGCGCAGCGTGCTCCATATCTCCATTTCCCTCTCCAGTGCCTATCCAACGCATGAATAGACAGCTCGAAGAAAAAACCGACCAAGTAAACGAAGACGAACCTCTTTTGTATTTCCAATGTCCTTCAATGTCTTCACCGCAACCAACGTGCCTCTGAATCGCGCCTTAGAGACGGTCGAGAATCCTCCACCACCTATCGTACCACAATAGTGGAGATCGTACTCTGCGATAAGCCATTTGCTCTGTTTCGGTACGCCCCGTCCTGTAGTTGACTTGATACACTCAAGGCTCTTTTTCATGATCTTCAGCTCCACCGACATATGTTCCTCGGATGTAACTCTTGCATGCCTCAGTTCCTAAGTTAAGTTAACTTGAATTCTTCCGGATGTGTACAATCTGAAACTTACGTACCCGTTCCATGACAGCCATGGCCTGGTCTATTTGCTGATCATTATAAATGCCAAACCGACTACGGATTTCCTCATAGTTTCCTGTAAGTGTTTCAAGGAGAGCTTGGAGAAAATCTTGATCCGACATTGCCGCCTTGCTCTGAGATTGGACGTACAACGAAAGGTCAATCTAAGAAATAGTGTGACGCTGAAGGTTCAGTCTTCAGCTGATTTTAACCTGCCACACTTACTGGAAACAGTTGCAAACACTCATAAAGTTGACGATTTGCACGCTCAATGTCCTTGTTAGTGTCCTCAAAGCGAAGTAGGGCTTTGAAGAGCGACATGTCAGCAAGCCTTTGCAAAATGGTTTGGATCTCTCCGAATTTCCTATTCGATCAAAGGGTCAAGTTAACACTTCAGTTGCGTCATTCATCGTGTACGTACTTTTGGAGCTTCGTAATGTTGATTTGATCATTTCGCCACTTGGAGCTATCGTGGACCTCCTTGACGATGAGGGCCGCTCGCTGAATGATGACCTTGCATCTCTTCTGCCCGAGTTTGATATGTGTGTACGTGTCTGCCATCTGTTGTACCACCTTGAATGTGGGCGATAAAATGCCAAGCGAACTGGCGCTCGTCACGCCAATCAAGGCTAGAATATCAGCCATGAGTAGGTTGTGATCCAAAGAATGCGAGGTTCACTCGTACTGTAGCGATCGGACCCATTGGTGCCTTTCCTAAAGACGGTTCAATTATGTAAGTACACTATCAACCAATCTTGAAATTTCGTTTGGATTCTTCGGAGTATTTGTTTCAAGATATCCACAAAACTATCGGTTCGCTGGAAACTTATCTTTTTTTTTTTTTTTGAAAATGGGCTTTGATGACATGCTGAGTTGACCTCCGCATCTTCACTGGGATATATTAACAGTACTAGCGCCAATAATTCCGTGGTGAGCTCAATCATCATTTTATACAGTATGTTGTCTCCGGACCAAATTCCTAACGAGCATGTTTCAGGTGGTGCCGGACCCGTGCTGTAGTTATACTGGTTGTACATCAATGTATTCAACTTGACCAGTACCAAGTCGAATAGAACGTAACAATAGGCCAAGCTCGACTAGTATGTGTACTACAACTTGTCTTCGTTCGTTGTGTCTTGCGGCGGCAGCGCAAGCACCACCTCGAAACACTACCTGTCGTCAGTGAACATTGAACTTGTTTGCTCAGCTGGGGCATAGCTCACGTACTGATGAAGGGTGAATCTTAGACTCATTACTTCCGAGTACCTATGTCGAGTCCCTTATCAATTAGGCAAAGTTCTATTCTTTTTTTCTGACACACAACAGCCATACATGTATCTTGGACCGACCTAAATGCGAGACAGAACAGCCGTATCACTATCTAGCCGGTGAGTCCTGACATATTGACGGGCGGTCGTGTCAGGTGGGTTTCATTACGTATCCCGAGGCTTCTGACGGCGTCCACAGCTCAGAAGCCCACAGGAACGCTTCTCGATATAATTAGGATCTCAACCCCTATTTCCCTACTGCATGGTCCAACTTGAAACCACAGCGAGGAGGGAGGTCAAAAGCTCATTCAAGTCGCCGGGGATTAATGGGGAACGTATGCTCTCGCACCTAGTAAGTGTTATCCTATGTGCAAAATATTTTACAGTGTACAGTCTATCCATAATCAACCTGAAACCACGGAGCCAATTCTCTTGCTAAACAATCTAGACCGTTACATAATTTGCTTCTATCGCAGCTGGCGTACGCAAGGCATACGTCCGATTGGTCAGTAAGCATTTGAAGAGGAGAATATAAGTCGCACGTACCTGAGGTCCTCCGACACCATCGAGGTGTGGGACCCACCTCAATACTTCAAGACCGCCGTCGTGTTCTTCTCATAATGTCGGCCTTGCCAGACGGCGCCTATTATCTTGAAAATGATTCAGTGGGGGGATGTCTCACATTCCCAGATAACCAATCTCCCCCGCAAGTCTCGACCTGCAATTTCAACTCTCAGCAACAAGTAAGATATAATTTCTGGTACAACGGAATCACTCACCCTTGTACTGTTTCCGCAAGTGGCAAATACAGGCATCGAGTAATGCCACGTATACGGTCAAAAATGTCGCATACAACACGTACATCTCTCCTGATCAATCGTCTTCCGCTCTGGTGCAGAGCTCTACACCGTACAGCTGGTATATAATACTATCTGCACAAAATTTTATCCAGTTGGCAACTCGATTTTTCAAATGCAAACTGGATTTTGATGATATGTTAGGGTTGCTACAAACAGCACAGTTTCACTTGGATGGTACGATCACGATAACACCAATGGTTCCACGGTGAGTTCAGCGGCTTATACTGGCCCAAGACAACTAACGTATTGCAGGTGACGCTGTCCACGTGCTGTGGTGCTAATGCCAATTACTGGTTGTACATCAATGCAACAAACTTGAATACTTCAAGTTCAACAGGTTCTACGCACTCGTCGGGCAAGACATGGCTGGTCATTGGAGGGATCTTTATTGGCATATCTGTAGTATTACTGGTTTCCCTTGTTTTCATCATCTGCAGGCGCAAACAACAACCTAAAGCCCTGAGGCCCGTCGGTGAATAGTGGACTTCAGGTTGTTTAGGTGTACGATATGTCCTGAATATAGGAGTATCTCGATGCCCGCGAGCACCTGGCGCTGTGTGAGCTGATCTATATCGCTTGGCATCCATCAGACAAGACGAGCATGGACTTTTACATTGAGAGACTCACCGCCGTGACCACTGAAGTACTGACGCTCCAAAGGCCTTGCAGACTGGGGATGCAATTGTGCATTTGGTAGGTAATGATAGTGAGAAAGTAAATTCGTACGCGGTCACTCCATAACATCGACGAAACAACAAATCAAGCGCGCCGCGCTCTGATATCACCCGTCCTGGCACAAGCTCGCACTTAGATCCACCTCCCGGGCCCTGGCATCACGCGTCTCCCCTCACCACAATCGAACGTCGCGTTTCCCCCCGTCGACTCTAGTTCGGGTTCGGGGTTCAGCACGGTGCCTTGCACATCGTTCCATCCAGTCCAACACAAACCCACAGAAATGCTTGAAGTATCGAGATTCGACGGCCTGCCTTATTCGATAATAGCGGAAGGCTGGTCACCAGTCTACCGGGTAGAATGTAAACGTACCAAATAGAGCGGCGACAAGCATCGAGATGCATGCACTGGTCCTCTTTTACCGATCGTTCCGATATCTCATGACACAGCAAATAAAGCGAATTCTCCTGCTCAATTATGCACCTCCTTGGACCTACGAATTAGCACTACCACGCCGACACCATTACCTATCACCTCTCTCCTACAATCCTTCAAACGCGCCCTCGATGACAGCTCTCTGTTGCACCTGATAATCCTTTCCAATCCCCGTCGCCGGCACCGCATCCTCACGTCGACCAACGAACCTCACCCCCGCATCCTCACCCAACCCACTCAACACAACCTCCAACCTATCCTTGACGTGACCCCATGCACCCTGGTTCTTTGGTTCTTCCTGCACCCACAACCATTCCGGCTTACATGTCGAGGATGTGTAAGGTTTGAGGACGTCTGCGAGGGAGGCAAACGGGAACGGCGCGAGCTCTTCGATACGTATGAGTGCTACTCGGTCTTCAAGACCCTGCGCTGCACGTTCTTTCGCGAGGTCGTAGTAAATCTTTCCACTGGCCAACACGACGCGCTTAATGTTGTCCGCCAACGGGTGCACATCAGGAAGAACGGGTCGGAATTGGGTACCGGGAAGCATTTCTAAGAGCTTGGAAGAAGCAGACTGAAGCCAGGAAGAAGTGAGTTGCTTTGAAATGTGAGACGATATCAAAGCGTACCGCCAAACGCAGGAGACCCTTTGGCGCAGCGACAACAAGAGGTTTGCGATAGTTCCTCTTCATTTGACGACGAAGGAGATGGAAATATTGTGCTGGAGTGGTGGCGAAGACGACATGCATGTTGATGTTCGCCTTTGACTCGGGGGTATAGGCATCATTCGTGAGCTAATATTAGACGATTAGTACGAGCAGGTGAGTATGCATTGTGTACTACCTGTAGCATTCTCTCGATCCGACTGGAGGAATGTTCCGGTCCAGCGCCATCTAATCCGTGAGGCAGCAAGAGTACCATCCCGCTTTGCTTCAGCCATTTCGCTATGGTCGTGAGGCGACGTCAGTCATCGCAGAACATGCAAGGAAATTCCGGTCACTCACTTTCGGCGCTCGAGATGAATGTATCGATGATAAGTTGGGCGCCATTGAAGAAATCACCAAACTAACATCAAGATCAGGTCTGTCGGCTGTATCACGAGGAAGGGGAACAGGACAATACCTGAGCCTCCCAGATGGGCAATAAATCAGGCCTCTCCCAGGAAGCACCATATTCGAACTGTGAACATGGTCAATGGTCATGAATGCTTGCTTGCGAGGCATCTCACCCCGAGAACCGCCATCTCACTCAATGAACTATTTGCAAGTTCAAGCTTCCCAACTGCGTCCATCAGTGCATGGTTCAATGGAACGACCACCCCTTCCGTGTTTTGGTCGACAAGCATGGCATGACTTGAAGATGTCAAGAAGTGTGATGAAAAGCAAACATTACATTGAAAATGACGAAAACATACCGGTGACTAAACGTGCCTCGGCCAACATCTTGTCCAGCGATTCGAATGTCGTATCCATCAAGCATGAGCGTACCGAATGCCAACGCCTATCAAAGGCAATAAGGTTTTGGTTTCGTTTCAAGGTGCGAACGCCACGGACCTCAGCCGTAGCCCAATCGATACCTTCTCCCTTGTCCAAGCTCGCTAGCCGACTCTTGACGTGACGCTGCAGTCGAGGATGGATTTCCTGTGAATGGTCAAAATCCTGGTTATACCCTGCCGAAACCTGGAAAGGCGAATACGTACGAATCCAGCTGGAACCTCAACACTTCCCCTTCCAGCCTTTTGCAACACCTCGGTCGGTACCCCCGTGTCAGATGTCTTTGCCTCCTTCGACCCCGGCCAGACCATAGATACCTCCTTACCATCGATGACGGTAGACCTCCATTGGCCCTCAAATTTCACCAAGGGAGGAGAATACGTTGCCGAAGCTGGGAGAGCGTCGTTGAGCACCGCCTTATACGAATTTCGGATCGAGGACGCAGAATCTTCAGAAATGACGCCATCGGACTATTGAGGCCACCAACATGCCATTTGACATACGATCAATAAGAGGCCGCGCCACGAAAAAGACACGTGCTCCAAGGAAATATAACACCCACCACGAGTTTGTCTTCGTAGAGTTGAGGTACGCTCCGCCTCGAGCGGATCTTCTGGTACATAATCGGCTGGGTATACGCAGGTTCGTCTAATTCATTGTGACCCCTGAAGATCAGGTCCATCAAGATCGAGATTGCAGCATTGACATCAGAGAAAATGCTTACCAGCGGCGATACACCATCAAATCTATGACGATATCCTTCCTAAAGTGATTTCTGTACTTGAATGCAATCTCGATTGCGCGGGAAACATCTACGGGAAGAACCTTTAGTCTGACAGCCGTATCTCGGGACTCGGCACGAGACGAATAATTACCTTCAGGGCAATCGCCATTCACATGCAGGACAGGGCAGTTGACCATCTTTGCGACATCTGAACAATACAGTGAAGATCGCGCAGCCGACGCGGGTGTCGTGTACCCAACACTAGAAACCAACTCGTCAGGTAGAGATGACGAATCAAACAGCCTGATACGCACTTGTTACTGTTTATTCGTCAGCATGGGAGAAATGTTCAAAGGACAAGACACAGAATGAAACGTACTCAACCACGATGTGTACACTTCCACCACTGGTGTAATGTGGTAAATTGCCTACGGAACATAGTAAAAAAACACGCAGCATCATGAGACGAACCAAACATACTCAAACCGAGTGTCTCCATGATCACACCCTGACCTGTGAAGCTTGCATCTCCATGGAGTTGTACGCACATCACCTTTGTGCACCAAGGTCGCTCAATATATGCTTGCTCAGACGCACGTCAGAGCGTACCTTATCCCCAAGCATACATCCCTCTGCCCCAGCGCCTCCCTTCTCGAGAGCTTTAAGGAGGCTATACTGTTTAGCACGAGCCTTCCCCAACGCAACGGGGTTTACAGCCTCTGAAGTGCATCAATATCAGCAAAGCAGTATGATGTATGCGCGCAATCCGTCATGAAAACAGGTTCAGCAATAGTGTCTACATTTACAGATTGGAGGACATACCCAGATGTGATGGGTTTGGTAAGAGGGACACCTTGACTTCTTTTCCACCATAGTTCAACGTAGGAGAAGCCACTGGACAGAACTTGTTCATTGAAGGAACATGGGAAGAAGCGCATATACCCACCCAGATGACTGAGCACATCGCCCGAGATCGTTTCACCATCGACACGTGCCTCCGCTCCGCCTTTAATCTTGTGAAAGAGCGCAACGGGGTCGTATTCCAACAAACCAGTGAGCAAGTTGAGCCGTCCACGATGCGGCATGGCAAGGATGATGTGCGTCATATCGGCTAACGTCCCATACGGTGAATCAGGTACATCAAAAGACGAGGCTAGTCAAAGCACGCACCCTGAGCGGCCGCGGCAAACAACGCGTCGAGCGCAGGCAACATGGATTCAGCGCCTTCCAAACCATATCGCTTCACGTTTGGAAACTTTGCCTGCAAAAACGTGTCAAACACCTCGGAGCGTGCCAGAAGTTCATGCGTCCTCCGCTGGCGCTCCGGAGCAGTGGAGTGGACGACATTGGCAATTTCGGACTCGAGGAGATGCGCAAACCAAAGTCGTTCGGTCTTGCTCGGGAGGTCCATGTACTCGTATGCGATACGTCCCACATAGACACCATTGAGGAACCCGGTTATTTGGTCGAGGGACCAGTTCTTTCCTTTTCCATGGCCTTCACCGGCCCAGAGAATGCCATCCACGTTGTATGTAGCAGAAGGGTCGGTTAGGCCATATCGAGCAGGCTCGATTGCTGCAACACGTTCACGTCGGAGAATGTCAAGAGGGTCGATGGATGCAGCGCGGTGTCCATGGGTACGAAGGGCGTCCGCATAGCGCAGCAAAGGGGCATTCGTTACTCGGTTGGCGAGTTGCTCGGGGGTATCTAGTACTGGGCGTGAGTGACACAACGGATAGAGACGCGCTTGGAGACGTACAATCTGGCATGGTGAACTCGCGTACCCCCCGAAAACCATACGACTCGTCATGATAGCGCCGCCTGAGGACAACGACCTTGCCCTGCACCATGCCGGGGTTCACCGGACCTAGTCGCGCGAGGAGCCGTCGTATAGATGTGTCGCGTGCCCGTACATGAGCGTACATGGTGCAAGCCAGTCAAGAAAGGTGTCTCGTCGTGGAAATCGGAACAAGAGAGGCGTCGGATGGAACTTGTCTAATATGTAATGAACCATTTGGCATTTGCATTTTTGCCATTTGACGGGAAACGTGTGGCGTCCATCCACAATGATCCCAGGTCATTGGTCATTGGACCCGTCTAGTCGTGGAAGATTTCAGAGGTCATCCGGGACAAGTTGTGAGCATCTGATCAAGAGCGGCTTGCTTGCGACGTTTTAGGAAGCATTTCCGGATCAAAACGACAGAAAACGACACAGTCCTGGAGGTCAAGAAATCCGAATCATGAAAGCGACCTTGACATCTCCGCAGCTGCACCATGGAGACTCATGATCAACTCGAGGTCTCTGTACTATGAACCGTCTAGACCGATAGCCTTTTCCGCTCTTTATGAAAACCACGAGCTCCGTGGCGTGCCTATGGTGAGTACGGACACTATTTCTGAAGCATTGCAGCCAGCATGCTCATCCTCCGCACCTCATCACTTTTCAAGCCATCCCCGTTGTTCAACCCGCACCTAGCTCGTAAAGTACAAGGATGTGTTTTAAAAGACAGGTGCGTATAAAAAGGAAAATCGCCGTTCAAATTTTCCTGCTAAACCCTTGCAGTCAGTGCTGAAAGACGACGATTGCCCACCCACGGTGCCCAATGATCCAAGTCTCCCAAACGTCATGGTACTCGGCCCAGTGGGAGGTGGCGTCAGCTCTGTCGTCAACCTGATTGCAGGCAAAGACGTTGCCCGTGTTTCAAACGACACTACTCGGTGCACCAAAAAGATGGCCTCATATCGCATCCAACTCGTAGATGGTACCAAGATCGTCCCAATAACGCTCTACGACATCCCAGGTTTCGACTACAATGCTAAATCCCCGCTCGAATTTCCACGTGTGCCAATCAGCCTCGCTATTATCTGCCTGGAGGACTTTCCAGCACAGGTAAAGGCGACCGCGGAGTATTTGCAGAGCAAGTGGAGGAAACACGGTGACGGCAACGTTCCTGTTCTCGTCGTCATCAATCATATCGCGCCCAAGCCGGATGCTGGCTGGTGGGAAGAGAATAAAAAACACTTTCCCAGCCTTGGTGTTGTGACAAACCACGTCTGCTTGACGAGACGGAAGAAGGAGGAATCCACAAGATACCTCCACTCTCTTATTATCCAGCATTTGACTGCTCACAAGGTTCACGACAGATCAAGGGCTGGCTGATAATCCTGGGTGGGTACTTTCTAAACGTCGGCCTGCATCCCGAGCTTATTCCTCGGCTTCCTGCTAGTGACATGCAAGTTTGTACACATAGTGTTCCGTCAGTTGCCTGGTACCCCCAAACTGTGCTCGCCATGTTTACATTACTGAGCTACAGAGCTCTCTTATTCGTTTCACCTTTAGGCTTCTTGTACTGTAGGTTGTGTATGCATAGATCGACTAGCAATGAGTCCTAGGCAATCCTAGTACTAGTAGACACCAGAGCTCCGAATATTCCCTCAAGAAACATAAACTACACCAGTAAACTGCAGGCCTGGGCTAAAACCTAGGACACGCGAGAGTAAACAGAATGGATAGACAACGACAAGGCGAATACGAGTCGGTGGGGTCCGATGCTACAGGTGACATTGTCAACATGACACTGTCGGCCACCTTTAGATACATCACGACTCACCTGGTCTCTTCTGTCCCCTGCACTGCTCCAGAATCAGCTGCCGAACTCGCTCCTCCGAGATGTCTCGCCGTTTCCGCAGCTTGTCCACAAGATCGACTTCTTTTCGAGACAGCGTCGTGACACACGCATGCGCATTAAAACGATCACCTCCTCCAAAGCACATTTCCTCAATCCATCTGCCGTTCGTACTCCCATCTCCAAGCGGTGCATTCCACCAATCTTCCATCCCCGCCTCCGCCTCAAACCGTTCCAGCTCGGTGACGACGGCAATCATCGGTACGTCCCGTCCGCCAATGTGCTCCCGAATATGACGCACGACCCCAGGCATCACCATCGCCTTTTGTTTCCGAAGACAATAAACGAATAAATCGATCCCCTCTCTCTGGTCAATCTTGCGTATCGTCTCCAGGATCACCGCGTCCGAGGACTGCCCGCCAAACCCAGAGACTTCGTACAAGCTCAACGGGGTGTCGGACCGCGGATTCGAACTCAGCGTTACGGGCGTGTGGAGGGTGAATCTGGGGTGTTGACTGTGCGGTTTGGCGTTTGGGTGGTCGTTGCTGACGTGGTATCCGAGGATGAGGTTGACGAGCGAACTGACGCCAACCCCGGTGCGACCAAAGATCACGACGACGTACGGTTTAGAACTCTGGAGGAAAGACGATCGTCAAAAAACGGATGAGAGAAAGTTGATTGACTTGCCGAAGGTGGCCGTCCGAGAGATTGGACTGTTTGGTTAGAATACGTGGAACGGGCGATGCTACCCATGACCGAATGTGGGGGGAGGCGTGAAACGCCGTGAGGAGTTACCACATGTGCATGGCTTGCGCCAAATGAACTTTCAGGATCAATCCGTACGCCTCATGGCAAACGCGCGCTGCAAGGAACGTCGCACAAATTAAAGCTACATACAAATTCGTTTTTGGGTCTTGCACTTACTACTTGTGGTCCGTGGATGCCTGACAATATTTGTTGAAACGTAGACGTACCAAGACTGCTGCCATCGGAGTCAACCCAGTAAATTCTGGTAAGTCACGTGATATCGCTGGTCTCCCCAAGGCAGCCTAGTTGGATGAAGACAGTCGTTCATCGGTACCTTCCACGACCAGAATGTTAAAGTAAAAAACATGTAACAACACTGGTTAGGAACGAGATTCCAGAGCAAGGATGAAAGTCAATGAGAATTCGTGATACCGTCGCTTATCGAATCATTGCCACCTCTCTTAATTTCCTCGCCCTCGTCCGAGTCCAGGTTTCCTTGGGTGGCCGTGCTAGCTCGGGCCTTATTTTCTTGTAGTACGTGAGTGTTATACAGGGGGCCATGTACATACTTGGAGCGCTTGGCATGCCTGCATGAACGAGCAAAGATGTACTACTTGAGAAACGACGCACTGCCAGTCGAGCCGTCGAAACCGTTGGTCATCCGTCCCAGGACCACAAGAGTTCTTGGTGTTGCTGTTAGCCTGTCAACGTCGTAGATGCAAATTTACCGGTACAAGTTGGTAGCGGCGAGAGTCTGAGCCTCCAAGTAGTCCCCTTGTTGCTTCCAATGGAGCTCGCGTTGTGGCCAACATGCTCCGTAGCACCCTGGATACTCGCCGGTAACACCCCTGAATCACCGCGTTTCCCAGCTCCAAAGCATTTGCTGTGCATTCTCCTACAACTGTGCAAGCGGTGAGGATACGATGTATAGTAAGTACAAGGGGAAACATCAGGCACGCAAACACGAGGCACAAGCGCTCAGGACGGTGTGAGGTGATCTGTATCTCATCGATAAGAGAGAAGGAGCGTACATAATACGCGGTGTGGATGCCTCATTTCCTTTGACCCTGGACTCCCAACCCAAGTTTCCTGTCTGTCCATTGCGCTGTGGCGGGTATGCAATCGACGGCAAAAGGTACGTGCTCATCGTTGGCGAGTGCCTGTGATGACCTCCTGTCGACTCCCAGGCGGATCAAAAACGGTCGAAATCGATACTCAACATAAAATAAACTTGGTCTTGTTCGTCGAGGATGGCAAGCAGGTCTTGAGTGGTGGTATGGAGGGGGTGCTTCAGCGATGGCGAGCGGAGGACGGACAAGAGGTCGGCGAACCAATTCGAATTGAAGGGGCAAAAATATTGGTTGCTGCGGTGTCTCCGGATCGTAAATGGTTGGTGTGTGGACTAATGCTTGTAGGTTCGAGCGATGGACGTACGAGGGTGAGAGTGTGGGATGCACAGACCCACGAAAAGGTCCTGGACATCCAAGGCCACACCAGTACGGTATACTCGGTGGACATCTCTCCCAACTCGACGAAATTCGCGACGGGTGAACTTGAGGGGCCAGCATTCATCCACAGCATAACCACCGGAGAAAGACTCGTGGGACCACTCGAACACGGTAAGATGGTTGTGACTGTGCGGTTCTCTCCGGATGGCGACCGACTCGCCACCGCTACCGGGAACGACACGGATACGACGTCGATCCACATCTACGACAGCGACAATGGACAGCAACTGTTGAACATCCCCTGCTGGTTCTGGCGCTCCTTATCGTCACCGCTTGCTTGGTCAGCTGACGGTCGTCAACTCTTTGCTGCCACGTTAGGTGAAGCAAAGTGTCTCGATACGTCCTCGGGAACCCTACTCAATAAATGGACTGTTCCTGGTGCTAGATGGGTCTATTCCATCATCCTAGCACGTAGCCAAAAGTTTGCTGTCGCCATCACATTCAAGTCACTATTTTTTTGGGACACCTCTACGCAACAACAAATCGGAACGGAGCTCACAAGCAACGCTTGGTTGACTTTGCTGTCCCTCAATGACGACTGCATTGTGACTGGAGAAGAAAACGGGAAAATCACCATCCGGAGTCTTCGTGACATCCTGCCGAGTTCATATTTGGGAGTAGATGTAAATGTAAGCAATTTTCATTCTTTAAAAATTGACGGGCTGACAATTGGTCGCCTCCTTCTCTTTCACGTCGCAACGTGAGTGCTTCAATGCAATCTTCTCGCTTGTTTTAAACTTGATGCTACCTTTCAGCGGCATAGTTGCCCCTAATGTGCATCAGTAATCCGGCACTCGTGTCGTGGAAGCAGAGTGACTTCACTCTCGTCGAAGACCTCTTGAATGAAGATATCGTACATTCATCGAATCCTTTTTACCGCGCCCGCGCGCTCGTTTACCGGGCTCTTGTGCGGACTCGTTCGAGACTCTGGGATATGGCCGTTGACGATGCACAGAAAGTAAATTTCGGTCGTCTGTCGTCCCATGTTATGCTGACCATCGCACAGTCTATCAAGATTTAGCGGTCTGTCATTGGCTATGTTGCACATGCCATCGCCCTCGTCGGGCTCGAGGAGCACGAGTCCGCGATGGAAGTGTTCGACGTGGTGTTCAGTGACGATTTCCCAGGTGAAAATAAATTTCTCTTGTTAATCAAGGTATGTGCCTGTCCTCTTCGTCACTACTTGTGCTGATCTTGTGTTTCATTCAGGCAATCATCTTGTTTGAACGTGGGAAACGTGACAATGCCATTTCGCGCGTAGATCGCTTGATCGATATAATGGCTGGTGACAAGTCACCATGTATCACCGTCAAGGTATGTCCAGGTAAACATGGGATTCCAAGCAAGTGTAATCAAGGCGTTCTGCAGGCTCAGATGCTCTTCATATCGATGAGAGGAGGAGACAACAAACATGCAATAGAATTGTTCAAGTGTGCGAAAGAGGCCATCCCGGTTCAACAAGGTCCTTATCTGGTCGTCATCTCCCTTGTAAATCAATCTTTTTGAGTGCCTGTTTGTTCGCACCAACCTTGTTTCAAAGATCTTTGGGTGGGACTTCGATAAACTTGCCATGGAAGTTCAGTCACACATGTTCGAAGCAATGTATACCATGGTCGAAACCCTTGGCGACGAAGTGTTATCGAACGAGACGACCGCAGGCTGGGACCCGGGTGCGCTTCCTCATTACCGCTCCTGGACGACATGCGTTGAATCTTTTGACATCAGAGACCATTCAAAAGTGTGTCACCACATTCGAAAGTAATAGTGATAAAGCAGCGATGTCCGAGGATCCTAAGCGAGCGATCGCACAGTACTCCACCGCCTTGTCCTTAAATCCATTGACGCCCGTGGGTATCCTTGTCAAGCGAAGCACTGCCCGAGCGATCTTGGGCTTATGGAAGGATGCATTGAAGGACGCGGACGAGGTACGACTTAGCTCTTGTTCGTTTAACGATTCTGAATCCGGCCAATGCTGGCGCAGGCCGTCAAGATGGACCCCTCGAGTCCGTGGGGATACGAGAGAAGACATGCAGCCCTGCGCAGTTTGCGGCGCTACGACGAAGCACTGGATGCATTCACCCGCATGCTTTCCCTTATTGAGGATTCTGTCGATCATGGTCGGTGTCACTTTACCAAGGTGAAAATAACACTGTATCTTATATTACTCAGAACTAGCCAAGAAATGTATTGCACCCCCAAGGTTGGAGACGGTCATCAACAATGTCGTCCACGGGGTCTTCGGTATATCACCACTCGTGCTTATTGACATCAAGAGTGGTCGTCTATGCGACGGACCAGAACGACTGCACATATTCAAGTCTGAACCGCAATGCAAAGAGCTGATTTTCTCCATGTTGGAGGAACTGGACAACCAACGCATCCAGAAAGTAGTGGGAGAATATTTCCAATATGTGACGCTTTCGCACGTCTGGCAAGGAAGGGAACCGTTATTCCAGGATGTGGAGCGGGCAGGCTCGGTTTGGCAACTGGATTCGTCGCCTTTGAATGGGAAGCTGCGCAAATTCTGTGAAGTCGCTCGCTTGGACGGATATCGATGGGCTTGGAGCGATACCTGTTGCATTGATAAGACGATCAGCACAGTGTTGAACCAATCGCTCAAGATGATGTACAGATGGTACGAAGCATCCGAAGCCACATATGTTCTACTGGAAGACGTGGCGTCTTCATCGGCCCTTGGCGGTCTGAAGCGCAGCAAGTGGGTGACTCGGGCCTGGACATCGCAAGAACTGCTTGCGTCCAAGGTGATCCGGTTTTACGCACGTGATTGGAAGCCATACCTCGGTGACACTCGGTCCAATCACAAGGAGTCACCCGAAGTTATGCAGGAACTCGCAGATGCCATCCAGATCGCTCGCGAAAACATCATTGCTTTCAACCCCGATGATCTCACCGTCCGGGAGAAGCTTCGACTGGCCTCGACACGTAACGCAACAGTAGAAGAAGAAGTAGCGTACTCGTTGATTGGTATCTTCAAAAGTGACATCCGGCCAGACTACGGAGAAAAAGAGGCCGCGCTCGGTCACCTACTGGAGGAGATTGTGGCTCGCTCGGGGGAGGTGACAGTACTTTCCTGGACTGGCCATTGTTCGCCATATAACAGCTGTCTTCCCGCCACCCTTGCAGTGTATAACCAACCATCTGGCTCTCCCGCTTCCATCAGCGATGCTGAAATGGACATGCGTGTTGTCGCATTGAGAAATTCCCTATCCCAGACAGACGCTATACTTGTCAACGATCGGGTTACCCGTTTACCCCCCGCCCGGTTCGCTAACCGCCGACTACACCTCCCGTGCATCATCTTCGCAGTCAGAAAGCTTGTTATGCAAGTCTCTGCGAATGATCTAGAGAACTGTTACCGTGCCAAGATATCAGGCATTGGCGATGTGGAATTCCGAACGTCGGACAGGCTTCCCCTGACGGAGCCGCGCAAACTCGTTTTCGTACATCCGTGGCTCCGCGATCTTTGCGATCCACATGATGGTTTTACCTGGGCAAGTACAGCGGACGACGACAACGACGACTCTGATCCTGAGACCGAACCTGGTTCCATGCCCACTTCGCCATTGGATGCTCAACCCACTACCCCGATGGACAACTATACCCGAGCATTGCGGCTGGTTGTTTGTCTACAACAACCGTTCCATGCACTGTTGCTCCAGCAACAGCCCCATGGAGAGTTCAAGCGAGTTGCCGCTAAGCACGAAATCGTCATTCCCGGAATCAAACGTCTGGACAACTTTGCGAGGGATGTTCATACGGGCGTCGTGGAGATATTGTAATGTCGTTCTGCTCAAGCTGTCCTCGTGTTCGCTTTGCTGTCTCATGTTTCTCGTTATCGCCTTGTTCTTCCACTTCAGTATGTTGATTGTCACACTGTACCTTCATCACGACACTCCTCGTCATTTCCACCATACTATTCACACGTTGATTTCTTATGATGTAGTACGACTCGACTGTACAATACTCGATCTGTAGCCGCCATCAGACATCGAATCGATTTATGCGAGACCATACACGACGATCGATGATCACCGCTGTAGTGCATTCTGTACTTTCTCTGAAAACTGAAATACTGACCGTCGGTTGACTGATCTGAAAGGGACAGGGAGCAACGAACATGACGATGGGTGTGTATGTCTGTCACACAGGGTAGCCCCCTCAGCCTGGATGTGGTCTGGTGATCTGGCCGTCTATGAGGGATCCTGTCGATCATCGCCATCCACCCCGTGGCAGCCTAGGCGTTGAGGAAAAATGCACTATGTACCAGGCTGGATGGGTTGTTCTCACCTTTGCCAACCGTGACAGGCACTCCAGACGCGGGGAACCGTGAACTCGCAGTGCGCTCTGCGTGGGGTAGGGCGATCATCCTATTTGCACGCTAGACACACGGTACACATACATAGTCATACACAAGTAAAAGTGGCAAGAACAGGCATACAGTCATCCAACCTTTTTTTTAAATCACCATTCAAGCGCAGGATCACCGGCACAGGCACCACCTGCTCCGTTGCATCCCGCAGTCACGCTTGGGGGTCCATCCACGGTCGCAATTTCAATGGCTTGGCCCCCACCACGAGATATGACCTCAGCCGTCGCCTGCTTGACCATCCATTTAGTCGTGCCGATGACTGCATCTAGTTCCTTGGGCTCGGGGAGAAGAACAAGCAGGTTGTCATCCTCTTGTTTGATGTCGAACGGGATGACTGAGTAGTCCACGTCGTTCAGACACTCTCCATCAGTGAGTCGGAAGTTTCGTTTATGAAGTGGACCTATTCAGATAAACAGTCTTTGACGAACTCTTGGTGGGACGGAGGACGTACAGGAAACGTAAAGATTGCCATTCATATCATCACCGATGATACCATGGTCAAGGACGAATGCTCGCTTGTGGGGACACATCTAAGGGTGGTGTAAGATAAATAAATGGGGCTCAACACATTCCTTTACCTGCTGAATGGCAAAGAGACCTTTGCCGGGTATGTGGAAAATAGCCAATTGGGAGTCTCCATATTTGACGGCGGCAGAACTAGATAATCGTTGGGGATGAGATGACATAGTGGTATCACAATACTCACGTAGTGGTACTAGAGATCTCCAAGTCTTGAATGGTAGCTAACTTGCGCCATTTCCATTCAGACTTTGGTGTTGCGACAGAGGATGCTTGGAGTTTAGCAGGAGGAAATTGCTTTGGCCAGTCTGCTGGACGCTTTTGTCCACGTTCTTTGATGGGTTCCACATTCGATTGACCCTCATCCTGAACCACGCGTCAGGAGAAGGAGCAGAAATGAAAAGGGATTTACCGTGTTAACGAACTGACGGAATTGCCGCCTTCTTGCTGGGTCCTTCACCACTACGCTCCATTCGTCATGATATGTCCCCACCAGTGAGTCCATTTCTTTCTCGAGCTCGTCGCAGATACCAAGCTCATCATCCAGCAGAATTTTTTTGAGTCTCTGCAGGGAAATGGATGAACGTCAATGAATACGAGAGGAAAGGAGACTCAACGGACCTCGATTCCACCCTCGAATTGTTCAACCCATCGAGCAGTACGCATGAGTTTATCCGCCGTGCAGATGTAATACATAATGAAGCGGTCGAGAATTCGGACAACCTTGGACGGGGGGACATCCGTTGCAAATAGGGTAGCGTGACGAGGGTTGGTACCGCCGTTCCCAGCAAAAAAGACTGCGTGCAAAGATTAGCGGGAAAAAGATCATATGAAACTGCCTTACTGTTCCATCCTTTGTCTGTGGCGATCAGACCAAAGTCCTTTGATTGTGCTTCCGCACACTCTCTAACGCAACCACTAACACCACCTTTGAATTTGTGAGGGGAACGAATGCCCTTGTAACGTTCCTCGAGAAGGATAGCCACTAAAAAGTAGCTCGTGACTCAGTATCCAGTAACAGAGAAACGCAGTGAAATCCACTTACATCCAACAGAATCACCGATGCCGTACCTACACCAGGCTGTTCCAACGCAGGACTTCACGGTGCGCAGGGCTTTGCCTAGAAAAAAATTAGTCTTACTGAACAAAACCCGTTCTTGAACGATTACCATATGCATGACCGCTCTCAAACCCTGCTGTAACTAACACTTCCCAGATGTCTGGGAGATCTTGCTTCCGGGCCCCAAACAAGTCAATGCGTTGTCTGACGCACACACTTAACATAGCTGGCATATAGTGCAGATGGAACAATCGTACCCGCCGGTGATCTTTGTGTACAAATTGTCTATGCATAATATTAGACGACAGAGTGGCTGATATGGCAAAGCACTCGCATTTCTTTGCAACTTGTCCAAGTACGATCAATTTGTCTGGCGTAATCTGCATAATTGGGTGAGTTCTGAAAAACGGTGTTACTGTGGCCAAAGTTTACCTCGCCTCCGGCAACTCGTGGGACAACGGAGAAGGTCCCTGGCAACATGGCATTTATAGAAACAGGAAACGATGCACAATGTCACTTACCATCTCGCTGAATGTTGGCTAGGTACCTATACACACATTCAGCAGTTTTCCGAGGAGGGTAGAGGGATAGACCAACTTATCGTTGGTGTCCTGATTTGCATGATGTGATGGCGCCATGACGAGCTCGTTGTAAAGCGATGAAAGGATGGAGGCTGTGAGGATGTTAAGCTGGCGGAGGAGACAGATCTGCCAAAGCACGTACCGACTACAGGCTTACACAATTCGCAGCCAAGGGAGTCTGGCTTGACTCCTACAGACTTTATGACCTCGGAAAATTCTTTTAGCTTCCGTAGTCTGCGTGGAACGAGATCATCAATAAGGCAAGTACAGACTAATGGTCAGCCTTACTTGATGATAGTAAAGAGTTCTTGACGAGTCATAGCAAAGTGTACACAAAGGTTGTTAGATATGGCATGGCCAGCCTTCTTCATTTCAGCCTAGGGAGGTGATTAGGCCTTCATATCGCAACAAGGCACCAACCACGAACTTTGAAGATTTTGGTTACAAGGGGCATGCAACCGCCACAACCAGTACCGACCTTTGTCTTGGACTTCAGGCCAGCTATTTCAACTATGCCGGACTTGACACTTTCCACAATAACACCCTTCGTCACGTTCTGTAAACAATTAAGCTTCCACTTGCAAGTATATGTGAAAGATAAACTCACGTGGCAGCTGCAAACCTGAGTATCGTCGTCGAGGTCTGCACCATCCTCCTCACCCTTATTCCCAGACCCAACTATGAACTGAGACGGCGGCACCTCGATAGCTTTCTGACATCACTGAGTGAGAAGCTCGATTACATTTGATTATTCTTACCTTCTTCTTGACTGAGCTAACGAGTTTGACATAGTCGGAAGTATCTCCAACCATCATTCCGCCAAGGAGATACTTGCCATCCGCGGTAAAGATGTATCTTGGATACCGCCAAAGATTGAGTTCATGGGTAACAGTTTGCGGCAAGGACTTACTTCTTGTATACGAAAGAAAAGGGATCCCTGTAGGTCAAACATTCTACGTCAGAAGTCGAACCCTTTCGCCTACGGTGCACTTGAGTCTCTGTATTGGTGGCGTCAGTTTTTATTTCCCAAACAGGTTTCCCAGTAGGGTGGCCTGATGTGACACGTGACAATTTCTCCGCCGGAGTAGCCACAATTTTTACATGTGGCGTAGTTGCTCCTCGATGGCTCCGCTTGTCAGCAAAGTAATCACCGAAAGAAGCAACCTGTAGCTTAAAGTCAGATCAACTGGTCAATCATATGACAATATAGGACAGACGTCAACACCCATGAGCTTCAACTTCGTAGACAAATCAGGCATGTTCTAACGAAACGTTCTGTCAAACTGATACCTCAAGGACCCTATGAGTGAATGGCCTACCATCTGCCTGGGCTTGAAACCACCGAGCTCCGTCGTGACTTGGGTAAGGTTGAAAGTTAGGATGTCAGCCATTTCAACTGAAAGGTATGAGGGTGTCGTCACACAGCAATATGAATATTATGTTTACCTCCTGGACCAATAAGACCGAAGGTGTTTTCTCGCCAGGAAGCACACTCCCCGATGGCATAGACGTCTGGAGCGCTGGCTCTGAGATGATCGTCGATAATGATCCCCCCTTTGTCTCTACAATTCAACCCAGCCTTTCTCGCCAGATCATCACGAGGAGTGATTCCAATTGCATAAATGACCATTTGAGCATCAAGCAGCGTGTCATCCGACAAGGTGAGGCCACTCAAGACACCTTCCAGTGTAGTGACCACATCCTTCACAGATGTCTTGGTAAGAACGTCCACGCCCATAGCCTCAATGCGACGCAAGACAATTTCGCCACCCTCTTCGTCAAGTTGACGAGATAATGGATATGCCTGGCGATTAATAATAGAAACCTTCCCGATGGTTTCCCTAGAGTAGATAATGGCGTTTAACCACGACAGCTACAACACTGACGGACGTACAGATCGAAGACGGCTTTTGCAGCTTCTAGGCCAAGTAGGCCCCCACCGACCACGACCGCCTGTCGAAAAGGAAGTTAACGAAGCTCAGTGTGTCATCGAATTATCACCAACATGACCGCCCTTAACATGATCTTCTTGGGAATAACTCAATATCTTTTCGAGGTCTGAGATATTGCGGTAAACGAATATTCCCCTGATTTCTGCCAGGCGTTCCGGAGGGAGATACGGTGGAAGTGTGCTCTCAGAACCGGTGGCAAGAATGCAATACTCATAGTTGATCACACGACCTCTGCTGGTGGTAACCGAGTGGGCGGCAGTATCCAGTGAAGTAACCTGTTCACCAGTATAGAAGATAAAACGCTCGGGATCCTGCTGCGCATACCATTCCACTTTCGATATATTGGGGAGATTAGGAGACCAAAAACGCGACTCATGATAAGCACGCACCCTGGTTGAGGTAGAGCTTCTCGACGGAGCGGTGCTGAAAATACTCGGTAAGGGCGACTCTATTATAAGCCAGGTGTGCCTCTGTGATATGACGTGTAAGCGAGCACATCGTATCTAACAGATAAGAGCCCATGTGTAATCCTACCTTCCCCGCAAGTGACAAGATGATAGTGCTTGGCTTCATCTAGATTGAGAATCTTCTCTATAAACGCTGAATGGAACGAGATAAATAAGATAACGTCGTTGATCCTGAAACGCATGCTCACCAATGCCCACCATTCCAAGTCCAACGACGAGGATCGTCTTGGACGCAGTTTTTGACGTCTGCGGGACGCCAGTCATCCCACATGAATCATTCCCAGATGCTCCATTCGCCGCCGCACTCTCAACGTCAGTTGACATACTTCTTGCGTCTGCAAAGCGCGAGTTTAGCGGAAAGGGAGAAAGAGAGAGTAATTGCAGGTACAGTTCTTGGTGGCTTCTGGCTTGACTAACGCGGCGCTCTCAGCATTATCTTTGGCCATAAACCTGCTTTGGCATCTGTGGAGTCGGACCGCCACCGGACTCGGATTTCTTCCCATAGTACCTGACCTCTGCCGATAAGTCGAGTAAAACCCTATTTCCGATCACTTTTCAGGCCCTGACAGAATAACAGCTGAGTCGGACTGCGACGTCGCGCCTAGTATGTTAGTCCATGGAGATTTGATGGAGATCAACTCAAACTTCGCGGACAAAGACCCCGAACTCCCCGTCTTGGTTCGCACACGGTTGCATTTCCCACGTCAGGGTCTTGGCAACCTCCGCAGTGGCCTGGTAGTGTGTGACCCATGCCGTTGCAGAGTGACGCCCCGCGCTAATCACTTTACCCCGGTTGGCGTAATAATAGGACGGACACAGCATCATGCCAAGTCACTCCATTTCTGGAGGCTATTGAAGGGCTGGGAGGCCGATCAATAATGCATGAGCGGCGAGGTTCAAGTTGGCCGCGATTACGACCGCAACTTCTTCCCGAGGAGACGAGGAAAAGCTTAGCAGTTCCGCTCACATACGATCTCCTGGACGCACGTGCATGCGCCAGACCTGTGTTACATCCGTTGCGTGGCGCAATGGCTGCGGGAGATAGTAACGAGGACAAAGGTGGGTTCGTAATCTGTCCCCCATACCGTTACGGGCAAAGATTTTTTTTCGTCTTATCTCTCAGGTGTGCTTATCACATTGTCCTCGATGCACATGCAACAAATAACTAGATCAAGGGTCCTTATCTTTGACAGTCCATGTCCCGATTGATACAGTATGCCTAGATCCTGCAAGCTGGAGCCCCGATCCTTGCGATGTTGGGAACACTAATTTGCGAGTCGAAAGAAAATAAGAAGGGCGATGGACAGGAAAAAAGAGCTGCACCACAAGAGCTAACTTTCTACCATGGTTGCACCCAGTTTTTCGCAAGGAGTCAACCTCTGGGAGGTTGTGATCAATCCCATCAACTTGAAATCCAAGACGCTGCCTTTAGCATCTCTTCGAAACCAGTATTCAATCAACTTTCATCTGTCTGTCTTCTATATCCTAGCTTTGTCGTTGGGGCTTATTCACTTCACCCCGCAGCGCCTGGTTGGGATTTTTTTCGGCTTTGTAAGTTCCTATATCATTCACAATACTGAATACGCAAGACTTGGTGTCCCTACACAGCCTGTCATGGTTCGCGTTTTCACCTCTTATTCCGGACGCCATCAAGCAAGATCTGAAGTTAACGCCTGCGCAAATCGGTAGGTGGTAGAGAACATTGGACACTCAATACTCATTATCCTGTAGGAAACTCTAATGTGGTCTCACTGTGTGCCACACTTTTTGTCCGCGTGCTCGCCGGTCCTCTAATTGATCGTTCGTACGACCCCAGATATATTAGCTGCCATCCTCACCCCATTCTAGGGTATGGTCCGCGTAAAGTCATGGCTGGGTTGCTTTTTCTCGGCGCAATCCCTTCAGGGTTGGCTGGAACTGCGCACACTGCCAACGGACTTTACGTGATCCGCTTTTTCATTGGTATTCTTGGTGGAACATTCGTTCCATGCCAGGCATGGACCACCGTGTTTTTCGACAAGAATGTGGTTGGGACGGGTAATGAGTCTTCAAATATACTGATCTGCTGGCTAATAAGTGTTTATAGCCAACGCTCTAGCAGGAGGTTGGGGCAACGCAGGCGGGGGAGTCACATTCGCGGTCATGATCGCTTTATACAATGCTTTGCTTTCATCAGGGCTCGCTTCCAAAGTCGCCTGGCGTGCAGCTTTTGTCATTGTCCCGGTTCCTTTCCTCCTCATTGTTGCAACCGCCGTCATGGTATTTGGGACGGACCACCCTGCTGGCAAATGGAGCGATAGGTACAAGGCAATAGCGCATGCAAGTGACAGCCCTAAATTAGAACAAGTGTTTGAAGATGACAGGGCACTCGCTCGTCCTGACGAAAGTAAAGGCGATCCTGAGAAGAAAGGTGGACTGGCAGACGTTCAGATCGCCGTCTCCCCAGTTGAGGACTCGAGTGCGTCATCTTTTCCCTCACGACGAGCAATCTATTGAGTTAACATTCTGTGGTAGACAAGGTTTCCGAGCTTGACTATGCAGTTAACGAACCGCTTACGCCGGAGCTGGCACTAAAGGTCATCTCTACACCTCTGACTTGGCTTCCCGCACTAGCATACTTCACGACATTCGGCTTCGAACTTGCTATCGATGCCAACTTGGCAAACCTTCTTCTTTCACTGTACCAGTCGAAGACATTTGGCCAAACCAAGGCCGGCTACGTCAGTTGTTACGCAACTATCATTCTAGTCCTGACCTTCGACCTAGATCGCATCCATCTTTGGCTTACTGAACATATTCTCCCGCCCCTTAGGCAAGATTTTTTCCCCCAAGCTATTACCAATCATTGACTTTGACGGCAGGTGGATACTTTGGAGACTTGGTGTACAGGAGATGGGGAGTTCCTGGAAAGAAGCACCTTTTGATCTTCTTTGGCGTTTTGCAGGGTCTGTTATCCCTTGGTCTCGGCGTGTATATCGACAGCCACCATCACCCTTCTTGTAAGCATATTTTATCGTTTCGTCTATGAGACGCTGATTTGGGTCATAGTGAGCGTAGTAATTGTGTTCCTGATCATTCTTGCCCTGGCCAACGAGGTCGCGAATGGCATCAATTTCTCGTTGGTACCCCACTGCAATCCTTGTAAGAACGATCCCTACTACAAGTAAATTCTTGACTCACAGTGGTGTACAAGGCTCCAATGGCTTCATGGTGAGACTATTGTCGTATGCCTGATACTTGATATTATTAACATTTCGATCATAGAGCGGCATGGTGGGCGGTATGGGAAATTTCGGGGGTATTGTATATGCATTGGTATTTCGGTTCCAACCAGTTCCCGTCGGCAAGGCGTTTTGGATCTCTGGAATTATTGCGATGGTGGGGGTCACACGATATCTTTGTCAAACCCGTTCGCTCACGCTTGGGCATGTTTAGGTCATCAACTTGTTAATTTCCATAATTCGTGTGCCACTTGTTTGATCATGCATTGTACGGTCGGTTCCTATGCTTCTTTTTTGGTGGTCGTATGATGTGTCCCTTGATAAACGTGATGTATTCGTGTAATATCATACTGGATGGTTGTATGCAGATTCCATGGGGAGGTCAGAATCGTGTTGATATATTCGTACCCTAAATGATCGGCCGGGATAAAATTCGGAATCGCGGTTGGATGAGACGACTTCTTCGTATTTTCATAGATGGTAGGCCAAGCCTTAGAAAACTTATCGTCCAACCAGCGTCTACGTTGTTATCATGCATCGTTGTGCCTTATTTGTGTGTCCCTGACCGAGACTCCTGTTTCCCAGGGTGAAAATCAAGGCACCTGGGAGTGCGACATGTGAACATTGTAGGTGGTTATTTGCATCTAGAACGCTTGAACCCCAGACACCGCAGACGACAAAATTGGTGTAAAAGATGACTGGCATCGCATCAACTTGGTATGTAGAGGACTGGTAGTCATAACCAAAACCCTCCAAACGAAAGTTCGGCTACATCAAGACTGTTGAACGATGGCCATTGAGTATCTTGACTCGCCCATCTCCGTGCTGTCTTTGGTGACGGAGGGCCTCTATTCGCCATACGAAGCGTCCTTGTTCACCCCCTTTACTTCTCCAAATGCTTCACCAAAGTCAGAGCCTTCCACGCCAGTGAGCGAAGGCTTGTTCTTCTACCCTTTCTTACCGGCGTCTCTTGACGTCCCAACGAGAGATGGGCCCCGTCTACCCAAAGCCTTGCCCCAGCTCCCCGACAACGCAACACCGGTGGAAGTAGCTGAAGTGGTACAGGCGTCATAAACTGATATGCGTGTAAGGACGCTCACGAAATTGATCCAGGACCGGGAAACACCTGATAACTGGGTCAAAAGGGTACACTGCCTTGAGCATCTATGAACACTCACTCACACACCATTTCTTGCAGAATCCAGACCTTATTCGACTGACAGGGAAACACCCTTTCAACTGCGAGGCGAAGCTTTCCTCGCTCTTCGAAGCCGTGAGCGTATCCAACTTAGCTAAGACAGCCTCTGAGTCAAAGTCATTGGCTCATAGGGTTTCCTGACGCCAGCTCACCTCCATTTTGTCCGCAACCATGGTGCCGTTCCCCAGGTTAACGAGGACATGGCGAGAGAATGGACCGTGCGAATTCACGGCCTCGTACAACGCGAGGTTACCTTTACGGTCCAACAGCTGAGTCAACTCTTCCCCATTGTGACGTTGCCCGTTACCTTTGTTTGTGCTGGAAACCGAAGGAAAGAGCAAAATGTGGTTCGGAAGACCCTCGGATTTAATTGGGGAGCTGCTGGAGGTACAGGTTCAATAGCATGAACCAGCGCCGATACTAACGGATTCTCGTTTCAGTATCCACTGCCCTATGGACGGGAGTATACTTGGCGGATGTCTTGGAATACGTGAGACCCAAACGGGGCCAGGCGAAACACGTCATTTTCGAAGGTGCAGACAACCTTCCCAATGGTCCTTATGGGACCTCGCAACGACTATCATGGGCTGCGAACAAGGAGCGAGGGATGCTCATAGGTAAACATTTCTACGGTAGTCATTGTCAGCTGAAACTTAGACGCTCGTCCCAGCATGGGCCATGAACGGTTTACCCCTTGAGCCTGATCATGGATTTCCAGTGAGAGTCGTCGTCCCAGGGCAAATTGGAGGCCGATCAGTCAAGGTACTGTGCACTATCGTCATCGTCAGCAACGTTTAACGGAACCTATCTTGTAAAAGTGGCTAAAGCGGATCGAGATCAGCAATCGTGAAAGCCAGCACCACGTACGTACGAATGCCTTCCAATAATCATCGTTGACTGAAAGTTATTGCAGTTACACTTCTGGGTAAGAAAGGATGATGAGTACCAAATGTTGTGTGCTCAATGCCTTACCATAAGGATAACAAGCTTTTGCCTACCCAAGTGATGCCCGATCAGGCACGCTCCGAAAAGCATTGGTGGTATGACCCCAGGTAAGTCGACATCTCTTATGATCGCCATTGAGAATCAAATGACCTACCGGCGACGGCAGATATATCATTACGTCAGTAATCATGGAATGCTGGCACTGTCTTGGAGCCTAACTATCGGACAGGGAGTTAAACGTGAACAGTGCAATCGCTAAACCAGATCATCGCGAGACATTGATTGTAAGCAAGCGCTCGGAATCGGACGGCTTCTATACCGTTCGTGGGTATGCCTATGGCGGTGGCGGACGACGGGTGACTCGAGTAGAAGTTTCACTGGACGAAGGCGTAACATGGAATTTGGCTACCATGTAAGATATCATCTTCATATCATTTCGTGTCTTACTCGATATCCAGCGAATATCCTGAGGATCGATTCCGCGAAATATGCCACATGGACCCGGTCTATGGAACTCTCGACTTGACGCAAAGAGACACTTCATTGTAAGTTGTGAACGCACAATATGTTTTTAAAATGTTTTACGTACATTTGTAGCTGTTGGTGCTTCTGGAGCTTTGACGTTAAACATAGCGCATTGCTAAATTGTAACGTAATAATGGTCAATGCATCAGACGAAGCGTCTGCAATGCAGCCACGGGACATGTAAGAGACAATATCCTCAGGCTTTGTCATTACTCACCTACTGGTAGGTATTGGCATGCGCTAGGCATGATGAACAACTGGTGGGTGCGCACCTGGACTGAATAAATCCATTGAGTGAGACCTCTACGATAGGTGGTTTAAGGTTGCCGTGAACAAGACTGAAGATAATGACCAGGTCGTATTGCTCTTTGAGCACCCGACCCTCGTTGGAACTGCATCTGGAGGCTGGATGGAGGTCTGTAAATGGAAAACAGATGTCTCGAACCATAGCTCACCCACCATAGCGAATGAAAACGTCAGGGTATGACATCACGAGGCCGATCTTCGGAAAAGATGCGTCAGAAGGGAAATTGCCGGACACTAAGTCAAAAGCAGAGGAAGTGCCTTTAACGAAACCAGATGTCACAAGGAAGATTACGTTAAAGGAGTTGAAGAAGCATGATCGCGCGCAGCCGTGGTTTGTCGTCAATGGAGAGGTGTACGACGGAACGCCTTTCTTGAACGAGCACCCCGGCGGTGGGGATTCCATCATCCTCGTCGCTGGTGAGGACGCTTCAGAAGACTTCTTCGCCATCCATTCAGCGGAGGGGAAGACGAAATTGGCACAGGTTGGTGTGTCAAAAGACGTCCAAGAGGCTTACTAATACATCACAGTTCCATATTGGAACGCTGGTGGAATCGGGGGCAGACGTCCCCGAATCCAGCGGCCAGACAACCGATGGCATATTCCTTGACAGAACTAAATGGAAAGACGTCAGGTTGAGCAGAATCGTGCAAATAAACCACGACACGTACCAGTATCGATTCGATTTGCCGCGAGGGGATCAACCACTTGGACTGCCTGTGGGCCAACACGTGTTCGTCCGTCTCAGGAGAAAGAACACCGGGGAACTTGTCCAGAGGGCATACACACCTGTTTCACAACAAGGAGCAGTCGGTTTCATCGAGCTTTTGATCAAGTTGACTCTCTCTATCTGATTTGAGAATTGTAGCTAACAATGGGGTAGATTATACTTACCGTCGAAGGACTTCCCGATAGGCGGGAAAATGACGACAGGGTTCCATCAACTGGCACTTGATGACACGGTGCAGTTAAAAGGCCCACTAGGTTCTTTTATCTGGAACGGGCAAGGTGCCGCCAGTTGGAAGGGGACTGACAGGAAAGTCAAAGAGGTGGGAATGATATGTGGAGGAAGCGGTGGGCATTGCGAAAAAACGAAAGCTTTCTCCTGCTGACCAACGAGAGCAGGGATCACGCCCGTTCTTCAGGTCCTCCGAAGCATCTTCCTTGATGCCTTGGACACCGAGACCAAGGTGTGGCTGATAAGCACGAACAAAACGGAGCAAGATATCCTCTGTCGTGATGAACTTGATGCATTATACGCGGAACACGGACCGCACCGCTTGAAGCTGCACTACGTCCTTGGTCGTGCGTCACCTGGGTGGACTGGAAGTACTGGTCGAATCGATAACAGCATGCTCAGAACTGAGATGCCTCGTCCTTCTGAAGAGGGTATAATTCTAGTGTGTGGACCCGAACCGATGATCAACTATGCGGTGAAACCAGGCTTGCAAGCAGCGGGATGGGATACTGAGAAGTACTTGGTGGTATTCTGAGCGATGCATTAGCTCGCCTGTATGATATGACGTTCAATGTATGCCTTGCCGTTGCATAGACTATACTCCACATCCTTACGCCTGTCCGTGTATCAAACCATGTTCATTGACATTATCTGTGCGCAGCAGTCTCAATCCAAGTTCCAAAGGTGGATTGAAGGACAGAGTGGCGATAGTAGTTGCGTCGAGTTATTTACTTTTATTTGTACTTGACATCTCCGACGATGCTGAGCGACATCCAAACGTTCCAAGCCAATTCCAAGCTTCTAACTAAGAGTCAAGGTATAGTGTTATCTTGTCTCGGAATCAGATTCAAATGACTTAGGGTTACTTGCTGCAACGAACGAGCAGCAAAATAATGACAATCAAGTCACGCCAGCACCAACAACCGACCCCTCCTGTGTTCCTCTGTCGCAATAGTATATGGCTCTGCAGCGGCGAAAAATACACCCTAATCGGGGATCTTCGAGACTAGTTCAGAACCGCCCGGCAAATGAATGGGTTGCGAGGCGAAAACATAGGGTCCGTGACTTACTGCATTCGTTTGGAAGAAAGTCCCAATAATGACTGCCGTAGCAAACAACGTATCCGACACGAACAAGGTAACCTTCATGGAAAGCGGTGCAATCGATTTGAACTTTGTTCGCTCAGTTGCCTGCTGACGGTAATCACGCCGCACGATAGAAAGGTTTCAGACCACCACCGTGTACTTTGGCAAGAGTCTTGTCGACCTGCAACAGCATCGGTGGTGTCTGCGACATCTCACGAGAACGGACGCGATGTGTCAGCTAGTCGTTCTGACAAGCATGATCATCGCTGACCACAGCTTTCCCCACAGCTAGGTGATTTCATCGAACGCCAGAGTGGATATCACTACTAAGATCAAGTCGGCGACTGCCACCAGAACAGCAATGGCACACTCCCCGATGCGCTGCAAATAAGTGGAAATCCTGGCCTTGCGACAAGAGCAGTAGCCGCACGAATCGCACTGTCAGTTTCGCGGAAAACGGCTATGATAGCTACAGGGCTGGGTACACTACCGAAAAATACCAGGGCTACCCATGCCTCAAGGTGCTATACTGGTGAACAGCGACAACGGAACTAGCGTCGGGGATTGTCGGGGTCGTCCAGGACTGCGTTGACATGCTTTCCCGGGTCTGATCCCCTGTGCGTTCGTCTCAAGTTACGACATAATTTTATCTCAGATGCGGATCTCAAAGCCATGTTCGATGTTTCATTGCGAGTTTGGAGAGTAAGAACGATCCTGACAACCGTGTTATGCATGAGTCGTAGTCTCCTGTAGGTAGACTAAAAATAGGCCTTCGTCGCTTTCTTGTTGCTGAGGTCTGTAAATGTTATGTAATTTCCGTCTTTTCCTCTGTGATATCGTATCATCGATCTGTCCAACGCCCGAACACCGGGGGCCTCTCAGCTGCGATAAAGCCGGGAATTCATCGATGCATCACCGAACGTGGAGTCTTACGGGCTGCGCCGGGTATTCTTATTCTCATATATCCACGGCGTCATTGGGATGATACAAACTTAAGAGGTCTGTATCAAACGAACGACAAACAAACGAGGACTACAGTGGAAACGAGCGTAAGTTGCGAAGGTCGGACATAAAACAAAGCGTCTGGGTATACTGTCGTAAACATAAAAGCTAACGTGAACGGTGACTCGAGGCGCTGCCTATCAACGATTCCTAGTCGTACCAAAAATACAGAACAAGAATAAACGAAAAAAAAGAGGCGCACGCAATTCGAGAGAGAGCCCCTGATCAAACATATGGTAGGTCAGGGAGATATCCTGCGCTTTTCACATACGTGACCCGCTTCGTTCCATTGCAGTTCCTCCAAATGAGGTTCCTGACGGCCTGCGTCGACTGATACCGCCGTTCGTACAAGTCCATGTTGTACGAGACGTCTTCTCGGGAGAGCGTCGTCACGCATGCGTGGTCGACGAATTTCAAGCCTCTTGATATGAGCATGTCGCCGTTCTTCCGCGGCCCCATCCACCAGTCCTCCATCGACGCCCTATGCTTCTCGAGACCTGTCACGACGCCGACCATGGGTACTCTCTCCGGCACAGCAGATCGAACGTCATTGTAAATCTTCTTGGTGATGCCTTCTTTTGGTCTTAGACAGTACATGAGGAGGTCGATACCACGCTCGGTGTAGAGGTCGCCGATAGTCTTTTCAGAGGAATAATCAGTCTCGAATCCGGGAATGTCATATATATCAAAGGCATGTCCATTGATGTCTACCCTGTATGCGGCCGGTGCTACCGTGCAAGGGTGCATGTCGGTGCTGAAAGGTGCGTCTTCGCGACCGAGGATCAAATTCACGAGGGAGCTGATGCCAATGCCAGTACGTCCAAAGACGACGACGACGTGTACCCGGTCGCCCTTTTTCGCAACGTCGTGTGAATGGTATGTCCTTTTGAAATATGCCGGGGGACTCACGTTGTTCACGGGCATGGGCATCGCTGGGGATTTGGTTTCAAACGGGTTGAACACGCGCAACCGGCTCAGCACTGGCGTATCGCTGAAGAGCCTGGTAGGCGCGAAGAACTTGCTCGACGCCATCCTAGAGGGCGGAGGGAGGGGACACACACGCAGTGGTTGGGTGAGGGCTATTTAGAACTCGACAGCGGCGTTCTGGACCTTTTAGAGTGGTGGGCTTTTTAAGAAGAAGGCGTTTGCATCGAGACGAAGAACGCCTCATGTGAAGCGTGCCGCACCCCTGCGCCGAATGCATGCTTCAACGGTGGCCCCCCATCCTGAATTCATCTTTTTTGATTCCCCACTCTTATCACCAAAGCCTCGACAATATGCAATACTCGCGGCAGAACAGTCTATCTCCTTTTATCGTTTCCTGGGGTATTTTGCGATGATTCGGCATTGGGGAGCCTTTAGGTGGCTATCACCACTCTCTCGGCGTCACGGAGCTCTCGCGTGGACAACTGCAGGGTCTCCTCGTGTTCCGATCTTTCGTTCCGAGCGGGAACTAGATAACGTTGATCGCCTGCGAACAGAAAAAAAGCTGGCAATTTACGTGTCGAAGATACGGACGATGCTACGAACGACCCTGCGATGATTCTCGTCCTGGGCGGGAACCTTTTGCTGGTAGGTGTGACTTCGCTATCATTGAATCACATCACCGTCATCCCATTGGGTTTACACGTGTAGGTCTTCGCGATGCCGATATCGGTCCATTGGCTTGCGCCAACACTGCGCAGAAACGAACGTTCTATCTATCCTACATACACAGCGCAAGCTCTCCACGAGTCATCTGTAAACGTGCATTGCTTCCCATCTTTCGCACAGCGTCACTTCCAGGAGATTGGAGAGCACTGTTAGGACAGCTTGAGCCACCCACCAACACCAACCGAAGTGAGATGCACATGTCTAATTAATTTCCAAGGAACATGTCTCCTCGGCGAGCCCATCTCCCAACACCTCTCTTTTCAGCCCAACAATTCCTCATGATGAGCTGTTTTGCTGCCTTTTCCGACTCGGAGAGTCTGTCTTTGAACATGGCATCGCGGGTCGTCGAGGCATCCAATGTTGTGACGCAGGCATGATCGGCGAATACCATGCGCCTTGCTTTCAAATCGGCTTCGTTCGTTGACCACCAATGATCCATCGTCTCGCCATATCTCTCCAGACACGTAATGACTGCAACGATGGGTACGTCGTCCGACACTGCAGATCGAATCGCGGTGTAGTTTTGATAACCCGCATTCGCGTCTCCACGCGTGCCACGCAAACAATTCACGACGAGGTCAATCCCAAACTGAGTGTCGAGTTCTCGGAGGGCTTTGGTGATGGCGGACGTGGGACATTTGAAGGAGCCAAAGCCGGGTGAATCGATGAGACGGAAGGAGCGACCGTTGAGCGTGAAGGGGTAGGCGGTGAAAGCTTTGGTGCAGGGACTGACATCGGTGGAGACAGGCACTTGGGAGAAGCCTGTGATCGCGTTGATAAGGGAGCTGGCACCAACGCCAGTTTGACCGATTATGACGACATTGAAGACGTCCTGAATATTGGAGCGCGTGAGTGGTTGGGGAGATATGACGTGGAAGAAGGGCGGAGACGCGAACTGACCTTGTCGCTGAGGGGATCTTCGTGGGCGATTTTCTTCAAGAGGTCGTTGACGAGAGACGCTTTTGAATCTTTGCGAAGAAAAGCGGGGAGAAAGTGCATGCCAACGGACTGTCGAAAAGGCACGATTCAGGCTCGGACGTGCAAAGCTGATCGGGTGCAGGGGAAAGCGCAGCCTGGGAGGGTGGCGCGCTGCTCTTCGGGCGTCGAGATTGATAAGGAGGGTACGCGCACGGAAAACGTTGCAAGGTGTCCGTCGAGGTTTGACGACAACGGAGTGACCTCGAGGCGTCGATGCATATATATGGACAGCTGCAGGGTGCCGAGCCTGGACCCGATTCAGGCACGTGCTATGAATGTATGACTCTTTCTCATGGCAAGGCTCCGTTGCGATTTGGCTAATGGCGAGATGACAGAACTTGCCAAAGCACGGGACTTCTAGACAGCAGCGTCGTCGACATGGTGTGAGCTTACTATACTAGAAGAGTTGGCATGGTGCCCATGGGTGATTACATAATCTTGGGCCAGCAGCATGGATACGATGAGGGATAAGGCCCAATTGGAAAGTCGTAGGGTATCTTGTAGTCCAGTGCACTGGGTGAGCTGGACTCGGACTCTCCTACATTGATTGGATGACAGGCGAAACTTGGCTTTGATGGCCATGAAAGAGGGCCTAGATCATGTGACCGCAACTATGGCTCTAAGTCAAACAACTAGTGAGGGTGAAACAATATATGGTCACCCCGATTTGAGAAGGAGTGCCGTAGGCGTCGATCGGAGGGTGGCTGTCACGGATACGGAGGTAAGATTGAACGGGTGATCAAGATAGGACATCCGAAATCGACGAATACAATGCCCGATAGAGCAAACTCTACGGTAATGGCAATCAGGAGAATCTCGGGATGTGATTTTCAAGGTGTAGGACGGGCCGTGTGGACCCGACGGGGGTTCGGATGATTTGCACGTTCGTGAGACACACGTGAAGAGGAGGTATGAAACTCGGGCTGAAAAAAAGGACATACAAGAATGGAAGAGCGGCCCGGACATTGCCGAGAATGTTACCTGTGGACCCTCAGGATGGTTCGGACTGGACGGACGACGTGAACAGCATCGACGACCACCGCGACTACAACTTGCAAGCTCTCCGAACCTACTCGCGCCTTGATTCCGTGCGGATTTGCATTCGGTGGACGTGGACGTTGAACTCGGAGACGCTGTCCTAATCCAGCACACCACCCTTAAATCATCTGCCGCTCTCCCAAATCCATTCTCGATTCTGCAGATAATCTAATTCGTCTGCCGCATATAAGCCCTTCCTCCCCATCTCTCCCCCATCCTCCATACCACCATCCATGGACTCCTTTCACGAGCCGTACACCCGCGCAGGCGATGACATCTCCCCCGATGCCGTCCGCGAGCAAGTACGCGCACTTGAAGGCTCTCACAAGGCTCACGGCGTACAACTCTCAGGCAGGATCGTACACGTCTGCCACTACCTCCCTGTCGTCCCCACTCTCATCTCCCACCTCTCTCCTGCCGCTGCTGGCGTCCTCAGCCCTCCTCCGTCCCCACCTACTCACTATGGTGACGTTCCTACCAGCCCAACAAGCGATGCTGCCCAGGTACAGCAACCTGAACAGCCTTCTGTTCCCTCCAGGCGCTGGAAGTTCGCACCCAGGTACGGCCATGCGGCCATGATCTCGGGTATTCGCTCCCTCTCTGCTACTCACGACCAGCTCATCGTGGGCTGGACCGGCGATATCATCTCAGTTCCTTCTGGAGGCGCTGCATCGGCCGAAGAGAACAGTGGGAACACCGGCGACGGGGAGCAGCGCATTCCGAGCCATCTTGTCAGCCAAGCCGATCGAGAGGCTTTGGAGACGGAACTAGTCGGATATGACGAAGACGGCCAGGGGAACAAGGGCAAGCTTGAATGTGTGCCTGTGTGGCTCGAAGACAAGGTCGCACATGGTCACTACGAGGGGTATTGCAAAACGAGTGAGTGCTTTCTTTCCTTCGCTTTCGTTGCTTTTTCGGCACCATCTTATCGTCTTGCTGTGCGTGGCTTTCGTCCGCTTTTCGGGCGCGTGATTCCATATATGCATGAGGCTGCCGTTGGCGATGATAACTTGCGGGGATGCTGTTCTTCCGCTTCTGGTAATCACGCCAGCATCGTGGCAATCTAGCTGATGAGGCTCCCTTGGTCACTGATTGCCTGATCCCATGTCTCGTGGAGCTTTTTCTGGGTCATGATGAAGCTGTGGTCCTCGATCACGCTTGCCAGATCAAAAGATCGGATGCAATTGCTCTTTTGCCCAGAAGAGCTGCGTGTATGCGCATCTATTTCTGTTCTCGCATAGACATGGGTAAAGATTGACGTCATTTTCTGTTCTTCTTTCCCGTTCGAGCCAGTCGTCATACTAGTCTGGCTTCTTGTTACCTCACATGACATGCTAACATTGACTTGACTCACAGCACTTTGGCCGTTGTTCCACTATCTGCTCTGGCAGGATGTTGCCACGGAGTATGCATCGGCAGATGCGCACTGGGTGCATTACGAACAGGTACGCCGAATGCTATCGCTACATCGCCATATTGGGTATTCATCTCGGTACATAGGCAAATCAAGTGTTTGCCGAACGCATCGCGTCCGTACTCAAGCCAGGTGATCTCGTTTGGGTGCATGATTATCACCTTCTTCTCGTACCGAAGCTATTGAGGAGTCAGGTAGGCGAAAAGGGGACTGACGTGTGGGTGCATGTTCGGGTCATTAATAGATGTGTCCTGATTGTATATGTCCGCAGAATCATCGGACTCTTCGTCCACACACCATTCCCAAGCTCCGAGGTATTCAGATGCTTGCCACGTAAGTTGTTCGCCACATCCCACTTCATTGGATCTTATGGATCGGTCCGGTCAGGTCGCAAAGAGATTCTTGATGGGATGCTTGGTGCCAATCTCGTCTGTTTCCAAACTTACTCGTACTCTCGTCACTTTATTTCCACCTGTGTCCGCGTCTGTGGATATGAAACGACCTCCCGCTCTGCCACCGCGTCCCTTACAGCTAACACCGCATCTACTCTCAGCACCAGCTCGCACCCAGTCTCTGCCCACCCCGATCGCAGTGGATCATCCAACGCCTCTGAGAACAAATATATAGGCATCGATGTACAGGGGCATATTGTCGCAGTCTCTCATTGTCCAGTCGGTATCGACGCTGAACGTGTAGCGAGGGACACGTTACGGCCTGGTATCCAACCAAAATTAGAGGCCCTCCGAACGTTGTACGCGGACAAAAAGATCATCGTGGGAAGGGACAAGCTGGATGTCGTCAAGGGAGTTTTGCACAAGGCATGGAGCTTTCTTGTCTTCGCTCGGTTCTGATGTGCTGACGGCACATGCATAATACAGCTCCGTGCGTTCGAGAAGCTCCTGCATGATTACCCCGAGTGGCAAGGTCAAGTCGTACTTATCCAGGTGACGTCACCCTCGCTCACCGATTCACCTAAATTGGAACGTCAAATATCTGAGTTGGTCGCACATATCAATGGAGAATACGGAAGTCTGGATTTCATACCCGTTCATCATTAGTACGTCTTCTCATTTCCATACACTTTTTCTCATCCCGTCATTTTTTACGCTGAACGTCACGCTAACCCTTTTCGCTCGTCGCGCAGCCATCAAACCCTCAAAAAGGACGAGTTCTATGCTCTCCTTTCTGTTGCGGATTTGGGTGTCATCACACCACTACGCGATGGTATGAACACGACCTCGATGGAGTTTGTTATCGCACAAGAACGGACCAAACAATCACCACTCGTGTTGAGCGAGTTCATGGGCATCAGCCAACACATGAGTCAAGCATTGCAGGTCAACCCATGGGATCTCGGGGTGTGTATGCTCTATCGACATTGTCGTGTCATTTGGACTTATTACGATTCCAATAGGATGTCGCTGCAGCGATGAATACCGGTCTCATAATGTCCTCTGCCTCCAAAGCCGCTCGGCACACTGCGCTACACAAAGTCGTGACCACGCACACCTCACACACGTGGGCAGCTTTGCTGGTCAAGATGCTCCTCTCCCAGATCGACGGCCAAACTACCGCACGCGGTACGCCCTACCTTCCGAAAGAGCTCCTCAAAGACAAGTACGACAGTGCAACCAAGCGCCTATTTTTGTTTGATTACGACGTGCGTACCGTCCATCCGCCTTGGTTCGCGGGATGTCGTCGAGTCAGATGCGACCGGTACTGATAATGATGATGTTTTGGCGTTGCAGGGTACCCTTACACCCATCGTCAAGACACCCTCGATGGCGGTGCCTTCGTCGGATGCACTCAACGCCCTCACGAAGCTCACCTCTGATCCTCGCAACGTCATTTACATCGTCTCTGGTCGTGACCAAGCCTTTTTGGAGCTGCACCTCGGACACATCAAACACCTCGGTATGAGCGCCGAACATGGTGGCTTCATCCGTGACCCTTCCAACGGCAACGGTAACCACGTGGGGTATAGTAGCAACGCGGCCACAGAGGAGGAAGAGGAGGAAGAAACCTGGGTCAACTTTACAGCACAATTGGACATGGAATGGATGGACGAGGTTGCGGAGATTTTTAGATATTATACGGAGAGGACGACGGGAAGTCATATCGAGGTCAAGAAGAGTTCCATTACGTGGCATTATCGGGCGAGTGATCCCGAGTGGGGGTGCGTTTTCCTTGGCAAAGCGTAGTCATGATTGCACGTATACTGATGGGTGAGCTGCAGCTTGTTCCAGTGCAGACAGTGCCAGGATTTGTTGGAGAACAACTTGGCACACAAGCGTCCCATCGAAGTGCTCGTTGGGAAAAAGAATCTCGAAGTCCGCCCGTTGGCTGTGAACAAGGTCCGTTCCTGCTGCGGTACTGTCTAAACCTTGCTCAAATGTTGGTTTTTCGACCCGCGTTCCAAAATAGGGTGAGATCGTCAAGCGGATTCTGTACCTGAACCCCGACGCGGAGTTTATCTTTTGTGCAGGCGATGACAAGGTTTGTTTGAATCCTTTCCATCACTGCCCAACTCACGTCCCCGTCACCTATCTCCATCACGTGTTTCCAGACCGACGAAGATATGTTCCGAGCGCTCCACGGCTTCCCATCTGACGCGACTGGCAAAATCCACCTCGCGCCCCCTCTCTCCGTCACCCTCGTTGACAACAATCACGGTATCACCCGACCAGACGTTGAACTCGCGATCGCCCCTGATGCCATCTTCACAACGGCCGTCGGTCCGAGTACGAAGCGGACATTGGCGGGTTGGCACGTCACGACGCCGGAAGAGGTGGTCGATCACATGTTACATCTCGTTGGCGAGTCGAGTCGGGGGGTGACGTCAACGTCTGGACCTGTCAGCGATGTCGTTGGTGGGGAGGCGACCAAGAGTTATATGTGAGCGCTGGTGCGGGCGGACGGCGGAATGGTGATAGACGAGAGCGATACCATCCACTGTTGACATTGGACAATGGGTGCTACCAGATTGGTGTTTGATACCTATGTGGGGTTCGCGTGTGGATTTTTTGGAGTGTTTGCCGCGCTGTTGTCATCTTGCTGTACTTATAATTAGGTCGGGAACCTGAGCATGGATATTCGTTTGCGTTACTTTTGTGGTGTGGCGTCCGATGATCTCCATACATTACCAGTGAGTGTCCTGTACACCGTCTCGTGCAGGTATCGTCTTTCGTGAGCTGGATTGCTGGTCGCCAGAAAGAGAGGGCCGCGCAATCTTCTTTCTTCTTTCTTTGTCTTTCATCTATTTCTCTATTCTATGTGAGTTGGCGACGCATGGACACTAGATATGGTTACATGCTGGCTAGGAGCCCAGCGGGTGGTTATTGTATAGCTTTTCTATCTATGTCCACGGGGATTTGCACATGTTCATCAACTCCTGGCGCCGATAGTCGGCCACTAGTCTGGTGACCAGCCCGCTATGAGGCTGCCACGTCGAGGGGCAGACCGACGATTATCAGAGCCTCTCAACGCGACAGGCCCATAGACTCAGACGGGCTGGTCACCAGACTAGTTGGCCACCTTGATAGCAACGTCCGTACTGCCAGTGTCGATGGCGTCTCTTGCCAACTCCAATCATCATCTTCAATACATGCGACGCATTTGGAACTGCCGAAACGGTTCAGAGCAATGGCACGCTGAATTGGAGTGACTCCACTCGAGACATGATATCCGTCGTGATATAGCGCAAGTCGATGTCTCATGCTGCGGGAATTCGTTCATCTGCATGAATGCCACGCACTGCGGTAATCGTAGTCAGTGTTCTTGCAAAGTGGTAACTATTCCAACCAGTTTCGACCTGGGTGTATTCGTTATTTTGCTGTGCGTTCCCCCACGGATGGGAAAATGAGTCATTTCGGGGGAATATCGGAGTGACAAAACACAGCACGAGCGCCCAGAGCTGTGTGAGCGAAAGACAGAATGAGTGTATACGTGGAGGGCTCGTTTCCCTTAACCCTGCCTCCCAACCCAAGTTTCTTCAGTTTGTCTGTCCCTTACACTGTGGCGGATATGCAGTCGACGGCACAAAGTACGCACCAGTCATTGACGAGTGCTTGTAATGACCTCCTGTCGACTCCTAGGCGGATCAGGAACGGTTGAAATCAATACTCAACATATGATACACTCGGTCTTGTTCGTCGAGGATGGCAAGCAGGTATTGAGCGGCGGTGCCGAGGGGATGCTTCGGCGATGGCGAGTGGAAGACGGACAAGAGGTCGGCGAATCAATTCGAATTCAAGAGGCAGAAATCTATGCTGCTGCGCTTTCTCCAGATCGTAAATGGTTGGTGTGTGGACTCAGGCGTTTAGGTTCGAGCGATGGACACACGAGGGTGAGAGTGTGGGATGCTCAGACCCAAGAAAAGGTTTTGGACATCGACGGACACACCAACACGGTGTTCTCGGTAGACATCTCTCCCGACTCCACGAAATTCGCGACGGGTGGATCCGACGAGCAAGCATTCATCTACAGCATAACCACCGGAGAAAGACTCGTGGGACCACTCGAACACGGTAAGATGGTTGTGACTGTGCGGTTCTCTCCTGATGGCGACCGACTCGCCACCGCTACCGGGGACACAACGGATACGACGTCGATCCACATCTACGACAGCGACAATGGACAGCAGCTGTTGAACATCCCCTGCTGGTTCTGGCACTCCTTATCGTCGCCGCTCGCTTGGTCGGGTGACGGCCGTCAACTCTTTGCTGCTACGTCAGGTGGAGCAAAGTGTTTCGATACGTCCTCGGGAGCCCTGCTCTATAAATGGACTGTTCCTGGTCCTCAACGGGCCTATTCCATCGTCCTAGCACGTAACCAAAAGTTTGCTGTCGCCGTCACATCCAAGTCACTATTTTTTTGGGACACCTCTACGCAGCAACAAATCGGAACGGAGCTCGCAAGCAACGCTTGGTTGACTTCGCTGTCCCTCAGTGACGATTGCTTTGTGACTGGAGAAGAAAACGGGAAAATCACCATCCGGAGCCTTCGTGATATCCTGCCGAGCTCATACTTAACAGTGAATGTAAGTGGCTCCAGTTGTTAAAAGTCGACGGTCTAACAAGCCATGGCCTACTTCCCCTTTTCCCTCACATCGTGAGTGTTCAAACGTCAGTTGGTCGCTTGTTATAACCACTTTCTCCCAGTGTCACAGTTGCCCTTTATGAATATCAGTAAAGCGGTATTCAAATCGTGGAAGCAGGGCGACTTGACTCGTGTCGAAGAACTCTTGATAGCAGATACCACACGACCTTCGAATCCTTTACATCACGCACACGCACTGGCTTACCGTGCTCTCGTGCGCTCGCGGTCGAAACATTCGGATGCTGCCATTAACGATTCTAAAAAGGTAGATTTCGCTCATCTGTCGTCGCATGTTGTGCCAACTATCCACACTAGTCTATCGAGATTCAGCCATCCGTCATTGGTTATGTTGCAAACGCTGTCGCTCATATTGGCAATGGCGAGCACGAGACGGCCATCCGTATATTTGATCTCGTGTTCGCTCACGGTCTCCCGAGCGAAAATAAACTTCTCTTGCTAATGAAGGTGCGTGCCTATCATCCTCGTCGCTGCCAGCACTCATCTTGCGTTTCACTCAGGCAATCATCTTGTTTGAATGCGGAAGACACGATGACGCTGTTTTGCGGGTAGGCGACTTGATCGATATAGTGGACGATCACTCGCCCTGCCTCACCGTCCGGGTACGCACATGGTGGGACATGGCTGTCCGAGCAAGGCTGACGAGTCATTCCACAGGCTCAAATGCTGCTTCTCCTCGGAAGCATGTCGATGAGAAGAGGAGATAACAAACGCGCGATAGAACTGTATAAGCGCGCGCAGGAAGCCATCCCGTTTCAACAGAGTTCTTACCTGTTGGTCATCTCCCTTGTAAGTCAATAGTATCAAGTTCTTCTGTGATCGCACCAACTCCATTTGGAAGATATTTGGATGGGACTTTGAGAGACTCGCGCCGGCGATTCAGTTACACTTATGGAAAGCCATGCATGCAGTTGGCCATACAGAAGCGTCGCAGTCACTTTCTACCATGATCGAGACCCTCGGCGAAGACGTGTCAATGAACGCAGTAACCACTGCATGGGACCCCGGTATGCCTTGTCACTGTCACTTCGGAATGGCGTAGCTGAGTTTTTGGAGCCAGAACTCGTGCAAAAATGTCTCACGGCATTCGAAAGCAGCGGCGATGCTGCAATGGAATCCGAGGATCCCAAGGGAGCGATCGTACAATACTCTACTGCGTTGTACCTGAACCCTTCAAATCCGGTGGGTCTCCTTGTCAAGCGGAGCAATGCACGAGCAATGCTGGGTTTGTGGGAGGATGCGTTGAAAGATGCAGATGACGTACGGCTTCGCTTTCCTTGGCGTCTGACGTTCCTGAACTCAACCGATGCAGGCAATCATGGCAGACTCTTCGAGTCCGTGGGGATACGAGAGAAGACACACCGCTCTGCACGGTTTACAGCGGTACGAAGAAGCAATCGATGCGTTCTCTCGCATGGTTTCCCTCATCGAGTCGTCTCTCGATCAAGACGTTCGTCGTCAGTGTTACTTTATCAGTGGGAAAACAACATCATGACTTATACTCCACAGAGTTAGGAAGGAAGTATGTGTCACCATCCCGGTCGGAAACGATCATTAACAACATCATTCGGGGGGTCCTCAAGGTGTCCCCACTGGTGCTTGTTGACGTGGAGACTGGTCGTCTGTGCGATGTACCGGAGCGAACACATATATTCAAGTCGGAACCAGAGTTCAAAGGGATGGTTTCATCTATGACGAAGGTGTTAGACAACGGATATATCCAGCAGGTGGCGGAAGAATATTTCCAATATGTGACGCTCTCGCATGTATGGGGAGGGGAGGAGCCTTCGTTTCAAGACGTCAATCAGGCTGGTTCGGTCTGGGAGCTGGGTTCATCGCCACTGAACGACAAGTTGCGCAAATTCTGTGAGGTGGTTCGCTCGGACGGATA
The DNA here is from genome assembly GCA_038090555.1 of Boletus subcaerulescens. Taxonomy (NCBI): domain Eukaryota; kingdom Fungi; phylum Basidiomycota; class Agaricomycetes; order Boletales; family Boletaceae; genus Boletus; species Boletus subcaerulescens. The sequence continues at coordinate 113,689 of JBBPNA010000048.1, forward strand.
TCGATGGGCATGGAGCGATACCTGCTGCATTGATAAGACGATCAGTACGGTATTGAACCAATCGCTCACCATGATGTACAAATGGTATGAAGCGTCTGCAGCTACGTTTATTCTCCTAGCGGACGTAGAATCTCCATCGGCCATTGGCGATCTCACAGAGAGTATCTGGATGACACGGGCGTGGACAGCTCAAGAGCTTCTTGCAGCAACGGTGATCCGATTCTACAATCGCGATTGGAAGCCCTACCTTGGTGACATCCGGTCCAACCACAAGGACTCACCCGAGATCATGCAAGAACTCGCGGATGCCATCGGGATTGCCCGCAGTACTATCATTACTTTCAGCCCCGATGATCTCAGCATTCGAGAGAAGCTGCGGCTGGCCTCGACACGCCACGCGACGGTGGAAGAGGATGTCGCGTATTCATTGATTGGTATATTTAACAGTGATATTCGGCCACACTATGGAGAAGGAAATGCTGCGCTGGGTCACCTGTTGGAGGAGATTGCATCCCGTTCGGGGGACCTGACGGTACTTGCCTGGACTGGCAAGTCATCGTCATACAATAGCTGCCTTCCTGTCTCCCTCGAGGCGTATAGTCAACCGCCTAGTTCCATACTTCCCATCACCGCCACTGAAATCGACGAGCGCGTTACCGCGTTAAGAAATTCACCATCGCAGGCAGATGCTGTACTCATCTATGACCGGGTGACCTCTTTGCCCCCTGCCCGCTTTGCCGCCCGAAGACTACACCTCCCTTGTATCATCTTCACAGTCCGACAGCTTGGTATGTCAGGTTTTGCAAGTGGCCAAGATATACAGTACCGTGCTAGGGTATCAGGGATCGGCGATGTGGAATTTCAGACAGCAGACAGGCTCCCGTTGGTGCAGCCTCGCAAGCTTATTCTCGTTCATCCGTGGATCCGCGAGCTGCGCGATCCAGTCGACGGTCTCACTTGGGGAACTACAGCAGAAGATGACGTCGAGTCTGATGCTGAGTCCGAGTTCTGTTCCGCACCCAGTTCCCCATTGTGTGCTCCGACCACTGTCACGATGGACGAGTATACCCGAGCGTTGCGGCTGATTGTTCGTCTGCAGCAACCATTCCATGCGTTGTTGCTCCAGCAACAACCCAATGGAGAGTTCAAGCGAGTTGCCGCTGAGCACGAGATCATCGTTCCCGGGATCAAACTGCCGGACAACTTCGCTAGGGATGTGCGTGCTGAAGTCGTGGAGATACTGTGACGTGGGTATGAAGTTTCGTATCATCTCGTGCTTCTCTAACCTTGTCACTTTTGTAGTCTTGCTCTCCTTTCGCTGTTGCTTTGCTGTCTACTATACCATGTGTTCTTAAACTGTACCTGCACCACGACCCTATATGTACCATGTATTGTGTCGTTATCCAGTACCGCTGGTCATTTCACTGAAATTCTATAACTATTCATGCAACTATTGCATTTGTTACGACCCCGATGGTTCAATGGTACGCCGGTCTAAGGAGTGATTGGCCTCGGGCGTATTGAACATCTCATGGTCCATGAAATTATACATATCAGTGGGACTTGTCCTCCACGTCGTGCGAGCGCTACCAAGTTTGAGTAACTCCCCTAATACTTATCATGTGCGACTGCACGGATAGAACCTTAGGCGAGGTGGGGATGCTTCTATCAATAAAACGAGGTGTTTTACAGAGAAAGCACAAGGATCACAGGTCACGATCAACAAATATTGCGGATGTCTGGCGCTGGCCCCGATGTTCCCGACGCTTTCCTATTTAGGCAATTAGCGCCACGGTTGTTGTTTGCTCGCCGGTTCACACGATGTTCGCTCTCCCGCTCTTCGTCGATTCTAGTTCAGGCGGACCTATCGGAGTGGGGAACACAAGGCACGAGCGCTCAAAGCTGTGTATAATACATGTGTCGTGGGAAGACTCGTTCCCCTTGACCCTGCACTCCCAACCCGAGTTGCTTCAGTTTGTCTGTCCCTTACACTGTGGCGGGTATGCAGTCGACGGCACAAAGTACGTACTAGTCATTGACGGGGACCTGTAATGACCTCTTGTCGACTCCCAGGCGGATCAAAAACGGTGGAAATCAATACTCAACATGCAATAACGTCGGTCGCGTTCGTCGAGGATGGCAAGCAGGTCTTGAGTGGCGGTACCGAGGGGATGCTTCGGCGATGGCGGGTGGAAAACGGACAACCAGTCGGCGATCCAATTCGAGTTGAAGGGGCAGATATCTATACTGCTGCGCTGTCTCCGGATCGTAAATGGTTGGTGTGTGGACTGAGGCTTGTAGGCCCTGTGGGTGGGAGGGCGAATGTGTCGGTATGGGATGCGCAGACCCAAGAAAATGTCTTGGACATCGACGGACACACCAACACGGTGTTCTCGGTAGACATCTCTCCCGACTCCACGAAATTCGCGACGGGTGGGCTTGACAAGCAAGCATTCATCCACAACATAACCACCGGAGGAAGACTCGTGGGACCGCTCGAACACGGTAAGATGGTTGTGACTGTGCGGTTCTCTCCTGATGGCGACCGACTCGCCACCGCTACCGGGGACACAACGGATACGACGTCGATCCGCATCTACGACAGCGACAATGGACAGCAGCTGTTGAACATCCCCTGCTGGTTCTGGGACTGTGTATCGTCACCGCTTGCATGGTCAGCTGACGGCCGTCAACTCTTTGCCGCCACGTCAGGCGAAGTAAGGTGTTTCGATACGTCCTCGGGAGCCCTGCTTAATAAATGGACTGTTCCTGGTGCTAAACGGGCCTATTCCATCGTCCTAGCACGTAATCAAAAGTTTGCTGTCGCCGTCACATTCAAATCACTATTTTTTTGGGATACCTCTACGCAACAACAAATCGGAACGGTTATCGAGCTCGCAAGTAACGTTTGGTTTGCTTCGCTGTCCCCCAACGACGACTGCGTTGTGACTGGAGAAGAAAACGGGAAAGTTACCATCCGGAGTCTTCGTGACAGCCTGCCGAGCTCGTACTTGACTGTAAACGTAGGCGGCTCCACTTTTTAAAAGTCGACGGACTAACAAGCCATGCCCTACTTCGCTTTTTTCTCGCATCGTGAGTGTTCAAACGTCAGTTGGTCGCTTGTTATAACTACTTCCTTACAGCGTCACAGTTGCCCTTTATGCATATCAGTGAAGCGGTATTCAGATCGTGGAAGCAGGGCGACTTGACTCGTGTCAAAGAACTCCTGATAGCAGATACCACACGACCTTCGAGTCCTTTACACCGCGCACGCGCACTCGCTTACCAGGCACTCGCACGTTCTCGGTCGAAGCATTGGGACATCGCCATTGACGATGCTAAAAAGGTGATTTTCGCTCATTTGTCGTCGCATGTCGTGCCAACTGTCCACACTAGTCTATCGACATTCAGCCATCCGTCATTGGTTATGTTGCAAACGCTGTCGCTCATATTGGCAATGGCGAGCACGAGATGGCCATCCGTATATTTGATCTCGTGTTCGCTCACGGTCTCCCGAGCGAAAATAAACTTCTCTTGCTAATGAAGGTGCGTGCCTATCATCCTCGTCGCTGCAAGTACTCATCTTTTCACTCAGGCAATCATCTTGTTTGAATGTGGAAGACACGATGACGCTATCTTGCGTGTAGGGGACCTGATCAATATAGTGGACGATCACTCGCCATACATCACTGTCCGGGTACGCACATGGTGGGACATAGTCATTCAGGCGAGGTTGACAGGATATTGTACAGGCTCAAATGCATCTCCTACTTGGAACCATGTCGATGCAAGGAGGAGACGACAAACGCGCGATTGAATTGTTCAAGCGTGCACAAGAAGCCGTGCCGTTTCGACACGATTCTTACCTGACACTCATCTTCCTTGTGAGTCCACGGTTTTGAATCCCTCTGCAGTCGCATCAACTCTGTTTGGTAGATATTTGGATGGGACTTTGATAAAATTGCTCCTGTGATCCAGTTACACCTACGGAAAGCCACGTATGCTGCAGACCACGCACAAGTCTCTCGTCGAATCATCTCTCCAGCAGAGTCCCTGCCGTCAGTGTCACTTTACTAGTGGAAAAAACACCCTGCGACTAATATTGTGCAGAACTGAGCAAGAAAATCTTTCGCCTCCCCCGTCGGAGAAGATCATCGACACCGTCATTCGTGGGATCCTCAAGATGTCCCCAATTGTACTCATTGACGTCAAAAGCGGTCGTCTATGCGATGGATCGGAGCGCCTGCAGATGTTTAAGTCAGACCCACAGTTCAAAGTGATGGTTTCCTCTATGACGAAGGAGTCGGACGACAAACGCACCTCACGAGTTGTGAAAGAATATTTCCAATATGTCATGCTCTCGCACGTGTGGGAAGGGAAAGAACCTTCATTTCAAGATGTCAATCAGGCCGGCTCGGTCTGGGAGTTGGATTGGTCACCGCTGAACGAGAAGTTGCGCAAATTCTGCGAGTTGGTTCGCTCCGACGGATTTCGGTGGGCTTGGAGCGATACCTGCTGTATTGATAAGACAATCAGCACGGTGTTGAACCAATCTCTCAAGATGATGTACAAATGGTACGAAGCATCGGCAGCCACACTTGTGCTACTGGCAGATGTATTATCTCCGTCGGCCCTTGGGGATCTCACGGAGAGTCTCTGGATGACGCGGGCCTGGACTTCGCAGGAACTCCTCGCACCACATGTGATCCGATTCTACGCACGTGACTGGAAGCCATACCTTGGTGACACCCGGTCCAATCATAAGGAATCACCACAGATCATGCAAGAACTCGCGGATGCCATCGGGATTTCTTGCCAAACGATCATCTCTTTCAATCCTGATGATCTCAGCATCCGCGAAAAGCTTCGACTAGCTTCGATGCGCAGTGCGACGGTGGAAGAAGACGTCGCGTACTCGATGATTGGTATTTTCAAGAGTGATATTCGTCCTGACTATGGAGAAGGAGATGTCGCACTGGGCCACCTGTTGGAGGAGATCGTGGCTCGTTCGGGCGAGGTGGCGTTACTTGACTGGAATGGCATACCCTCGTTATATAACAGCTGCCTTCCTGCCGCCCTTACAGTGTACAGCCGACCGCCTCGTTCTTCTCCTCCCATCACTGTTGCTGAAATGGACGTACGCTTTGCCGCATTAAGAAATTCGATATCCAAGGAAGACGCTATATTCATCAACGAGCGAGTTACACGTTTACCCCCCGCCCGTTTCGCCAACCGCCGACTACACCTCCCGTGCATCATCTTCCCAGTTAGAAGACTCGGTGTACAAGACTTTGGGAGCGCTCTAGAGAACCATTATCGTGCGAGGGTATCAGGGATTGGCAATGTCGATTTCCAGACGTCGGATAGGTTCTCGTTGACGGAGCCACGGAAGCTCATTTTCGTGCATCCATGGGTTCGCGATCTACGCGATCCACCTGATGGTTTCACATGGAGGAGAAGTACAGCAAACGATGGCGACACCGTGTCTCACGTTGAGACCGTGGACAGTTCTACCTCCACTTGGGCCGTGCATGCGCCAGTACCCGCCGTCACGATGGACGACTATACCCGAGCGTTGCGGTTGGCTGTTCGTCTGCAAGAGCCATTCCATGCATTGTTGCTACAACAACAACCCAATGGAGAGTTCAAGCGAGTTGCTGCTGAGCACGAGATTGTCGTGCCAGGAATCCAATCCTCGATCACCCTTGCCAAGGATGTGCATATCGGAGTCGTAGAGATATTGTGATGGGGGTGTGAAGTTATGTCACCTCGTGCTTCTCTGACTGTCGTCGTTTTCACTTTTGCTGTCTCGTCGTCTTTTCTCCATCACATTGCTTCCTGCCCGATAGTTAGCGTCATTTTCAAACTGCTATCGGATATACCACCAGTCATCTCCATGATGCTACGTGAGTTCTTAGCTATTGTGTTTGTTACGATGTACATGAAGAGATCGTACATACTTGCCATCGGATATTGAGTGCCCATTGACAAGATGGCACGACTCGGGAAGTGCTGCACACCGTGTAAATTATCCGGGACTGTCATCAGAAGCTATAGACCAAGGTGCACCAGTTGTCCCCCGAAGCTTTCCTATTTAGGTCGTTGTTTGCTTGTCGGTTCACACGATTCCCAGGCACCCCTGGACCTGCAAGCATGTTTGGTTGAGCATAGCACATGTAGCAGTGCCTGCATTGCAGTCAACTAACATGCATGCTGTAACAGACGCTACTATCCACCAGATTATTTCCCTATTTTTCCTCCTTTTTCCTATAGCTAGAACACCAGATAACCGCAATTAACCCCTATAACCTGGACACTACACTTTCACTAGTAACTGATTCCTAATCAGTTATACTGGTCACACAATAGTCACACCCTAGACATTGTCTAGCATCTTATCCTAGACATC